>CM044551.2:32366116-32913616 GCA_024416835.2 Perccottus glenii | reverse complement strand
CTAAACTAATCTACATCACGTACTGAGTCACAGTGGAACAAATGAGAAGAGCCCAGGAGTGTTCAGCGATATGACAAAATCCTTGGACCAAGAATTGTCTCTTTGAAAACAGAAAGAGACATAAACAGAACAGAAGGAGCTCTGTGTGAATTAAGGCGACAGTACAGTGGCAAGAAAAAGTAAGTGAACCTTTTGGAATTTCATGGTTTTCTGAATAAATTTCTTTTAAAATGTGATCTGCATCTAAGTCAAGGGTATTTACAAACATAATGTGTCTAAAAAACATTACACAAAAAAGTTCTGATATTTCATGTCTTTATTGAGGAGAACCAAAAAACATTGCGCTGCACAAGAAGAACACGCTTATGTGAACCATGCCTCGCCAAAAAGAGCTTTCAGAGGAGCTACAATAAAAAAAATGCGTTACATAAAGCTGGAAAGGGTAAAAAACTTATTTCAAAGTCTTTAGAAATTCAACAGTCTAAAGTTAGACAAACAATCTACAAATGGAGACGCTTTGGAAATGTTGCTACTCTACCAAGAAGTGGGCGCCCAGTCAAAATGACACCAAGAGCACAACAAAGACTCATTAATGAGGTAAAGAAACCACCCCAAATGACAGCCAAAGATTTGAAGGCATCATTGGAACTTGCTAAAACTTCTCTGTTCATGAGTCTCCAATACGTAAAACACAGAACAGGCAGGGTATCCACAGCAGGACACCACGAAGGAAGCTCCTGCTTACTAAAAAGAACATTGCTGAACGCCGTAATTTTGAAAAAGGGCACATTGACACTCCACATTGAGACTGGTATTGGGTGCCGGGTGATGTGTACCCCTCCCCTCCCCCTGAACTCTGCTCCAATATGAGGATTCCACCATTACACACACACACAGAGTGGACACTGGACACTGCCAATATAAATGTTTTTATTTTTTTTGTGAATATGTTTGTGTATTTCTATGTATTTTTCAACTGTCCTGGACACATTCCTGCACGGCCTGTCCGTCCTGGGAGTGGATCCCGCCTTCTGTGGTTCTCCCTGAGGTTTCCCTTTTTTCTCGGCTGGGTTTTTTTTTTTGTTTTTCCTTACCCTCTAGTGTCCTTTGAGGCGGCTGTTGTTGTGATATTGGGCTATAAAAAAAATAAAAGTCTTGTTTTGTCTGGCGTAAAAAGGGCATAACATCATGAAAACAATCATGAAAACATCATCCTAATTGTAAAGTATGGTGGAGGAAACATCCTGATTTGAACCTGTTTTGCTGCATCAGGGCCTGGCCAGTTAGCAATCATAGAGGGGAAGATGAAATCCCAAGTATATCAGACAATTCTTCAGGATAATGTGAAGATGTCTGTACGTCAGCTGAAACTGTAGAAGGTGATACAACAGGACAACGACACTAAACACCGGATGTACAGCATGGCTTCAAAAAAATAAAATCCCTTTTGGAGTGGCCAAGTCAGAGCCCAGACCTCAACCCAACAGAGATGCTATGGATTGACTTGAAGAGGGTCATACACATGAGACATCCAAAGAATATGACAGAGCTAAAGCCATTCTGCAGGAAGAATAGGCTAAAGTTCCTCCAACAATGTGCAGGTCTGATCCACAGCCACAGGAAGCACCTGGTTGAGGTTATTACTGCCAAGGGGGGGTCAACCAGTTATTAATTCTAAGGGTTCACTTACTCACTGCCATTTGGAAAGTTAGGTGTGATCAATAAAGATATGAAAGATCAGAATTCTTTTGTGTAATTATTTTTTAGTCAGTTTGTCAATACCCTTGACTTTGATAAAAATTTGATCTCATTTTAAAAGAAATTTATTCAGAAAACCATGAAATTCAAAAAGGTTCACATACTTTTTTCTTGCCACTGTAATTATCATCCCTTTCTGTAGATTTATAAGTTTCTCCTTGATTTTTAGGTTCAGAAATTGACACTCTAATTACTAGCAATGATTTGCAATGTCCCTTTATTTCAGAGAAGTCCAAAAATGCACAATTCTCTGAAGTACAAATGCCAAATAAAAATCTCCCCAAACTGTTGATTTTAAGTAAATTCTCAAATTCTTTACTTTGCCAAAGTTAATCTCTATGCCATTGTTGGCAGGGCTATTTCGAATACATTGCCTAGTGTTACTATAACTTTGCACATCTCTTTCAGTCCTGGTTGGATGTGTGCAGCTCGCACCCAGGCCTCAGGTCCCACTGGGACAGAGTGGTGTGAAATGGGGGGCCCTCTGCTGCTGCTGGTGGGAGAAAAACAGGGAAAACAGTGCTTTTGGACAACACCTGGTATTACTTTATTAACCCTGGGCTGTGCTAACCTCTAAAGCCAGGGGGCCGAGGGGTTACAGGGGGCAGTGGAGGTGAGGCGGTGCAAGCAGAGAAGAGCTGTGCGGTGGTGTGGACATCAGCGCCGCCTTTGAAGAGGTTAGTAGTGCCCCAGCATCTGAGTCTCTGCAATGATTTTAGCAGCAGCGTGACCCCAGGTGACCCCTGAGAGCCCGCCCCTCTGCCCTGCAGCAGCTGCTACCGTTGGCTTGCCGCAAGGCACGCCTGTGTAGGAGTGAGAGAACGGCCCGGGACAGAGAGAAGGGAGCTAAAGGTCACCTGTTGGTCAGAGGTTTTTATCGGGAGAGCAGGAGGGAGAAGGGGGAGTGAGCGCAGACCACCGTCTGAGATTTTAACTGCAAGGAAGGGAATTTAACCTTTTTCCACCTTTGCACACATTTTGGAGTCAGGGGACAGGCGTTGTGGCCTTACTCGCTGCCTCATGTTTAAGTACAAGTTAACCCTGGGTACACCTCAGGCCAGCGCATGACCGTGCTCTTTCTATCTCTTTTAACTAAACAGGGCTCAAAGTGAATCTTGTTATAGTGACCATCCTTGTACACTAGTAGTGCCATTCACGTTTACTTGTTTTATGTAACCCAAACACTGCACTTTAACCTTTTCCATTGCAAATGTTTTCTGCTAGACAGTTATCCTTATTCTTCTCTTCCATAATGTATATTTAAGTTCTTTATCTAATAACTCTTTTTCCTTCAAGCCTAAAGTGCATCTTCTTCTTAGCAGCCATGTTGACTTGACTTGACCTCTCTAAAGGATTAATATAATAATAGGAACTAATATACTATGAAAAAGGCGAACGCTATGTGAAATGTTTACAGCTGCAATAATGCAACTAAGATTCAATAAAATCTTAAATCTTAATTAAATTGTGACATATTCTCATTGCCCTCACATCAAACTTTGGTAAAAATAAAGAAATTAGTGGCAAGTTTCTGCCCATAAAAATTTAGTGCCATGATGTGTGCACTTAATTTTTTCATTTCAATTTTTTGTCCAGTTCTGACAATAGCCACGGTCCAATGACACACCATGGATCCAGAGCTCTTGGGACATGTATATGTCAGATAGGCCAACTAGAAAGGAAAATTCCACCAGGAAGACATCATCCCAACTGTAAAGTATGGTGGGGGAAACATCCTGATTTGAACCTGTTTTGCTGCATCAGGGCCTGGCCAGTTAGCAATCATTGAGGGGAAGATGAAATCCCAAGTATATCAGACAATTCTTCAGGATAATGTGAAGATGTCTGTACGTCAGTTGAAACTGTGTAGAAGGATGCAACGGGACAACGACCCAAAACTTTCGGAGCAAGTCCACAACAGAATGGCTTCAAAAACTGCTCCTTTTGGAGTGCCCACATCTAATCTAAGCTAAAAATGAAAGATTGTAAAGTTATGAATCTATAGTGTTTTGATCTCCAAAGTTAAAAAAAGTCCCAAAAACAGTTGGCCCTAAGGTTCTTAAAGCTCCAGAGGGACCTACACCACATCTGACATTTTATCTCTGCTTTGAACACTTTGTTAACTCATTTGTCCTGATCTCCTTATCACACTCTGAACACCACACAAAGAGAACTTTTGAGTGAGACGCTGACAGACAGCAGTCGTCATGTCCGAGCACAGAGTTTACGCTCCAACACCAGGAACACAGAGGACAGGTTCTACCCCTGCAGCACAGGCTTTAGCTGAGTCCATCACATGACCACTCATGGAGTCAGTGCATATTATATTCACATCTGGTTCCTGACCAAATTCTGGTCAGTGTTTGTTTTTCTTTGAGAATACTGATGCTGATTGGTGTATAAACCCAATACCAGTGTCTGGGTCCTGGCTTCATAACTCATGAGCATATATACATTAATGTTTAGATATTCAATTCTATTACATAAGAATCTCATAATTCTGTTTGCTACCATAGGCCACAGGGAGTACTCCACACAGTGAGTCAACAAGATGGACAGATGTGAATATGTTAAAAGTATATTTTAATACAGAGAATATTAAGTAGGTTTTAAAATCAACCCCATAAAAGTTGTGATTATATTAAGCAGTCCCGTATGTTACATGCTCAGGCAATATTCTCCCTTGCAAGTTTGGTTCATGAACAAATGGAGTGACGTTGACTTTGTTTAAAGCTGACTGCACATTTAAGGACTCAATAAATCAAAATATAGGAAATTCAGTTTACAGACTCTCCTTTTACCACAGCACATGGTGCTGACATCTACTCCTCCATCATCCTCATCGTTTCCGCCATCATCTTGCACTGTTGTATGCTGCAATCTGTTGGAACAGTGCATGTGTGAAAAGAGCTTTAGAAACATACAGCTATATCTTAGGAGAAGGTGGAAAGAAGCCACAGTAGCACAGACTCCACACTGAGAGCGTGTTGATGGCCAACCTGGAAATTTAAAGAATAGCTTGCTTACTTGCTTCTATAAAAGATGGATTGTGATAAAATGATCAAAGAAAAACTTGTGATAAGTTAACCAGTGGTTTATGTGAGTATTTATTTTTTTTGCTACTGAAATGACCACTGGTGGAACTAGCGACAGGACACAGAGAAGAGAGTGAAGGTTGGGGGCAGCCTGCTTAATTATATTGGAGACAGTTTGAAGCATGACATCCCAGAATCAGGGAAAACAGGACAACTTTCTTTTTTTTCTTTATGTCTTCATTTCTTTGGCAGTATCTCTCTCTGTGGGCATCATTTTATGTACGTAACATTCCTGAAGTGGTCCAAACAGAGGCCCTTGTTTAGAGGCAAGCCCCTGCCTCCCCACAACCTTTTTTCATCTTCCCCAGTTTTGGAGCACAGGGTCAAAGGTTGAGACCCCCTCCAGCTTCAGAGACATGTCAGGTCATTGCAAGCCACATAACATTCCTTGTATAGCCCCCTTTCCCTCGCCTCCCACCATCTTGAGCAAAAGGCAGAACAGTGACAGCCCCCCACACAGGAGGTGTGAGTGTCCGGCTGAGCCATTTGGAACATTCAGGGCTAATACTGCCAATCACCTGAGAATTTCACCACACTGCACAAAATCTGCTGTGTATACACATTTGGTCTTTCCAAAAAACATTAAACCTTTACAATGTTTCATTTACATTTAATAGTGTTAGGTTACTGCCCAGTGAAATTATGAATAAGTAAGACTGTTTCTGTTTGACATCAACAAAGCTGCAACTTGTAAAATGATGTCAACTCATTTTAAAATTGCACAGAAAACATTTATTTAGCTTTATTTCTCCTAGAGTCTATTTTCATGTGGTGTGTACCTATGTTGGGACTCTTCTTCTTTGTAGTTTTTACAGATATAAATGTGTGCCATGCTGTTTCAAATGACGGATATTTTGTCCATTGTCCGTCCACTAATTAATTTATTATTTATTTATTTATGTTTTTTTAATTTGGCAAGTGTGCAGTGATTTTTGTTGTGGTTAAATCCAGAAGTGTAAAATACTAAATCTATTTTAAATCCGTCCGGATTTTTGGCCAAATGTCTTTGAGAAACATACGTCAGCAGCAAAAGCAGATTGAGTAAAGTCCTGCAAAAATAGGAACTGAAGCCAATAAATTCAAGTTGGTCTGAATAAAAACTGTCAGGAAGCAATTAGAACAACACCATCATTCTTCCAAATGGGGCCAGAGTTGAACAGATAGCAAAATAAGTGTTAAATGAAAATAACCAATTTTAGGAGTGTATCCATGCCAAAGGTCAAAGGCCACCAGACTGAGTGGGGCCTGTGCTGGTGTCCGCTTTGCTTGGTCATCACATGAACAGTCCTACAAAAAAATAATGTTTCTGAGGGTTACCAACAAGACTGAGCTGTGGAGCAGAAGATCGCGACCTCTGCAGCAGATAAACAAATAACTAAATAAATCCTGGGGACACAGCCACGCACAGGACAGGCCAGCGCAGGAACAAATAAATCACCCAGCCTCCACGCAGTTAACCTCTTAATCAACCCCAAGCGGCCACAGGAAACACCGAGCACTTTCCAAACGCCGATGCACAAAGGACACAAGCACAAAGTCCACAGTCCGCAATGTCCACATCAGTGTCGCACGTGATCAATCTCTTCTTCTGCTTTGGAAAACTCCAATTAAACAGTGCATTTATTCACTGAGACATTTGTATTTTGGGATTGAATTTGTGTCCTACCACAACTCTGGATATATTCCATAAGTTTACAGGATGCATTATACACAATATAGACTCAGTTACAACGTTGTTAGAATGCCCTTTTTTGTTAAGTTCTGAACCACTATTGATTTGTTCAGACAATGCTATGTATAAAATGTACTCTTTTTGTGAAATCCATTTCTCAGCTGTCTGTTCACACTGATCTGTGTCAGGAGTTGGAGCATATTTCCACTCAATGGTAAAGCTCATGTTGGATTGGTATGGCACAGTTGGCAACAGGTAACCTGAAGAGTCTTATATATTAAATAAATTGTATGATTCTTTAAACATTACATCCAGGAGGGGCGCCCCCATGCTCATTAGTGCTAGTCTTGCATTAATGAGAACAGAAGAAACACTGGTAGAGTGCCTCACCAGTCCACTGTAGTGTTGACCTAAAGTGAGAGGTTTGGGAGTGTGTGAAATATATAAATGAAATAAACAGAAGGAGCTATGAAATAGACGTTAGTGAAGTAAATATTTGGTTACGTGTGAATGTAGTTCTCAGCTGTTGGCTGCTCAGACTTGGGTTCAGAGGATAGGTTACATATTGAATGATTCATCATCTATGGATACACCCACAGTTTCCAGTAGAGTACAATGAACTTCCTGCTTGTGTGGACGCACTCTACCCCATTAACCTCCCGTGAGCACAAAGCTTCCCAGTGGGATCTGTCCCTGGGTCAAACAAAACATGTATAAGCCTCGCAGGACTCTGAACGTCATTATGTGCTTTGAATTTCTATTTCAGGGTTGTGTGAGGGTCACATACCTGCTCACTGTGGCTCTTTTTCTCATTGAGCTCATGTTAAGCAGCAGCTGAGGCATGCCGCTGCATTGTGGGCTCTGCTGTTGTCACACTCAACATAAATTAAGGAGTAAAGTGGTGACCGTGGCATTGCTGTGGTCCTGTTTACCGCCCTGACCCTCCTGTGTCACTGCATTGTGCACCAGTTGCTCCACACATCATCACTGAGCATCACAGACAGGCTGCTAAATGTCCTGTGCATTTGGCCTGGTCTGTTGTACATGTGAGTGAGACCCCTGATGACTCTGAGGAGGAGAGCTCTCACCCTGTTTACTTAATGTGGGAGACATTTATTTTACTGCCCTAGTCCAACTAAAACTGGAAATGTAGATCAAAGAAATGAATTTTGTTAGGGTCATGATTCAGCAAGTTTAAACTTTTTTATTTTCTGACATATCATACAATTTGGTACACATGTTCGACAAGTTTGACAAACAAAAATTATTATTATGGCCCCCGCCCACTGACAAACAGGAAGTGGTCAATCTTAGATTGAAATCTTCAAAATCTATTTTTATACATTGCATTTTAACAAAGAGTTTAACCAACAGAGCTAACACTCTAACATCATCTAAAGAAGTGGGGCATTAAAAGTTATCTACATTTGTGGAATCTAATTATTTTGAATGGCAGTACATCCAAGTTATTGTTAAATTTTTGCCTCCCTAACAACCCCGAAATTGTACTCACTTGTAAAATCTGATTTTGCTCAAATTTCCATGATTTATTTATTCCCAAGGCCCAAACACATTAAACTGAATAAACTACAGAATGACGCAAAAATTCCTTAAGCGTAAATTTTTTGGAAACCTTCACAATTTGGCATTCACATTCGTTAATTCACACTGATCAAAAAAATTTCTTTGATCCATGCAATAATTTCTACATTGTTTCCATGGTGATGACCAAAATACAAAAAATAGGTGCCCATGTAAAATCCCAAAATGTTATTTGCCGTAAATGGACAAAATGGCATATACATTCCTCATGTTATACCAAACATAAAATTCCCTCCTATCTTTTGACCATGTTGTCAACATTCACAACATGGGACCAAAAATTATAATTTGCACTTTTATATACTTTATACTTTAAATTGTAAAACCGGGAACAGGGTCTGACAGTGCCCCTAGGGAAAACATCAATTCTTTAGTTTACATTTTTGTGAGTCATTTTTAGCAGGCCCTATTTCAACTTTTTGCCTATACTCTTAAAACTTGGCCCCAGCACTGGGTAGGGGACACAGAGGGCGATCATCACAGTCAAGCTTGCATTGCCCGCGTGTCATGTGTGGAAAAATAAGTGCACCAAGGCCACTGATTGCAAACAGTGTCAGCACGTGTATGTTGTTTTGTATTTGTTTTTATAGGCTGTATGTCTTGTGTCTTTTATGGTTTTTCTTAAAAGTTTAAGTTTAAACATTAAGTAAAAACATTTTTTTTGAGTAACCAAATTCCGACTTTATTCTCAGAATTCTACCCTCAAATTTTTTATTTCTTTTCATTGGTACTAATCCTCTTCCATACAAAGCAGCGCTCTTTGCTTATAACTCATTTGTCCGTGGACTGTTTGTGTGTCAATCACAGAGTTGCCATGGTTACGTCAATATTAATCAATTGGAAAAGCTCAACAGTGTTCCACGTCTGTTATGTGCTTAAGCGTGAGGCTATTGCTATTGCCCTTCTCCAGCTTTCACTGTTTCAGTCTGTCATCAAATAGAAAGTTGCGAGTTACTTACGAGCTTAAGGAACAATACAACTGTTTACAAACAGTACCAGGTAATGACTACGCTGCATTTTTCATAATCTTCCGTCGCCCAAAGGGGGAAAAGCTGACATTCAAAACCAAATGAAAACTAGCAAGCACAAGAAGTGGGAACACTGCAAGAATGGGAATCTTCATTCTGTCAGGATCTTTACCTGGTGTGGTAGTTAGTCTGTTTTTATTATCTGAGTTTGTTTCTGTATTGTATCTGATTTCCAGTTTCTCTAGTGTATCTGAGTTTGTTTCATTATTGTTTCTGATTTCCTGATTTTATTGTGAAGTGTCTCACCCCTGTCTGTCTCTGATTGACTTCCTGCCTTGTGTCTTTCCGTCCTGTGTGATTGCATGCTCCGCCCTGATGTGTTTCACCTGTCCTTCGTTGTGTGTCTTTATAACCTGTGTGTTTTCCCCTGCTTGGTGCCAGGTCGTCTGTTGTTCTGTTTTTCCTTGTGGTCCGGTGTGACGGATCAACTGGAGTCAGGTTATCTGGCGGAATTGGGCAGCTGCAACAACAGCAAAACTAAGTGTAGGTGGCTAGAGAGATGCTACACTGCAGTAAAATAAGTTTGAGATTGGACAGAGTCGTCTGTGACAGATAGTGTTAGGTGAACTCTCAGGTTAACTTGTGATGCATCGACAGCTGCAGCTGACTTGACTTTGCAATTGTGAAGTTTTACTACAATGACTTTGTCTTAACATGTGGTGGTTGCATGTGGTATAATGTATGTAAGTAATAATTGCCATTAAACAAGCGATTTCGTCTTTACGTTCTTTGTTTGTTGGCAGAATAGCTTAGCCGTAGCCTTAACAGTTACAACGACTCCAACAACTATGTTGTATTGTAGGCTAAATTTTCAGATCAGGCATTTCAGATCATGTCCAGTCTACACTACAGTTAGAACTTCTTGGAAGTTCTTGGAACCTTCAGCTTTACTTGCATCTCCCACAACCTGTTTGTAAAAGTATCAACCTGCTGCATTTGACAGATGCTCTCATTGTCAGTAAATAAGAAGGAACACACTGTGACACAACTGTGACATTAAAATGAATTTAACCTTTCCAGAGGTTTGAATTTCCAACTACCTTTCAGTCACAAGAGCCCCTACTCTCTGAACTACCTTTAACAAATATGACAGGTGCTTAACATTCACACAGGACATAAATCAAATGTAGACACAACTGCAACATGTAAACCAATACTGTATCTTTTTAACAGCATTCATTCATTCTTTCATATGTGTTCAGGTCTTTCTGTACTTTTTATATATATATTTTTTACATATTTTGGTGATTTCTGGTCTGAAGTACAATAAAAAGTAAAATGTCAAACAGTCATTTTTTCTACATGTTATTTAACAATGATCTCCTTTCAGCTGTTGTCAAAAAAGCACATTTAAACACTATTAAGTCTTAAACTATGCCTCATAAAAGCTGTTCTGTAGAATGTTTAGAATAAATGTCATGTGAGACATCAGTAAGCAAGTAAAGTAAAGCACTCTTAACATGTATTTGGAATACAATAGACAATGCATATATATGATCTAAAATACATTTCTAAATGTCTGGAATATTAAGTACGTCTGAAAAGGAAAATTAGATTGGTAAATGGTTTGCATTTATATAGCGCTTTGTTGCACCCCTCTCGGACACCCAAAGCACTTAATATCGTGCATCCATTCCCCTTAAAAGAAGTTGCACAGCATGAGCACCATGTCCACGCCAGTGTTCCTTCTGCAGTGTTCCTTCTGCAGTATTTCTTCTGTAGTATTTCTTGATTTAAAGGCTGTTTCTCATGTTACACAAGTTAAACGGAGCTCGTCTGGATCAACTGGTGACAGCGCTGTCCTGTTTACATCGAGTTATAATCCACAAACCGCTCTCGAATCAATGCCGTCTATGTTCGTTCTTTCTCATCGACACTAAAAGAGACATCATTATAGACATGTCCGCTGTAAAAAGAATCACATCCATGTCATTTAAGACAAATAATACCTATATTCCCTGGTTTGT
Source organism: Perccottus glenii (assembly GCA_024416835.2). NCBI lineage: Eukaryota > Metazoa > Chordata > Actinopteri > Gobiiformes > Odontobutidae > Perccottus > Perccottus glenii. The sequence goes on along the minus strand of CM044551.2, from coordinate 32,902,494 downwards.
AAAAGTGGGGTCCTAGAGAGGAACACCCACAAAAAACATCTGCATCGCCAGATAACCTGACTCCAGTTGATCCGTCACACCGGCGGTTGTAATCTGGTGTGCTCCGTGTTTTCAGTGGATGTTTATTCCTAGTGTTTCCTAGCCTGGGGTATTCTTGTGTGACATGTATTGGATTGTTTGCTCGGACCCTGGCCTTGTTCTACCTTGTTTCCTGGATTTTGATTTATACCATTTGCCAGCAAAATAAACCTTTGTGTATTTGAACCTTCTGCCTGTGTTTGGGTGTTGCATTGGAGTCTCACACATTCCAGACACTGTGTCCATGACACATTCAGTGAGTTAAAATGCTTCTCCTGGACCTTGTTGTAACATTCTCCAGAATGGGATCAGGGTGAGTATTCCCTGAGGTATGTCTCATCAAAGCAGCCACTGATCAACATGACGGAAACAGAGCTGTCTGACAAAATGACATCTGTTAAAACGTACACATCTGACAAGATTAAGCAATGGAACATAGCCGGCTGGTGCTGGGTCAAAATGTTCACAGATTTCCAGCAAAGGAATGTTCAATTTAAGAACATTGTTGTGATCTGCCAATTTGCCATGTGCTTACCTGGCACAAAAGCCCCCGTGGAGTGCATTTTTTCAATAGTGAACAACACTATGAGCAAAACAGGTTAGGAGTGGACACTTTGAAGGCTCTTTTTCTCACACGAGTGAACTATTATGGCAGTTGCTCTGACTTCTATGCCAGGCTTGTTGAAAATCTGAGTCTCCTTAAAAAGGTACACTTTATCAACAAATATTTTTAGAGTCTTGGTAGACTACTTTTAGAGCGGAGTAATGCATTTAACTGTTCAGAGTTCATGTTATGTTTAAATTATGTTTAAATGTCATTATACTTAAAGCTTTGACTGTCAAGAGAGAGGAACACAGATTGCACAAGAAAATATGTTGAATATTGTATTTCTAAAAATCTATATAAATCAAAATCAACTGGTCAAGATGTTTCATCCCTTCTCCAAGGGACCAATTTTATTTATATTGTCCAGTTTTATTTTTTGATTTTTACAACCACTTTGTACTACCTACCAATTTTTGGCTTATTTGTGGATGGCAAAAGTTTATTTTTTAAATTAGAATTTGGAAGCCCATTTATTGCATAGGAAAGGACATGTTTGTTACATGTTAATACAATAAAAAATGTTACTAAATGCAATCAGTTTGTTTTGTTTTTACTTGTGGTATACTGATTTTGCGCAGCATTTAACATTAAGTAATTTCGGTTAAAGGTACTATGTGTCGCTTTTAGGCAAAAAAGATTACTTTTTGACATATGAGTAAAGTGACACAATTACTGTTCATCGTGGTTGCCTGAATTAGCCGGTATGCTCAATTTCTTTTGGATATCTTACTTAAAAAAGTAATTACAGTTACACATTATTTCTCCCAAAATGTAATTGCGTTAGTAACTCAGTTACTACATTGGAAAGTAATAGTAAGTAAGTAAGTAGTTAGTAGAGTAAGTAGTTGCTTAGCAAAGTAACTCTGAAGTTCTTTTTTATGTTCTATAACGCTATTACATTCTATAACATCTTTAAATGGGGTGCACGTGGCAGAGTGGTTAGCACTCCTGCCTCACAGCAAGAAGGTCGAGAGTTCAAAACCCTGCCAACTCAAACATTCTCGGCCGACTCCGGTCTTTCTGTGAGGAGTCTGCATGTCCTCCACGTGTTACCGTGGGTTTTCTCCAGGTACTCCGGCTTCCTCCCACCGTCCAAACACATGCATGTACAGGTTAATTGACAACTCTAAAGTGTCCCTAGTGAATGAATGTGAGAGTGAATGGTTGTCTGTCACTGTCTGTCTTTAAATGTCCAGGTTGAACCCCCCCTCAGGCCCAAAGCTGCTGGGATAGGCTCCAGTCACCCGCGACCCCTAACAGGACTAAGTGATAGAAAATGGATGAATGAATGAACATCTTTAATATCAAAGATGTTTAAATGAACTAATTGAAGAATAAAAACACTATATATATAGTATTTTAGAACATTTGGTATTCATTTTAACGCAATAGATTGCAGTCTGCCATATGATATAAATAAAAACATATAAAAAATAAATATTGAAAATAAAATTCATGGTATTCAAAATTAAGTCACACAAATGTAAACTTGTGTAAAAAGAAACAAAGGGAGACCTGGCCATTAAGTAGTGGCTATTCTAAAATACTCCTCTCATCTAAACAACTAAACCAGTGGTTGTAACGTACGAGAAGAAAACAAGTGTCGTGTTAGCATGTGTTGATGTGAGGGGCTTCATAAGATTAGAGTTACTTGAGGCAGACGTGGATAAAGTATTTTTTCCTGGACATAGCATGTTACAGAAACATTCTTGCCTTTAATTTCATTTAACGAGAAGTAGTGTCGGTACTTCCAGTTTGAGAACGCTATCTTTGAATTTTCCCGGGTTCCACGCCATTGTCGCTGACGCTGTCTTGTGTTTAGTGGAAGTCAGAGCGTGCAGTGAGACCGCTCGTGAGCAGGGCACCACCCACCCAGCCAATCATCGCATTTGCAACGGTGTCATCACCCCCCCCCCAGAGACCAGACCAGAGACAAGAGCTCACATAATAACGGTAAGAGTAGCCTCGACTGTTTTATTCTCATTGGACTGAACCAGATTATATTGCGATGATTGCAGGTAACGCAGGTACACAAGTTTTAAAAGAAGTTGCACAGCATGAGCACCATGTCCACGCCAGTGTTCCTTCTGCAGTGTTCCTTCTGCAGTATTTCTTCTGTAGTATTTCTTGATTTAAAGGCTGTTTCTCATGTTACACAAGTTAAACGGAGCTCGTCTGGATCAACTGGTGACAGCGCTGTCCTGTTTACATCGAGTTATAATCCACAAACCGCTCTCGAATCAATGCCGTCTATGTTCGTTCTTTCTCATCGACACTAAAAGAGACATCATTATAGACATGTCCGCTGTAAAAAGAATCACATCCATGTCATTTAAGACGAAATAATACCTATATTCCCTGGTTTGTAAAAGTGGGGTCCTAGAGAGGAACGCCCACAAAAAACATCTGCATCGCCAGATAACCTGACTCCAGTTGATCCGTCACACCGGCGGTTGTAATCTGGTGTGCTTGACATGTATTGGATTGTTTGCTCGGACCCTGGCCTTGTTCTACCTTGTTCTACTCTCTCCAGGCTGCTGATGTGTAGCCAAAGCACCTCGCGCTTTATAACTCCTAGAGTTGTAACTTCGAGATCATAGCCGGCCTGCATGACTGCATTGTGATCCTGACTCTTTTGAAATGTGATAAATTAGTAGTTGACAAGTCTTTTGAAATTACGTGAATGTATTTTCAAAGCAGTGCTTTCTGAGTGCTATGTTTTGCCCTGCATGCTAACACATTGACCTTGAAATTTATATCTGGATATAAAAAAAAAATAATATGGAGAAGACAATGTTTACAAAAATAAACATCTGTTGTAATAATGTAGGAGATGGCCTGTTTACATACATAAGGAAATGCCGCCCATAACACATTGATAAGCCAGTTCATAAGACATTATGAACAAGGAGTATTTGCTGCTTGTTCAATTGATTTACTCTACGGCATTCGTTACTGATAATAAGTAAATACGCTTTACTCTTACAATAAACGTGCAGATTTGTACTTTCCTTACCTCTGTAAACATTGTGCATCTGTGTGTGCTGCAGTCTCTACCAGTTGTTGACGTGCGTGTACAAACTTGCAAGAATTGAAGAAGTCCAAAAATATTAGAAATTTTACAACTTAAAAAAATGTGTTTATAAAACTTATCTACATAAATTGAGAGTTTTGTTTACCGTTCCCTAATTTGTGTGAGCCCATGGTGTGTGCTCTGACACCTAAACTGTAATCTGTGATCTCAGTTTGCACTAGTCCAGCCTCCCTCGCTTTGTGATTGGATGTCTCTGTTAATACTCGCCTGTGATTGGCTTTGTGTTTAGCTTAACAAGGGTAACTGGTAGCAGCACCAGATTCATTACAAGCTGTAAAAAATGTAGAACAAGAGAAGCGCTTCATTCATCTGATACAAAAATAATGAGTGAATGCAGCTGTGGGACACAGAGGTTAGTGGCGTGAGGCTGGAGACAGACTAAAGTCAGAAAGACCAGGTCTATTTACAGCAAGAACACAAAAAGGAAGTGACTTTGCTAATATTTAGAGTCAACATTAAGGCTAATAACACTCAGACCAGTCACAGAGAATATAATCCATCCTGTTATAAGTCCTGTCAGATTAGAGTAGAGAGAGGCAGAGGGCAAGGGTCACAGGTCAGGGTAAAGAACAGCTGCAGTGATTTCCACAGTCTAAAAAGAAAAAATCTAGAAATAATATCTGTAATAGTTAGACCACAAACTAATCTTAAACATTTTGTCAATATTTTATCAAAGCTATCAATTCTAATTGTCGGGACTATTAAAACCAAGCCTAAATCACTTACACCAATAGTTCCTAGTCCATAGTCATATACAGTATTATTATAGATAATAAAATCTCATGTGTCTGTGGAGATTCTCATTTAATTACTTTTAACAGTCTATCTTTAAATAAAGAGTCAGTAAAAACTAACAGTACCCAAAATTGTACTTGCTCTATACAGTAGTAACAGCTGTTAAAATACACCAGAATATAGGAAATTACAACTATTATGTTTAAATGTTGTGGTGGAGGACCCCCAGACCCCCTTGATACCTTATAATGTATCTTTATGTGTCAACCACTGTGTTTAAATGTGTCTGTTGCTACCAAGGTTTGCGCTTCCGTTCAAGCTCTAAACCAAGAATCACTTCTGTTTACAAGACATTGAATCAGTACTTCTACTTTCACCAGAATTGTTTTTTAACACAGGTATCTGTACTTCTACTTAAGTACACAATGGAAATACTTTTGCCATTTCTGCCTGTCAATCAAAGTCGCCACTCCCTTAATTACGCTCTGAAGTTTAAATGAGAGAATGAGTTCATGACTAAGTCGTTTGCCCAGAAGCAGTACATTAAAGCCATACATGATGTGAAAGCCTGTCTGCCCTCTGAAGGAGTGGAGGAGTAACAGTACATTTTGTGATGCAGACGTTTCAACACTTCTACACTGGTAAACTTGGTGGTCTTGAAGAAACGTTAATTACAGTGGCAAAAAAGGTATGTGAACCTTTTGGATTTCATGGTTTTCTGAATAAATTTCTCTTAAAATGTGATCTGATCTCAAGGGTACAGACAAACGTAGACAATGTATCTAAAAATAATTATTAGGGCCGGGACTCGATTAAAAAAATTTGTCTAATTAATTAGAGGCTTTGTAAATGAATCGCATTTTAATTGCATATAAATCTTTGACCTGAGAACAGTGTTTTTTCACATGGATTTTTAGTATACCATTGAATAATGACTGAATAATAATGACTGGCTTAATCAACAAAATATTGTTTATTAATTTCAGTCCAGCAGACCAGTGCATTGTTTGCCATTAAGTGTAGAAGTGTAGTTACCCTGGTCATTGTAACTTTACTCGGAGTCGGGCTAACGTCCACGCTAACTCCTGTGTGTTTTGCGTTAAGGTGATATTTGAGGCTCGATGTGCTGCGGTGCTCTTGTCGACGCTTCCATCCTTTTGTTTTTTTAAAACAAAATTTCCCATCCACGGGGCCAAGCAAAGCGGTCTCGTCAGCTTCTTCGTCATGTTGACTGTGGTCGCTAGTTGGTGCTTCAGTATAATCGGTCCGTCGAAACTCATTCATTGAAAAACGTTCCGCGGTGCAAAAATAAGTGTGTTATTTTTTGCGTAATTAATCATAATTAACGCGTTAAAGTCCCAGCCCTAATTATACAAATAAATTCTGCTCTTTCATGTCTTTATTGAACAAACTCATTCAACATTCAAAATGGCAGTGGAAAAATTAAGTGAACCCTTAGAATTAATAACTGGTTGACCCCCCTTGGCAGCAATAACCTTAACCAGGCGCTTCCTGTGGCTGTGGATCAGACCTGCGTTGAGGAATTTTAGCCCATTCTTCCTGCAGAATGGCTTTAGCTCTGCCATATTCTTTAGACATCTCATGTGTCTGGCCTCTTCAAGTCAATCCATAGCATGTTGACTTGCTCCAGTGTTTTGGGTCGTTGTCCTGTTGCATCACCTTCTACAGTTTCAGCTGACGTACAGACATCTTCACATTATCCTGAAGAATTGTCTGATATACTTGAGATTTCATCTTCCCCTCTATGATTGCAAGCTGGCCAGGTCTCGATGCAGCAAAGCAGGTTCAAATCATGATGTTTCCTTCACCATACTTTACAATTAGGATGATGTTTTTATGAAGATATACCGTGCCCTTTCTACGCAAGATGTAGCGCTGTGTGTTTTTTCCAAATAGTAAGTTTTATCAATTCACAAAACCTCTTACGTCTGTTGAGGGTCATAGTGCTCTTTTGCAAACTTCAGGCGTGCAGTAATGTTCTTTTTACTAAGCAGTGACTTCCATCATGGTGTCCTGTCGTGGATACCCTGCTTGTTCTGTGTTTAACGTATTGGAGACTCATGAACAGAGAAGTTTTAGCAAGTTCCAATGATGCCTTCAAATCTTTGGCTGTCAAAAGGGTTGTTTCTTTAACTCATTGATGAGTCTTTGTTGTGCTCTTGGTGTCATTTTGACTGGGCGCCCACTTCTTAACAGATTAGCACCAGTCCCAAAGCGTCTCAATTTGTCTCCATTAGGTGGTGTTATTGTGGTGAAGGAGTGCATGGATACAAGTGTGTAGGAGGAGAAATAGTGCCCTTTCTTCTGAAAAATCTGACAAAATCACACACAATCTCTTTTTTGTAGCATGTCAACATTTCAGATGACATGATATGGAGGTAACATCAAATTTCCAGATGAACACATGGTATTACAGTAATATCCTACAGTCCTTTCTTAAAGGTAAAACCGAGTTCAAATAGCCACACGGGTCACAATCATTACACAGACAAACACTGCTCTGGTCTGCTGTGGCAGAACTTTGACTCCTATGCACTTCAGTTCAGTATTGTCTGTGAGCTGACAACTCATTTTTGTCTTTTTTCAGTTGATTATGAGTCTTCCTGTTATTGGAGCCCAATAACAGAGGCTGCAGCGAATAGCCAGTCACAAGGCTATTTGGGACACAGGTAAGGTTACATGTGACAGCAATTAAAAGGCAGCACAGGGCCAACTGCATGGCCCCGGGCCTCATGCTCTCTGCCCCAACCGCCCTGTCCTGCTGACACAGATGGAGTACAGGCAATTCTACTCTGACTCCAAACCAAGGGGTTGAGTAAACCTGGAACAAAACCACTGTATATTTGCAAAAACGTTGTTCATTTGGGACTGCCAGAGCTCTAACCGCTCAGTGCAGTAGTTGTTAGAAGTGTTTGCTACATTTGTGTGGAATGGGTTGGAATGGATTTTGACTGGTTCGCTGGTCTGTTGTGAAGGCTTCATTAGATCTATATCAAGGCAACCAATAAGAGTGAAACTATGTTCGCCTTCAAATCAATACATTTTCTTCGTCAGGGCATTGGTCTAAGCAGGGGGGTCTAGACTTCCCCCTCCCCAAACACTTCCTCCAGCTTCTCCGGTCATTCCCAGGTGGCTCCAGCGTGTCTTGGCTCATTCAGCTGACTTCAGCGGCTCTACTCTTAGCTTCTCCCGAGCAGTGTTGTGCACATTACTTTAAAAAAGTAATTAGTTATATTTACTAGTTACTTCTCAAATAGTACGTCATTATCAAAGTAACTAATTACCAGGGAAAGTAACTATTGTGCAATTAAAAAATATGCCCCCCGATATTTAGTTAAATGTATGAAATGGACACTAGAATAAATTATTAGGCCGAGCCGGTGATGACCGGGAGGGCCTATTGTTTTTGCTCGGATTTTTTTTTTTTTTTTTTTTTTTTCTCTTTCTTTTTCTGCAAAATGATCCTAAATTTGACCCAGTGAACATGCACGAAAAGTCATTTTTATTGGTCCCAGACTTCAAGCTCGGCGAAAATTGTATGTATTTGAAGTCCCCGAAAAAAAATTACGAAAAATGACTCAGTGGCGACCCCTAGAAAAGTCAAAATACATTGGGCCTATGGAAAGTGAAAGTAACTTTTTTCCAACGTAGAAAAATGAAACTTGGTACATCCATAGGACACCTCAGGGCAAACAGAAAAGTCAATGACAGTCACACCCTAAACTCAACAGGAAGTCCGCCATGTGGGGTGAAACGTGCGGCCACTAAAATCGCACCTCTTGCGCAAAAAGACGCAAATCATTGTGTTTTAATCTAAATGGCCCCAAATTTGGTGAGTATCATCTAGACACGTGTGCCAACCAAAGTTGTGACTTTGTTTATGATATCTTATCGGGTATGGGTGTGGCAAGCCTGTAACGAGGTGGCCATTTTTGTGAAAATAAAACGTCTCTTAACTCTCAAACGCCTTCTCGGATCGAGTTGGACCCAAAAAGGCGTTTGTGCACATTCATGACCTGAACACAAAAATATGTAAATAAAAGGGTTATCTTTAGAAATGGCTCTCCAGCGCCCCCTACAAACATATAATGGGACCCAAGAATTTAGTTTGTCATAGAGACATGAAATTTGGTACACACATCTCTTATGTCATGACGAGCATAAAAGCCAATGACAACCACCCCCTATCTATAAATGTGTTGCCATAGCAACGTCCCAAAAATGTGGAAAAAGTCAATGGGAAGTGAAATTTTTAGTTTGTCGTAGGCAAATGAAACTTGGTACACACATCCAGCATGGGCTTATGAACAAAAAAGCCAATGGGGACCACACCCTATCACACACGGGAAGGCGGCCATTTTGAATTGAAAATGTGAACCGACTTAAAATACACCTCTTTTTTAAAAGTACACAGACAATAGCTGCTTCATTCCACAGACACCAAACTTGGGCAAAATGAGCTAAACACGTGTATGTAAAATAGACAAGCGTTTTTCTAGACTTTTTTGCTCGAGTTATATTTTTTTATTATAATTCGGTATATATTTTTTTATCATATTTTTTCTGCAAAATGATCCTCAATTTGACCCAGTAAACGTGCAACTAAAAGTCATTTTTATTGGTCCCAGACTTCAAGCCCAGCGAAAAATTTATGTATTTAAAGTCCCCGAAAAGAATATACGAAAAATGACTCAGTGGCGACCCTAGAAAAGTCAAAATACATTGGGCCTATGGAAAGTGAAAGTAAATTTTTCCAATGTAGAAATACAAAACTTGGTACACCCATAGAACACCTCAGGGCAAACAGAAAAGTTTATTACAGCCATACCGTAAACCCAACAGAAAATCTACTATGTTGGGTGGAATGCGTGACCACCTAAATCGCACCCCTTGTGTCTAAAGGCTTTTCATCTAAACAGCTCCAAATTTGGTGAGTATCATCTAGACACGTGTGCAAAAAAAAGTTATCAATTTGTTTTTTGATACATTTGTGGCTGTGGTCGTAAAGAGTCTTTGAAGAGGCAACCTTTGGGAAATAAATGCCGTTTCCCAATTGCCAGGATCCTTCCTTTAGAGGAGGCCCCTCCAGAGCCACGGCTAGAGTCTTAGAAAACTCCTCAGAATCCTTTGGAACTTGTAACCTTGTACTTTTAGACAAGTTATATTTACATTTTGCCTTTTTAAACAGGGGGGTGCAGCGATTCCTGAGTCATCTCAAATCTCCAGCAAGTACTTTGTTTTTCTCGCCTTAGCCCAAGCATAATCTATTATTTTCAAAGGTTCAGACAGCTCCCAGGAAAACCAGGGATTGTGGAGACCTTTAACTCTAAATTACAAGGTGGTGTAGCAGGCCCCAGCAGTAGCACAGGCCCAGTTATTTGACATTACCGTGAAGTTTACGCTTTAAAGCACGAAATGCAATCCTCCGAGTGCATGTGTCCCCGCGGTCTCAAGGGAGGCGAGGGCCTTTATCGCCGCTTGCGGCTTTAATTATTATTATTATGATTATGAAACATTGTACACTAATCTACACTATTTTAATGTTGTGTCCAGACACTTATAATTCAGACACATTTAGTGCTATTTTGAATAAATAATTTGTATATGTACACATATCACTGAAATTACTAAATACATACATTGTACTTAAGGATTCAAAAGTACAAATGTTCTAATAGCAATAAATTGTTAAATATGACGCCTTAATCTTGTAAATTCTGCTTTTGTGTTTTCACAGTTATTAAAATGCATCCAAATGCAACTTCTTTTCCTACTGTTTTTCACTTTGGTATCGGTGCCCTCTTCTCCTCTCCCTCCCTCCTGTTCCGAGCACCCCCTGCCCCTCTCTGCTGGTATGATCCTGGTCTGTTCTCACATGATGGTAACACAGCACCACGAGACCTTCAGTCGACTCACTGCAGGAAGCACCTGTATTAGTTTACAAAAATAAATGAATAAAATAAAATGTGTAATCATAGCCAAAGAAGGCTCTCAAATATTGATGGAGGCTGACTCAAAAGTACAAAACCACGGCCTTATCTTTATTCTTGTGCCAACAAACAACAACCAGCAAATACAAACACCTCAACTTAAATACTCAACACAAAAAAAGGACTAAACCAACTGAAGGGATACAATATAAAGTAACTATACATATTTACAGTGTAAACCCCATTAGATCTCCAAAGAAAGGCAAAAGTAATGTATGTACAAATAAACATAACTAAGGCAAACAATAAGCAAATAAAAGCAAAAAAATAAAGCATATACAAAATATAGCCAAATCCAAACACCCTTCTAATTATCAGATGGTTCCTTCCTCACATTCAAAATGGAGTCAAGTAACGGAGTATATTTATAATGCCGTTAGTCCCATCACTGATCCCGAGCTCCCCACCCTATCTTTAAGGGAGCGCCCGACCACCCTGCGGAGGAAACTCATTTTGGCTGCCTGTAACCAGGCTGCTTGTCCTTTCGGTCATGACCCACATCTCATGACCATAGGTGAGATTAGGAACGTAGATCTCATTCCAGCCTCTTCACACTCGGCTGCCAACTGTTCCAGTACATGCTGATGGTACCGTATTTTTCGCACCGTAAGACGCACTTTTTCTTCACCAAATAGTGGGAGGAAAAGTGCCTGCGTCTTATGGTCCGCAGGCACTTTTTTATGGTCCGCAGGCTGCCGCTCTGCAACATAAGACGAGTTGCAGAGCGGCAGCGGGTCCCCCGGGACTTTCCGTGTCCCTGGAAACTGCATCATCCCTCCCCCGCCCCGTGTCCAGGCTTCTCAGTAGTCCACTGAGATACTGGCAGAGTGGCAGCGGGCCCCCCCTCCCCCTCCGTGTCGCCTTGCCTTACCGTAGTGGCAGAGTGGCAGCAGGTCCTCCCTCACCTTCCTTACGGAAGCCGATGTGTGCAGGAACACGCAATGCTGCTGTACTGTGTCACCATGCTATTGGAGGATAGCATGTAGTAGGCGGTGTTACAGTACACAGCAGTGCGCATGCCCTTCACTCCAGTCATATAATTCAAATATTATTCTGTTATACTTTATTAAATATTTTATTACACTATTTGGTTCAGAATATTTTTTTTCCTATTTTTCTCCTCTAAAAAACAGGTGCGTCTTATGGTCGGGTGCGTCTTATGGTGCGAAAAATACGGTATATTGAATCCAACAGAATGACATTATCTGCCAAATTGTGGCCCCTGGCTACAACTAGAAATCCTGTCCATAAACATAATGATTAGGACCAGTGACGAAGGGCCTCCCTGGGTCCAACATGCTTTGAAAACAGGTCTGACTTACTGAAAACAGTGAAGCTCCTCCTCCGGTTGTACAGGGACCAGACAGCGTATGGGTCTGGTTTCTTGGATCTATCAGATGTATTAAGCTTTGTGTGTAGGTGTCAGTGTCAGTAAACTAATATAACTGTGATTCCAGTCAGACATATTTATTTTGGAAGTTAGTTTTTATGGGTATAGGCTAATGAAAGCTGCTGATGTTGGGCCCAGACACGTGACTTTGGGATACAGCGGGTTGTGCTGCTCCAGGTATGAAAGAGTCATCAGAGAACAGTGCGGTTGTCATTGTGTGGCCTTTTGTGGCCGCTGCAGAACCACGGAGTGTGTATCTGCTAGAACACTTAAAGCCAGCCTTTTGTCACTGTTGACTCTGCTGTTTCTCACCTGGAGTGTGGCACTTGAGCAAACACTGCAGCTGAACCACAGGGAGCTGTGTTCAGACACACGTTGTCCCTCTGTGGCAGACATTGATTATGTGTTTTAATTACAAAATATCAAAATACATTGATGTCCTTTTTATTTTATTTTTTGGAATGGATTAATGTACAGTTACATAGCAACACTCTTGTCATAATTGTTTTCTGGATTTTAGTGAAACCCAATACTGAGCTTGCCAAGTGTATTTGATGACTGTGGTGTATAATCACTACAGTGTATAATTGGTGTATAATTACACAATATGCAGAGCTCAGAGACACATGTATATATTAAAGCATATTTCATATCTACAAACTCTTCTGGATCAGACACACTTAGACTTTTATAAAGAGACTATAGTCTGGATAATATGACATGTTTTAAAAATGCCAATTCTTAATATCATTGTAGTCACTATTTTTACTGTTTGGTGACCAAATAGTCAGCATTCTGTGATCCAAATAATAATGATAATAATATATTCTAGTTGTAGTTATAGCTTAAATGATTTTTGCATCGTTTTGATTCGGATTGAAATAACTGGTGTTCCACTGGGATGAGTACAGGTTGGTTTAATGAACCGACACCCGGGTTTTTCAGACCTACACAGAGATCTCTGTGAACATGGCTGATGTCAGTGCAGTCCAATCAGAACGCTCCCTCTCTTCATCATACTGAAGGGGCCAATCAGAGAGCACAGTGAACAGCGGGTGAAGTCCTAATTTGGAGTGTGTGTCCTTATATGAAGGTGCTCCGGGGCGGGGCCAGAGTGACAGAGGCCGAGGCGCAGTTCCCTCTCTCACTCTGACACAACACAACACGGACTCTGACTGAGCGCACGCGGGACCGGTTTGTGAAGCTGCCAGGATCTGAGTTTGACATGAGGCGGTGCTGGTGAGCGCGTGTGTGCACAGTGGCTTAACAGGGACAGGGACATAACCGTGGACACTGTTCTAACACACGCCTCTTGGTCTAAATGCAACTCACTCCTCGCGCTGTGAACTTTTGATCCACGCGCTGCCGGACTTCAGCAGGACTTGGGCTTCTCTTCTGTTTAGACCCGTGTTTATGGATCTGGACTGGGTCTTTGGGACTTTCTAGAGCGACTGCTGATGAGCGCTACGCGGGCTTTGTGAAGCACTGAGACAAACACCGCGCAGGACGGAGGGAGCATGGCAATGGTAGTAAACCAGTGGCCAGAAAACATCTCGGACCCGGGCTCACAGCTGCAAATGTGCGGCCCGGAGCCAGCAGGGGGCCCGGGGACGCCCAATGGCTCCACACCGGGCGCGGACGCTCTTTCCGTGGACAAGATCCCCCACGTGGACTGCATGGTGTGCGGGGACAAGTCCAGTGGGAAGCACTACGGCCAGTTCACCTGCGAGGGCTGCAAGAGCTTCTTCAAGCGCTCCGTACGCAGGAACTTGACATACACGTGCCGCGGGAACCGGGACTGTCCCATCGACCAGCACCACCGCAACCAGTGCCAGTACTGCCGCCTCAAGAAGTGCCTGAAGGTGGGCATGAGGAGAGAAGGTATACGGGTTTTTCTTAATTCAAGCAAACAAATTTAAAAACCTTACCAAGTCATGATACATTAGTGTGTTGAGGCCAAACAGCATCTTTTCTCCAGCCTATATATATATATATATATATATATATATATATATATATATATATATATATATATATATATATATATATATATATATATCTTTTCATACTTAACTGCAGACACCGAACCCGCTGGTTCTGCTGTCTTCTCAAACCAACACATGTGGATGGGTCCAGAGCGCGCTCTTTGTTGTCGCTTTGATGCGCGGCTTGTCTTTGTGTCTTTTTTACTGGCAGCAAACTGAAGCCGAGACGCGGACAGAGCGGAACTGAAAGTACCCCAAACCAAACATTTACTGCTGCAACAGACGCGAGACTGAAGACTGAACTGCGCGTGCACAGATATAAACATCGTCGTTATTAATCTTTTTTCATTTAAATTGGTAGCTAAAATTCGAACTTAACAACCATAGAAAAGAGTTTGAATTTATTATATTGTTGCTCACATTATTCCAATAAAGAAAAATAAAGACACCGTCTGCAGATAAATTAAACAACAACACGTCACTTTGAACTCTTTCAGACATTTCTCTGACTGACACTGACACCGCGCCTTATTTAAGTCGCGTAACGGGACCACGTTCAGCAGTAAATGTCATGGTTCATAAGGACATATCTGTAATGTATTTATGAGAGTGTAGATATTTCCTTTTGTTGTGTGCGACGTCTGAGAGCTCGCGGCTGGTGAGCGCGCTCCGAGTGGCACCTGAGGTCAGCAGGATTAAACTCATATTTAATCCTTATTGAGCTCTGGTTTTAAAATCAACGTTTACGTGATATGTTCCGTCGAGTCACGTGACCTGCGGGGAATATTCTCTGAGATCTGCTCCGGACCTGTGTGCGTCAGGCAGCTGGCATAAAGTCTGCTTTCAGATGTATTATATTGAAAAAGACCATCTAAAAACAAATCTTTTCAGTCTGGTTTGAAGTCCGCTGCTGGTCATGTGTCAGTCACGCACACTCACATGACAACAGGTTTCCCCAACTCGGTCAAACATTTATAAAGCAGTGGAAGAGTGAAGCCAGTTATGATTCTGCTGGTACATTATTTATTATAGGACATGAATAAATCAGTGTCACATCTGAAAGGAATGGGTTCTCAGCCATCCAGGTCATATTGAAGAAAAGGTTAAAGCATAGGCATCTGGACTAGGTGGAGAACAGCGCTCTGGTCTCTTTCCCAGGTGCAGTGCCCAGTCACTGGGTCAATTATGTTGATGACACCTGGGTAAAGATCAGAACCCAGGAAGTAGAAGCCTTCACAGAACACATCAACGTAGTGGACAAGAACATCAAGTTCACCCGTGGAGATGCCACAGACAACCGCCTGGCTTTCTTAGTCTGTGCAGTGGTTATCGGTGAGGACAGGACTCTCAAAGTAGAAGTTTATAGGAAGCCAACACACACAGATCAATATTTACTGTTTGACTCCCACCAGCCTCTGCAGCACAAGCTGGAGTCATCAGGACTCTTCAGCACAGAGCACAAGAGGTGCCCACAACCTCAGAAGGTCAACGGGACGAAGAACAACAGATCTGTAAAGCCCTGAGAGACTCTGGATACTCCAGATGGACTTTCAACAAAACCAAGAGGACACAGAAACCAAACAGACAGGAACCAGAGACAAAAGGGAAGGGTGTAGTTATCCCTTATGTGTCTGGTTTATCTGAAAATTTAAAAGAATTTTCTGCAAACACAACATTCCAGTCCACTTTAAACCAGGGAACACTCTGCGTCAAAGACTGGTCCATCCTAAAGACAAGATCCCCACAAACAGAGTAATGTAGTTTATACAGTTCAGTGAAGAGTGCAGTGACAGTTATGTTGGAGAAACAAAACAACAGCTTCACAAGAGGATGTATCAGCACAGAAGAGCCAATCCTGGAGGACCTGAGTCTGCAGTCCACCTCCATCTTAAAGAGAAAGGACAGTCCTTTGAGGACAGCAATGTCCCATTTTGTCCAGAGAGGACAGATGGTTTGAGAGAGGGCTGAAGGAAGACATTTGTGTGAAAATGGAAAAGCCCTCTTTGAACAGAGGAGGTGGTCTCAGATTTATGTTGCCTAGTGTTTATAACAGTGTTCTGAAACCTAAAACAAAAGAGTTGCACCCTAGAACAACAAACACAACACCTGAATGGAGCAGTGTCACTAACAACTCTCCTGAGCCTTAACGACTCTCGCATCAGGAGTCACACTGCCCTTTTATGGCCAACGACTATGAGACCAGAACAGTCTGGTCCATTCGGTTTGGTTTCGGAGACTCCTCCCTCTAGAGATATAAGCTCATCTCTCTTACAGTTGATCTCACAATTGAAAAATTGGAATTAGAGCCAAAATGTCTTCACCTTTAAAACAGAGTCCAGATGCTTTTGCTTTAACCTTTTCATCTGAAAGGAATAAATTTACTCACACATGCCTCCAAATATCTGGATGAGAAATTATTTAGCTGTGAAATGTTTTGGCATTTCTCCACTTGAATATAACATATTTAATCTCTGTTCACTACAGTCCAAAAGGATTTAAAATACTTACTAATCTATCTTTTGTCTCATAAAACATTGTTGGGTTGTGCAGTCATTTCGTTATGATTCAAACTATTCAAATATAGACTTTCAAAAATTGTGGCACTTCTGACCGTGCTCTTCATTTTATGTGTAGTCACAGTCCACTGTCAACACAAAGGAATGTGGCTGCAGCTCAGAACAGAAGCAACAAATGTCCCCAAATGAAAAATATTTGATGTAACTAAATAGAGCAACCTAAAATAATTGCCTTCAACTGAGGTTAACAATTGTTACGACAATATTTATTGTTTTAAATCCAGGACATGTCAAATAGAAGAGTTGTGATGTTTACGGCAAAGACACTAAACTTACCTAATATGTTTATTTTTATAATAAGAGATGATCATATTGTATTGTTTAAAGCCTTATGCACTCCACACAGAACCAAATTAAAATGTCACTGAGTTTGACTTTTCCAGAGAGAAAAAGAACTCTTAGGACAAGTGTAAACAAGG
Source organism: Perccottus glenii (assembly GCA_024416835.2). Lineage (NCBI taxonomy): Eukaryota > Metazoa > Chordata > Actinopteri > Gobiiformes > Odontobutidae > Perccottus > Perccottus glenii. The sequence continues at coordinate 32,885,599 of CM044551.2, read as the reverse complement.
AGAGCAGCCCAATAGTCTGAAACCTCGTTGAAGAAAATGTCACTCATCCAAACCAGACAGTGTGAGGGTGTCCAAGGTAAATCCTGAAACATCCTGAAAAGTGAGGATTCTATCCTGGAGGAGGCACTGACCCACATCTCTGTGACCAAACAGCAGCAGCACACAACATATAGGTCAGTCCCAGCCCCGACATGAGCAGGCTGAGGCCAGAGTCCAGCCTAGAGCAAACACCAGCGAGCTCCAATTGAGCCCTGCTGCTGCTTCAAGCAGCAACGTACTGCTTTTGTTTTCACATTCAGCTTTAAAATGAAACAATGAGTCAAGCATGTAATGTTAAAATCAGTATTTAGTCAGCCAAGAGTCTGTGGATTATAGGGTGATAGGAATAATGACAATAATGACATTACCCCATTGATCCCAATCCTCAAATAATTAAAGAAACTAACATGTAATAAAATCAAATACAGGAAAAGGTCTTTAAACATATATTTCTCCCAACTGAAGACATTTTTTTTAACAAAGAAAATGATCTAGTTATGTGCTCACTGTCGTTATCCAATTGTTCTTCTCAAAACATTTATAAATGCAATTAGATGTTTAGAGAGGAATATATTTTTGTCAAGTGCACTCAAGGTCTTTTTTGAGCTGAGTATTTGTAAAATCTTGCAGACACTACCCTTACTGTAAAAGGGAAACATTTACAGTTCAGTGTAAAAATTATGGGGACATAAAAAAGACAAAATAGGATATATACACAATGCAAACACCAGTAAATTATTATTAGAAAAAAAAAATCAATTGAGTAATTACAGTAATTACCTATTAAAGTGATTCATTTTAATGGTTATAGTATGTATTTTCTGCATCGTGTATTTGTAAAAATTAGGTGCTCTTCTGTGTATTTACCACAGTCATAAAATGTTTTCACTTTTTTGCCATTTGACACTATTTCACTGTAGATTTTTACAGACAAATCTTTAACAGTTTTAGTCTGTTTTTCTCAGGTTTTGGAAGTGGGACATAATTAATTCATAAACCTGTGTCACATGCTCAGTCAGGGGTGGAGCACCATGTGGTCTTTCCAGAGAGAAAAGACTTACTTTCTGGTAAAGCTCTCAGATTGTTGCTGACTATTTTTTTGGACAGTTGCACACGTTAGGGGAGCAGTATATGTTTAAATGAAAGAAAGGTTTAGTGCTAAAGTCTCATTTGTTTGATCTTAAATCTGTTAATTCAGTGTATTTACTACACTCTTATACTGTTTTCATTTTTATGTTTTATGTTGACCACTCTCCTAAATCCCAATGTGTCCTACATGAGTTACACTGACTCATCTTGATGACAGAACCCAGGCCTGAGCTGTGACTCCATCTGGGATAAAATGTCCATTTTTACCTCGGCCAGTGAAAGCTTTAAAGCCTGTAATGTCCCACCTCTGAGTTCTGATCTTTTAAACCAAATTTTGATAGGCCTTACTTGTATTTAGCTGCTGTAATTCCACTAACAGTCTGACCCAGTGCTAATCCGAACCAGTCAGCCATGCACTCTCCCAGCTGCCGCGCCCTCCGGTGGCATTTTCAAAGTCACCGTACAAACCTCCACATCGGGCACATTCAAGAAGACGTCAGAGATTTGTGGTGCCGTCCCACTTTGGGCCCCCTCTTTGATAAGTGGTGTTGTAATGGAGTTCAATGTTCTTTTCAGAGAACAGATGAATTTTGGAGACGGTTTGTGCAGGATGGGGCCTGTGCAGCGTTGTAGGTGGGAAACACAGTGCCCTGTCTGAGTCTCAGGGTCAAGTGCTCAGCCTCTCAGCCACGAGTGAGTCCACAATGAGCCGTTTGATCAGTCAAGTACTGTGTGCACCATTAACCTCCGCTTAACACCAGAGCATATTAATTATGAATTTATTACCAAATGAAAAACAGATTAATGCACAAGTCATGCATGAATTCATGCATTTCTGCAGCATTGGTAACACTTTAGTGCCCCCTACACTAAAGTGTTACCAATGTTTTTTTTAGCAGAGCTATAGGTGTTATTAGGTATAGTTAATAACAGTATAGTATGTGATTTTGAAAAAGCTTTTACTTTTTCAACATTATAAACAACATGAAGTTTGAAACAAAGGCATCTGAATGTAGGTTTGAAGGTGAAGACATTTCATTTCTCATTCAAGGAACATTTTCAATTCTGGGATCAAATGGTACAAAAGCTGAGCATTTATTTCTAGAGGGAGGGGTTTGACCTGAAACTAACTCTGATTGGACCAGGCTGCTGTGGTGTCACTGTTGAGAGTTAAAGTGTGTCCTGATGGGGGAGTGCTTATACTCCTGTAAATCATTAGCAAATCTGCTCCCTTCAGATGTTGTTGTTCTTCCAGAGTGAAACTATTTTGATTTAAGTTTCAACACACTGTTGTAAATAGCTGGTCGGTGGTATCTGAGACTTCCTCCTCTGTTCAGTGAGAGCTTTTCCATTTTAACTAAAATGGCTTCTATTACTCCTCTCTCAAACCATCTGGCATCTCTGGCCAGGATTCAGACATAGCTGTCCACAAAGGATTTATGAGTTGCACAGTGGAGAGGGTTGTGAAGCTGTGTATTTGAGGGTAAAAATGATAGAATCCAACTCAAGTATTAGTATCCTCTGTTGTCATGACAGTGCTGTGAGTGATGAGGAGCACTGTCAGATGAGAGATACAGACTCTGAAGAGCAGGTCTAAGTGCTATAGCCCTGTTTGTCAGAGTGGAGCACATTCCTTTCCTTTTGTCCACACATATTTTGTCTATGCACAACCTACAGTTAAAGGCATTTTTATGATGCTCTGGAGTGATCTGACCTGTTGAGCTGTATCTGAGGTGACAGGTGAGACAGAGTTAAAACCATTTTTCCAAACCAACTCTGACCCCCTCCTTTATCTTTCTGCACCGCTCAGCTCCACCTGTTTAGTTCTTCACGGAGCCCCCCACATGCCATCTCTGAGTATATTGAACACCAGGCGTCCTGCCCCCGTGCCTGCCCCTACACTCTCACTGTGGCCTGTAACAGTAGATGGAGTTATTAGGCAGACAATGGATGATGACAGAACAGGTGTTTCCCAAACGGGCTTTTGAGCAGCGGCAGCATCACTCTGCTCCGTGTGGGGGGGTTGGGGGCTGGCAGTATCTGTGTTTTAACGAACATGGCCTCTGCGTGCCCTCTCGCTCAGCAGGAGCCATTTGCTGGTGAGAGTGATGTTATCTGTATGCATATGTTGTAGGTGTGAAAGAGCACTGATGCTTAAGATCAGCACGGACACATCCAGCACCACCCGGTAAAGGACATGCTTCTCTCTGTTCTCCTTTTATCTTTGGCCTGCAGGTTTTTAATTGTATGGGCTGAAAGTATGGGTTTAAGCAAGGCTCTGTTCTGTTCTTCTAAAAGCACGGGCATAGACCAAGACCACGTTGGAGAGAAGTGATTTATGTTGAAATGAGGCAGCAATAGGCAGATTGAATAAAAGCTAGTTATCTAGTAATATCTAAGTTTTAATTGGATTCATTTGTAAACTTGTTTGTCACACAAGGACAGCAATATGTGATACTATACATTTATCTTATCTTGTAAATAGTTAAAAATATTATACACTCTTTTTTTTTTCAAAAGAGGGTTATGCTCAATGTATACATGTATCTGCAAAGGCTGTGTGTAGCCTTTGGTGGCATCTGGTGGCAGCATTGCAAATGATAAACCCTGTAAACTTTCTCCTCCTCTCTACAAGCTGTGAACGCCTGCGGTAGCCCTGCAGGGACATGGTGTTGATTAGACTAAGCCAGATGAGTTTACTTTAGAAATGTAAGGGTCCGGTCTGCCCAGAACCAGGGGTGTGCTTACCGTTAGCCAAGAGTAGGCAATTGCCAAGGGACCCCAAAAAGCACCGGACCAAAACTGCCAGGAAAATCCTATGTGAGCAGTGCTGACAGTGAGGAGACTATAGTCTCCAGACTCCAGACTCAGATCTCTGTAAATCCTGCACTCTCTTTCAGCGCCGCTCTGTCCTGGACCATGAACACAGCTGCATGTTTAAGTCTAGTCTTAAATATGCATATTGTTTATCTCCAATGGCGCGGGTACTGCATACACACAAGTTCTGTTGTAGTGATGTTAAGGTACGGTTTGCGGCAACTCTACACTTCCTGTAATCATTTCAAAATAAATGCAGTGCCATTTAAATTGCAGTTAAACCACTTTATATTGGTGGAGGCAAAAAAGGACACAGCATTAGAGACAGCTTCCCCTCAACAGCAGCTGACACACAGCAGGTTAAACAGGAAATTAGATTAAGTCCAGCCTGTAGGCCTACTTTAGAGTTGTACATAAAAGGCATAACAGGAATACACAAACCTTTTCAGATATAATTTTGAATAAATCAGAAATGATTTGAGTAGGCCTCTGTAATATGGGCTTTAGTGTTGGGCTCTGCTCCTGGAGCAGGACACACTTTCAGAAGGGTCCTTTAAATAACAAAGGTCCTGATCAAAATGCTGGTCTATTCATTAGTTTTAAATGTACATCATTGGACATTGTGTTTTATTTAAAAAAATATTAGATTTTTTTAAGAACACATATTAATAATTAACAAGAGGGTCATCATATTAAAAGAGTCATGATGGTGGTCATGAACTATAGCTTCATTTTTATTGGTGCTTCAAATGCAGTTATTAAAAAACTGGGCAATTCCATGGTTTCGTAGCTATAAATTTACTCACCCTGTAGCAGCCAAAATCTTTATGAATTATTTTAAAATGCAACAGAATACAGGAAATTACATCTACTTAATTAAAATCTTCTTGGATGAGATAAGACACAAATCATAAGACCTTCTGTCTGACATTGTCTGTAAACCTTTTTTAAATAGCTCTAATTTGATGATGTGTGACCAATTATTATTTGTAAAAAAACGACCAAATTAATATTTTGTTTTGCCGGCTTAGGTTTGAAGTATTGCTGTATGTATGATAACTGTGGAGGGGCTACAGAATCCTTCCGCAGTGTTTTTTAGTGCAGTCAAACACACACAAGTGTTAGTTGGACGGATATCACACTAACACAAAAAAAAACATGACTGCTGTGTAAAATGAAGCAAATAAATTATGGATATGGCTACATTAGGACAGTTATGGTTTATTGATGTAATAACCCTCTGACCTTTGTGCTGAATGTGTGGCAGCCGTGCAGCGAGGTCGTGCATCGGGCTCCCAGATCAGCCCGGGACAGTACCTGACCAACGGCTCGGACCCCTACAATGGGCAGCCTTACCTGTCGGGATTCATCTCTCTGCTGCTGCGGGCAGAACCCTACCCCACATCCCGCTACGGTTCCCAGTGCATGCAGGGCAACAACCTGATGGGCATCGAGAACATCTGCGAGCTGGCTGCCAGGCTGCTCTTCTCCGCTGTGGAATGGGCAAAGAACATCCCCTTCTTCCCCGACCTGCAGCTCATGGACCAGGTTAGAACCACTACAGCACAGCACACAAATGAATGAAGTATGAACTCAAATCAACTCAGCGTCAATGTGTAAACACGCATGGCTGGCAGGTGTGGGAAAAAGAAGCATATACCAGACACTCAAGTTTATTTCATTCCATATTTCTTCAGCATCAACACCAAATGTACGTCACAAATGTAAAACGTTAAACTTGTTAGTTAGTAGATAGATGTTACTGACAACGCTGCATTTACTAGAATTAACTGTATCTTTTTTTTCATAAGAGCATTTTTGTTGTGTTCATTTATCTTCAATTATAAGGCTTCTTATTGTTAAAGGAACATTGTTTTGTGCCGGCAATACATCCTCCACAAAGGCTTCTGTGCTACTGGCAAGGAAATAGAGTTAACTTAATGCGAGACATTTATGATTCCATGTCATTAAAATGAGCATTTTCAGTTCTCATTGAAGAAGTCATTTGGCTGAGAACCTTTTCTCTATTGCCCAGACCAATGTATTTTCAGGTTACAGTGTTTTAATTTTATTTTAACATAGTAAGACTAGAACAATATTAAAAGAACCAGTACATTCTAATAAGGAAAGACACTTTTTCCTAAAATTGTAAGGATGCTGCAAAGAACACAGAAAAGGTTTAGTGCATCATCAGTGAATTGTTGTGAAAGGCCCAAACATAACCTCTTCCTGCTGTTCTAACTGCAGTCCCTGCTCCTCCTGTAGGTGGCGCTGCTGCGGATGTCCTGGAGTGAGCTTTTTGTGCTGAACGCCGCTCAATGCTCCATGCCCCTCCACGTGGCTCCCCTACTGGCCGCGGCCGGTCTGCATGCATCCCCCATGTCGGCCGAGCGCGTGGTGGCCTTCATGGACCACATCCGGGTTTTCCAGGAGCAAGTGGAGAAACTGAAGGCCCTGCAGGTGGACACGGCCGAGTACTCCTGCCTCAAGTCCATTGTGCTCTTCACATCAGGTGAGAGCTCGCTGGCAGAGTCTCCCGCATATTGATAGCTCCCTAATGCCCGCAAATGAGTTAAAATCTCCCGCAAGAGTTAGAGAAGAGTAAAGAGAGCATCCTGATTGGCATGTTTCTGCAAATCAACCAATCAATTGTCAGTGTGGGCGGGCTTTTATCTCTTCTCCCAAACCAAATTAATCGGAAAGCTTGCAACAAAAGTAAAAGGCATAGGAAATAGGTCTAGGCCTACATGTAGGCTACATTTGGTGTGTATGTAAATAGTTACTTCATTGTTCTGTTATATTCAGCTGTATTTCGGTTTACAAGTAAAGTCATGTTCTGTGGTGAAATGTCATATCCTTGTCCATTCTCCTTCCTCTTTTTTTTTTTTTTTTTTTTTGGGGTATACCTCCCTGAAATGACTTTTTGCAGGTTGGGATGTCTGGTAATGCTTCATGTTGAGCTCAAGAGGATAAGCGCTGGATTTTTCTGTCACATTAATGTAAGCAAGTGCTGCAGGCCCGCTGTGAGCCAGGTGCACCCTGTGGCACAGAACACAGGTAATTGGTTTAAACATGTCAACAGGGACACTTAATCACAGCTATCACAGCACGGCTAACCAGCTTGACTTGAATTAGAAAAGGTCCAGCTCAGAGTTAAAGCCTGGCCACAACACCACATCCTCTTCTAAAGGAAGACAACTTTGTTATGGAAATAGACTGACTAAATGGTATTTTTCAAAAAAGTTCAGATAACATTTCCAGAAATGTGCAATATCAACATTCTATTGTCACAACAATGTACTATATTATATTATACTATATTATATTACTGTGTCTTAATGGTTTTCTGATTTGAATGGACTACGTCTGGTTATGTTTTTAGCGAAACAGTAGAAAAAGTAGGAAGAGTAATGAGTCAAAGAGTATTTTGATATAACTGCAGAAATATTTAATGAATCTAAACAAAACCTCACTATCAACCTCACTTTGATAAACACAATAGCTTAATGCATGAACTAAAACACTCCAAGACATTTCCCCAGGTCTCCTTTTATCTCAAATTCACTGTTTCAACCTGGCCCCTGTCCACCAGTAACATTTTAGAGAATGTTTTAAAATATTATTTTTGTGCCCTGTCACTACTCCACTGATCCAGAAGACAGAGTTATTTGTCCAGCTCCAGCCGGGGACAGTAGGCAGAAAGGGCCTGAGGTACACTCTGGACAATGAGCACTTCATCGCAGGGCTAATACTTAAATACGTTTACTACTACTGACAGACAATTCACATTCATTCACTCAGGGCAGTTAAGATTGACCTAAAGTGTTTGTGTCTGTCCACTGAGCCGCACAAAGCTCCTGAAACACCACATATCTTCTCTTAAGGCAGACTCTATTTTGATAGCTCCTGTGCACAGACTCTTTTGAGGTTTATCTGAGTAGTCACTATGCACCAGCGCCCACCAAAACCCTGCCACATCTGCACCCCTTCACTCTCAGATTATCTCTTGTGAATCCAGCCGGAAGAGGTGAAGAGCACAGTCCCATTTTCTCCCTCTCATTTCCAGTCACATAACTGTATGGTCACAAACTAACGAGGAGGGCAGAGGGCATGCTCTCACCGTTTTTGTCAATACATCCTTAAGTGACTCTGTGACAGATAAACATGTAACATGTAAATGTGCCAAGGTGCACTGAGCTCTTTTTGGCTGTGTCTTCTATCTGCCTTCTTTTTTTCACAAGCCCATCTATTATTGAAATCAGCCCTCCATTCTTCTCCAAAAGCCAACCCGGACCCCGCCCCACTACAGCAGTTGAATTATGTATAGTGGGATTGAGGAAAACAGTGGTAGTCTTGACCTACATAACCCCCGTCCCCTGGTCGTCTCATGTGACTGCTGTGTGAGGGCAGGAAGTGGCAGCACAAACTGAGCTCACATGCATCAAGTCACAAATGGAGTTGTAAGAGACAAAGTGTTACGAAGCAGACAAGCAGCCCTCCCACTGAGAGGCTCCACCCATCAGGCTGCATCAGGCTGCATCAGGGAGCAGGCATCAGCTCCTGCCCCCAGCCTGCCCCTGCCCCACACTGACCAAGGGAGTGCCCAGGGTTTGGACAAAGAGCAGAGCAACCCGCCACATGGTTCCAGTTGCACGGACATATTCTCAAATCAGACAGAGGTGGCCTTGTCACTAATGACAAAAATGGTCTGATCTGACCAAAAAGAGACTAATGCTCCAAATGAGACATAATCATTGTTAATCCAGAATGGATGGGGTCTATAAAAAATATTAATAACCGAGGTTCAGGTTCAACCTGGGTCTACAGTCAAACAGCAGTTTCTGTTTTGTGTTAGATTCAGCTGCTTACTATGTTTCATTAAAGAGCGTTTGTATTTGTTTTCTACACTGCTTTGCACTCAGTCAGTTTGAAGTTTATTGTTTTTTTTCATATACTTCCATTCAGTTAATGGCAGCACATCATACAGAGAAACACACCTCACTGATGCTGTCATCTTAACTTTTACTGCTAGACCTTCAAAGTCGGTCCTTTCACACTCATACAGAGCTTGAGAAGAGTGAATTTGAAAGGCTGAGAAGAGCAAAGGGTTCACTCAGAGGCCACAGAGTGAACAGACTGTGACTACAGTAGAATGTGTCTTTGTTTTTGGTTCACACATTTCTGACCTGCTTTAGTAAATCCCCCTGTGCCCTCTGTGAACGCAGAGGGTGTGAAAAGTACAGAGCAGTGTTAAATACTCTCTGATTGTGCCAGACTTGTTTTATTTTATTTTGCTGTGGGGTCAAATATACTTGGGCATCTAATGAAATAAAGAAAAGATCAAATATAAATAAAAAAGATCAAATATCAGCATGTGCACTAGTCACATCACAAAGAACTGCTTGTTGTTGATAATTGCCATATTGCAGCCATTGACAATTTGCATGTCAATATATTTGAACTTATCAGGTGAAGTGAAAGATAAATCCATATACGTATCATTAAAGCTGAGGCTTGACTTGATTAACAGAGAATCTTTTATCTTTTCTTAAGATGCCATGGGCCTGTCAGATGTGGCCCACGTGGAAAGCATCCAGGAGAAGTCTCAGTGTGCTCTGGAGGAATATGTGCGCAACCAGTACCCGAGCCAGCCCAACCGCTTCGGCCGGCTGCTGCTGCGGCTGCCCTCGCTGCGCATCGTCTCCTCCCCCGTCATTGAGCAGCTCTTCTTTGTGCGGCTAGTGGGAAAGACCCCCATTGAGACTCTGCTGCGGGACATGCTACTCTCAGGCTCCAGCTACAACTGGCCCTACATGCCCACAGTGCAGCGGGAGCGGCCCCTGTCCCTCCACTACAATGAGAACGGGCCCTAAGCAGCTCCCCACAGCCCTCCGTCACTGCCATCCTCACCCTGCTGTCCACGCTCTCAGATCTGCTTTACTTTCCAAACCAGGCAAATCACATCTCCAGCAGGCTGGCCCCTAACGGACCCTCCCTCAGAGGGACTGCAGCTGCTGTGTGAGTGCTGGCCCCGTTACAGAGCCCTGTGTGATGGTCAAGGCTGAGACCAGCAGGTCTGTGGACTCAGACCGAACACTATCAGAAACATGCTTATTGTTGGTGCCATACTTTGACAAAGGTCTTAGTGTGGAGAACACTGCAGGAACTCTGCCAACAACAGCACAAGGCCTGCTGTGGGTTTGCCAGTTTTTGAACCAGAAGCCATTAAAAGTCAAATGCCAAAATGTTTTGGACTTTGGTAAAGGTCATGTTTGTTGTGTGTGTTTGTATTAGCACTGTTTTTTTAATGAAAGAAAGCTCATGATTGTGTGTATGGATTGTTCTGTCATAGGCGTCTGTAGCAGTTTGGGGTTCAGAGGGAAAAGCTCAGTGCTTCAATGGGCTAGGGCTACTAAAGGACTAATGTGTTTTCAGTTCACAAACAACCTCTCATTAGCATTTTCAAAATGATTTTAATACAGCAGAACTTAGAGCTGTTTGACTCGATTGATTCCCTTTTCAACTCCAGACTGTTTTCTTTTCTCAAGGACAATGAGCAGCCAGTGAGCACTGTCTCACTATGGTACAGTGTTATAAACTGGACTTTTCAAACAAAAAAGACACCACATTTTCACATTTTGTGTGATGTGAAGCAATCTGAACATGCTGAGAGTAAAAATGTTTAAGTCTGGACTCAGTCTAAAGGGCATCAGTGCTGTGGGGGACATAAATGACCAGTTGTGTAACGGATATATTATAGATCACATGTTCACACATCTAAAACCTGCCGTGAACTGTATAGTTCTCTGACAGTCAGTCAGTTAGATGAGTGGAAGAACAAATGGGTGTGCAGCCTGTGCCAAAGATAAAGTGTATATTGTTTTTTTGATGATGTTGAATGTCTCATTTTTCTATGATTAGACTATAAACTTGTGTTTGGGTCTGTGGGATGTTGGGGGAGGTGAAACACTAAAAAAAAGCCTCAGCACTTGCTTTGTACGCTACAGTCCGACCCGCAGCACTTGGTTGCCTGTCTGCCCTCTGTTCTGACTTCTGACCTCCTCTAAAGACCTGTTCCTTTATGTTCCACAACAGTGTTTTTGTAAAGAATGTCAGTGTTGCAGCTTTTAGAGCTGGGGGTATTCACAGAAGTAGCTGTATACTGTACATGCCTTAGAACAAAGACTTGTCACTAAGCATTTATCTTATGACTGTGCCATAATCTAATGTTACCTGTTATAACAGGTGCTGTCAGGGGAAGAAACAAACATGCACAACGTCAGAAACACAACTCTTAACAATATACAACACAAACGGACAGAGAGGACACTTTCACTCACATTTCTGACATTGTGCAGTTTGTGTCTGCCTCCGGCTGATATTGATAGAAACTTCAGATTATTGTAATTTGAGCGTATTGTTCAGAAATGTATCACTAATCTATGGAAACCTCAGTTGACCCTGTGTTGCCAGTTGGACTTTTGACTGTGAATAGAACTATGTTAAAACTATTTTTCTTTACTTTTGTCCCACATTTTCAGTGTGGCCCTGTGACCTTGACATCAGTATTGGTTTTCTTACAGTTATGGACTGTAGGCTGAGTGGAGAAGACACAGGTCTACCAGGACTTCTATTTTTGTTTGGATTATACTTTATTTTAAATAAAATTTACAATTGTTTAAATAACAGAATTACTGTTTTGTTTTGACCTACACAACCTGTTCAGCTGACAGTTATTAAATTGTAGAAGGAGATACAGCCATGTACTGCTGATGTAAACAGATTTATTTCCAACTTTCTAAACTTAAAATGTGGAGAGCTACAGTTAAATATTAGGGACTTCTTCACTCAAATAGAGGCAGAGACTAAAACCAATAAACCTGTGTTGCTAATAAACACTTTCACAATATGGCTGCTTTTTTTTCCTACACTTTTTTAGCTTTGCCTCTACGCCCTGATCCATACCACACTGCTCCATTAGAAACAAGGCAGACTCTTAGTTCTACTGCTGCTACATCACTTATCACTATATCTGGGTGTGTCAGTCTGCATTTCCAGTCAGACTTACATGTTTACACACATACAGTGTAATGCTTTTACAATTGATAATTGATAAATTAATAAATTTTGATTAAATCTCTAGTCTCATGTAAATGTCTGAGAAAGAACTACTTCATGTGTACTTAGTCAGTTTGGTCTGTCGTTGGCTCTCTTCTTGTTTTAGAGCAAGTTGAGTTCTCATCCAAAGAGTTGGGGCAGATGGACTCAGTGTGAAAGGCTGCCCTGGATTTGACCTCACACATCTTCACCAGAGCAGAAATAACCCCAATAGACCGATTACTGACTCTGCTCTGTACACTGGAGGTAAACAATATGTCATCACTGCAAATGCACCAAAACAAACAGCAACACAATCTGAGGCTGATCACGACTTAAAGTTTTTAGAATGTATATCCAATTTGAAATCACAAAACTGAAGAGGATTTAGGCTTTTATATAATCTCAGTATATGGTATATTAGTATGTCGTCTGAGCTTTTGTTCAGACATTTGTGTTTATTGTAAGTTTCAACAACACAGTTTTACAGGAAATATAGTAAATAAACTGTGTGCACAATTATTAGCCAAGTTGTATTTTTGAGGATTGATTTTGTAATTGTACAACTACAGTGCTCTTGGTCAATCCAAAATGTTAACAAACCCTCAAACCTGAACATTTAAGATGTAAAAGTGAAGTTTTGGCTTTCTTAAGAGAATATCTACATGTACACCATTATTAGGCAACTATTAGTGTGAATGAAAAACAAATATTTTCCCATCTCACTTGTTGATTTTCACCTGTTAAAGTGAAAATAATAAACAAACTCAAAATTTTAAAATAAACATTTCTGAAATTAAAAAAACAAAACAAAAAAAAACTCAGTGACCAATATAGCCACCCTTCTTTTCAATAACAGTCACATGCCTTCCATTCACAGAGTCAGTCAGGTTCTTGATCTGGTCAGAATCAACTTTTCGTGCAGCTGCAACCACAGCCTCCCAGACACTGTTCATAGTTGTACTGTTTACCTTCACTGTAAATGTCCTCAGGTGAAGAAGGGGGTGTCATTAGTTTTTCATCTTTAAGGCCTTTACTGGCCAGCCACGCAGTGGAAAACTTTGATGCATGTGAGCGTTGCATAAAAATCAAAGTCTTCTTGAAAGATGCAGATTTTTTCCTGGACCACTGTTAAAAGAAAATGTCTTCTAAAAACTGTCATTGGTCTGAGAGTTAATTTTGAGTCTGTTTTCAACCCGAAAAGGTCCAACTAGCTCCTCTTTAATAATACCTGCCCATACCAGTACCACACCTCCACTTTGCTGGTGTCTGAGTCAAAGTGGAGCTGGGTCTGTTACTGATCCAAATACGGGCCTGTCTATCTGGTCCGTCAAGAGTCACTCTCATCTCATCAGTCATCAGCTGCATCCCTGTGAAAGACTTCTTAAAAATTTTGACTTTTCAGAGTCAGTTAAATCTCTTTTTTGGCCCATTTTGTTTTCTGAGGAGAAGAATCTGCCTAATAATTATGCACACCTTGATATAAGGTGTTGATCTCCTTAGGCCACACCCTCCCTCGTTACACATATACACATCACCTGATATGCATTAAATCCAATAAGGATTCAAGTTTATACAGCTTGGAGTTGGAAATTGATAAAAATGATGATATGGTCGAAATAATCACTTGCCTAATAATTGTGCACACAGTGTAATATTTATTTGTGTATTGTTTTTGGTGTAATAACTAAACTGCTGAGAGACTTTGGCTGCAAGGGTCACTAGACACATGAGCATTATCCAGCTCCACTTACATTTTCTGGACCACTACCACGCTCTTCAGTAGAATTACTGCCTGTCCTCTATCTGAGCATCTAAGCACTCTGCCACTGTACGTCTCGGGTTACTTGACTGTAACCCTGTTCCCTTAAAAAGCGGGAACGAGATGCTGCGTAGCATTACGCTATGGGGAACATTCTTTGTGTGACCGGTTGTGAAGCACGTGTGTCAAACACGCCAAGAATTGGCTTATAATACCTCTGTTGGTGACGCAGCTCATCAGCGGCAGCTGTGTGATTGCGCGCACCTGAACAGAGGGTATAATAACACATGACGCGGGAGCGTCTTCAGGTCAACTTTGTCTGAAGAGCGCCCGGACACGCCCAGTGCGGCATTGCAGCGCATCTCGTTCCGCTTTTTAGGGAACAGGGTTACAGTCAAGTAACCCGAGACGTTCCCTGTCAAAAGCTACACTCGATGCTGCGTAGCATTACGCTATGGGGAATGAGAATACCAACGCCGCCGCACTGTAAGTGTCTGGACCCCTCGGGTTGTGAAGTGTGCACAAACACAAAAGAGGTCTCAAACACAATTTTGGGATGATGCCTCAAGGACATGCAAGCCCTGAGTAGCATGAACATCCAGCTGTAGAATCTGATGAATGTGTTCAGGGAGGACCAGCCTGCCGCATCACAAACTTGCTGCAGAGGGGCACCTTTTGCTAGAGCTGTTGAAGCTGCAACCCCTCTAGTAGAATGAGCCCTCACACCAATGGGCGAAGTTTGACCGCGCACGTCATAGGCCAGGGCAATGGCATCCTTCACCCAACGTGATATAGTTTGTCTGGTAGCTGCAACCCCAGCTTGCAGCCCCGTATATAAACAGCTGTTCGGACTTACGCCACTGGCTAGTGCGGTGGACATATGTCTGGAGGGCACGTACTGGACACAGTAAGTGAAGTCTCTCCTGCTTCGGTGTTATAAATGGCGGAGGACAGAAGGCTTCAAGAATGACCGGATTTAAGGTCGAGAATGGAACTTTTGGAAGATAGTTAGGTGAGGATGCAAAATGGCTTTGACCAGCCCAGGAGCAAAGTCTAGGCAGGAGGGCGAAACTGACCGAGCCTGCAATCTCCAACCCTCTTGAGAGTGGTAATGGCCGCCAGAAGAACCATCTTTAGAGTCAGAAACTTGACAGACGCTGACTCCAGTGGTTCAAAGGAGTGCTTACTAAGCCCTCCAGCACTATAGCTAGGTCCCAGGAAGGAACTCTAGCTCTAGTTTGGGGTCTCAACCCGCAATCAGGGCGTGGCAAGCCGAAATGGCGGCCACGAAAACCCTGAGTGTGCTAGGATTAGTGCCCGAGGACAGTTTGTCCTGCAGAAACTCCAGCACTGAAACAATCTGGCAGTGGACTGGGTCTGCATGATGTGTAGCACACCAGGCATCAAAGACACGCCATCTGCAGGCATAGGCTCTCCTTGTAGAGGAGACCTAGCGCTCAGAATAGTCTCTACAACAGGGGCCGGGAACCCGACATCTCTTAAGTGGTCCCCCTCAGGGGCCAGGCGTAAAGGTTCCAGAGCTCGGGCCGGGATGAAACACTGTCCCCTGTGCCTGAGAAAGGAGATCCCTCCTGGTCGGAATCGCCCATGGCGAGCCGTCGAGGAGAGATATTAGGTCTGAGAACCACACTCTGGTTGGCCAACGGGCGCTACTAGTAAGAGGCGCAACCCGTTGACGGACCTTCGCCAGGACTCCCGGGAGCAGAGCCACCGGGGGAAATGCATAAAGGCGCAGTCTGGGCCACACATGGGCCATTGCGTCCAGACCCAGGAGCTGGAGGAGTCAGAGAGAAGTAGAGGGTACATTGTGCTGTCTGCTGTAAAGCAAAGAGGTCCACCTCTGCTTCGTAAAATCTTTCCCAGATTTGGCTCACTACCTCGGGGTGGAGTTTCCACTCCCCATGTGTCACAGCCTGTCTGGACAATAAATCTGCTCCCACATTCATGCGCCCGGGGATATAAATCGCCCTGAGGGACAGGAACTTGTCCTGAGCCCAAAGCAGCACCTGCTGCGCTAGCTTGTTCAAGCGGCACGAACGCAGTCCGCCCTGACGATTTATGTAAGAGACCACCGCTGTGCTGTCTACTTGTACTAGGACATGGTAGCCCCTTAGCTGCTGGAGGAAGTATTTCAGGGCCAGAAATACAGCCTTCATCTCGAGGCAATTGATGTGCCATGCGAGAAGATGGCCTCTCCATATCCCTTGGGCTGGACGGCCATCTAAGACCGCGCCCCAGCCCGTGATGCCCGGATGCATCTGTCGTTAGCATCATGCAACGACAACATGGACCTAGGGTGGGACCCAAAGTGAGAAACTGGGGTCTGAACCACATAGATAGGGTACGAAGCCCTCGGCGCATAACCCTTATTTGCTTCAGGGGGTTGGCCCTTGGATGAAACCCCCTGGCTCTGAGCCACAGCTGAAACGGTCTCATGTGCAGAAGGCCCAAAGGAATTACCGTGGATGCAGATGCCATGAGACCCAATATTCTTTGAATGAAGTGCACAGCCACTTCCTGGCCTAGCCTGATAGCTTTCAGGGTAGTTAGAATGGACCCGACACGTGCAGGAGACAGATGTGCCTGCATCTCGGTTGAGTCCCAAACAACCCCTAGATATGTTGTCCTCTGAGCGGCCGAGAGAACGCTCTTCTCGGCGTTGAGTCTCAAGCCTAGAGAGTCGAGATGAGCTAGGGCGACGTCCGATGTCGAAGCACTAGCTCCTGAGACTGAGCTAATATCAGCCAGTCGTCTATGTAATTCAAAATGCGGATGCCCTGGAGTCGCAAAGGAGCCAAGGATGCATTCATGCATTTTGTATATGTACGGGGTGACAAGGCCAGGCCGAACGGAAGAACCCGATACTGGTACACTTCGCTCCCGAAAGCGAACCTCAGGAACTTTCTGTGCTGTGGCAGGATTTCTATGTGAAAATACGCGTCCTTTAGATCGATGGTGACAAACCAGTCGCTTAATCGGATCTGGGACACAATCATTTTTATTGTGAGCATTTTGAATTTTAATGCTTTGAGGTAGCGGTTTAACCCGCGAAGGTCTAAAATCGGGCGCAGCCCCCCATCTTTCTTCGGAACTAGAAAATACCGGCTGTAAAACCCGGATTGTCTGTCTGGTGGGGAACACGTTCTATGGCCCCTTTGTCCAGCAGAACCTGCAGTTCCTGTGTCAATACATGGGCTCGTTCCGGTTTCACGGAAGTGGAGACCATTGAAACGCGGAGGACGATTGGCGAACTGAAGTCTGTAGCCTTTGGCCACAGTCCTTATTACCCACGGGGAGATATTTGGCAGGAGCATCCATGCTGCCAGTTTCTCCGAAAGGGGCAGTAGTTTTGGCACGTCGGTTTTTGGGGGGGGATGTAAGACACCCGCCGTCCTGAACCAAGGCAGGAGACGGCCGGACACTTACAATTGCGCTGGAGACTGCCGAAACGCCAGTGGCGGCGGAGAAAAAAAACAGCAGACTCCTGAGGGTGTCGACATGGAGTCTTTAGACTCTCTTGGATTTTGTTGCGCCCCACCCGGTGGGAGCACGCCCCCGCGGCCATGGGCGCGCCAATTTCAGGGCCTCTGCTTCTTGGCGGAGATAACATTCCGCAGGTCCGTTCTCTTTTGAGCAGCGCGAGAATCCGCTCCCCAGTCCTTACAAGGGGGCACGATTCGCCACACTCTCCTTCTGGGCAGCCCGCTTTTCTCTGGAAGGGGCTGGACCTGGCCGGGACAGGGTGGCCGACGGTCCCGGCTGCTGAGCACGGCGAGGAAGGAACCTCACAAACACCTCCTCGTAGCGTTTAGCCTCGGAACTTAGTGGCGACGGAGTCCACCACGTTGCCAAAAAGACCGGAAGGCGAGATGGGTGCATCCAGGAGGAAGGCGCGGTCCTTCTCTTTGATGCCCGTGAGGTTAAGCCACAGATGCCTGCAAAACCGCCATGGTGTGCAGTGCTGCACCAGCCTGACCCGCCACCTGGAAAGCCTTCCCCACCAGTGATGACGTGAACCGGCATGGCTTGTGTAGGCTTTCTTAGGAGGACGATGTCCCGGGGAGAGATAGCGGCGCCTCTTCCACCTGGGGCATCGACCCATAGCCCCGCACCTGTGCGCCCACGATAGTCGAATAAATCGACGTCGAAGGCACAAAACACGGGACGAATAGGGCTTATTCCATGAGCGTGCCAGCTCCTCATGGAGGTCCCAAGAAGGAGAGACCGCCGCTGTGATCCCTCCCCCTGGCCACCTGACAGAAACCTGTCATCCAGTTCAGAGTATTAAATACTCTAAACTGAATACTGAGTGGCCTCAGGAGCAGGGCAACCCAAAATAATTTAGGGGTGCCCTGCCCCGAGGCCACCCAACACCCAGCCTCGCCACTGCTCCTGTAACCACCCTGAGCAGCTCCTCAAACGCCGCGTCAGAGCGGGAAGAGCACTCCGAGGCTGCGGCGCCCAGAAGCCAGGGATGAGGCTTCATCGACGTGCTCATGGGAAGCGCCGAGCGCTCCGCCCGAGCACAGAGCCGGTGTCTGCCTCATCTGGTGAGAGCGAGGACATAGGATCTGATCCCTCAGCCAGATCAACACTCAAAACAAAATTCATGCTGATCATCGTCAGCAATGTGCCTCTGGCACGGAGGAACACATTTCTTACTGAACCCAGCCATGATACTTTTGTATTTATTATTTTATATATTTTCGTACTGGCACAGAGAGTAGGTTTGCTCACACTTCACACAATGCGATCTGAAGACAAAAAAACCTGAAGACGCTCCCGCGTCATGTGTTATTATACCCTCTGTTCAGGTGCGCGCAATCACACAGCTGCCGCTGATGAGCTGCGTCACCAACAGAGGTATTATAAGCCAATTCTTGGCGTGTTTGACACACGTGCTTCACAACCGGTCACACAAAGAATGTTCCCCATAGCGTAATGCTACGCAGCATCGAGTGTAGCTTTTGACACGGAACTCCTTGGACAAAAATTTTATTTTTCAACGCCACACAATAGTGAAAGCTGTGGCAAAATTGTGTGCAGTAGGCTATGCTTTTCTGTCTTTCCTGTAGGACCACTGTTTTTTTCTGTTCCATAGTCATGTGATCACAGACTATACAATACAATATTTACAACAAATTATATACAATAAACAAGCTGCTCAATAAAGCGGCAGCTTATCATTATTGCACATAAATAATAAGTCCATAAAGGACATCTACAGTAATTCTGTATACCTGCTGTTTCTATTTGTCATTTCGTTCTTAAAGGGGCTTTATGTAAAATTTTATTATCAAATAACAATTTTATTTGCCCATATATGAGCCGACCATAATGGATGAGATGAGTACTACCTGACTTTCTGTTGTCATCCCTGTCTCAGACGCCACTCTCCCCCAAAAGCAGCCTAGGAACCTCTCCTGCTTCTCTTTTATTAAAAAAATAAAAACAAATCTCCGGCTGATATTGATAGAAACTTCAGATTATTGTAATTTGAGCGTATTGTTCAGAAATGTAACACTAATCTATGGAAACCTCAGTGTACAGACTCTACTGACGCACAAACATGCACAACGTTAGAAACACAACTCTTAACATATGCACTGCATTTGCAACAAAACAAAATAAGTTACGTCGTTACGTAAGTACGTTAAAATACGTTAAGTCTTGAATGGATTAAATACTTTCAGACCATGAGAGAATTATGATCATGACTTATGAGGCTTGTGTGTCTGATACAAAATTATTTTTTCTTTACAAAGCAGCTAATGCTAACCTTGTGCATTTTGAGTTACACTTCTTCTTGACTTCCGTTGGCTCGTTTGCTCAATAACCTTCACCAAGGATAAAGCATACCATGACAACTTTATAAGATTAGCCAGGATGTAATATAGGATGTAACTGTTATCACAGCCCATCTAACAATAACTGTGACACGTTACAACCTCCCAGGTTTTTCTTTTTTATTATTCTTATCACCACATGTGACGTTTTGGGCTGTTGACCTTCATCAGACAGACATGTATTTTAACACACCTGGCTTTAAGTAGTTAATTAATCATGGTCACAAGTAAGGTCATGTGACACATTAAATAAGACAATTAGTTTTGTTTATCAGGTGGCTCATACAAGTGTTAAAGTAGTGATTTTTTCTTTTTTTTGAAAACCAGATCCCATAGTCACAAATATACAAACACAAACATGCACACACACAGTTTTAACAAATGTGTTAAAAAACAAATCTAAAAATACAGTACATATATATTTGTAGAGAGAAATCTTAGCATCAACACAATGGAGTAGTTTAGTGGCAATACACACCACCACTAACTGAAGCGATGATGATAACATTAGTTGTAATACAGAGCAAAGAATTCAAGACAAAGAATACAGGACAAAAAATGTGTGTATACAGTGAGGTCTCAAATAAGTGCAGTCATAAAAATGGTCTAAGGTCAAAGCCTCCATTGTGCCCCTTGGGCGCGCCATTGTCCTCAAAATGTATCCAGAACGCTTCTTTTTTAAGCAACATGGTATTGATGTCACCACCTCTGATAGGTTGCTTCCACTTGTTCTATGCCCACATATCAGAGTGAGCTCACATTATGCCTTTTTTGAGTAAAGTAAACTGCCACAAGACCTCAGATGTCACGATTCCAAATGTTGGATCTATGTTCAGCAATTCTTATTTTTAATGATCTAGTAGTTTTGCCCAAGTACGGCAAGCCACAAGGACGTTTCAACATATAAATGACATTGTCTGTGTTACAAGTGATAACACCTTTTATGTTCATCGCCTTTCCAGTTCTGGGCCAATTGAAGATTTGTGTTTTTTGTGTAAAATTGCACTGTGTACAGTGTTCGCATCTGTAATTGCCTTGTGGAACAGACTGTAGAAAATGAAGCTTTGTTGGGGCTCTTACCAACATGCTTTTTAGATTTGGGGTTTTTTATAAACCATACGAGGTGGAAGGTTAAAGCTGTTCAAGATGACATCTGACTGTAGAATGTACCAGTGTTTTTTAATGATGTTCCCCAACTCTTTCCTGACAGGCGAGTATTGGACTATACAATGAATTGTTGGATCAGAATTCTTGTGCGCACAAGACATTCACCTTGTGATATCCCGCGGTTCCGTGCCTGTGTAACCCACTCTTTGTTGTATTGTCTTTGTTTGAATCTCGTTTCCGAGACAAAGTCTGAATCTTTACTACAAATTTGACGACTGAACTGGGAGATTGGCAAATGTTTTTACAGAAATAAAAAGTGCAGAAATAAAAAGAGAGTAGTTCAATGCAACATTTCTCTATTATAAATATGTGCAAGAAAGAATCTATAAATATATAAGTATGTAGGTCTGTACATAAACAGTGTATATTGCAAGTAAAAACTCCTTCCAGTGTTGGCATTAGTGTGCAGTTCAGGCAGGTGGACCACAATATTATTTGGCCTGTCATGGACTCCATCACATCCAGACAAACCCCTGGCAGACGAGTTGCAACCATCTGGAGAACTTCATCCTTCTCCAGTGACAGCAGCTGTAACTGTCCCTGAAACTTACAGGTTTATTTGGGTGTTTTGTAATTTCTCCATACTTGACCAACCTACCTCTGTTGTCCTGCAGCAGCTGAGCCCCCTCAGTCTGTTCTCCTCACTGACAGCTCCTGCTCCTGCGCTCCTCCTTCTTCAGTCACGTTCAGAACTCTTCTCCACAGGAGTTTGAAATTCTCCTGAGCTGGAGTCCTGAGAAGAAAACATTTTAATACATTACATATCTGTCATCATACTGTGCTAAACTTTATGTTGGAGGTATTCTGA
Source organism: Perccottus glenii (assembly GCA_024416835.2). Classification (NCBI taxonomy): domain Eukaryota; kingdom Metazoa; phylum Chordata; class Actinopteri; order Gobiiformes; family Odontobutidae; genus Perccottus; species Perccottus glenii. Next base: position 32,863,953 of record CM044551.2, on the reverse strand, counting down.
ATGACACTAACAGTGAAATAAACAACAGGACGAAATGATACAGCAAGGTTACATTTATGTTGTTCACTCTCTTATCCTGCTGAGACTCCTGTAAACATTGCAGGCCTTTTGAAAACTACTTGAGTTATTGATGTACTGTGGCTGCTCAGCTAACGTTAGCCATTTTAGACCATTTTTACGTTACATCATGTAGTCGATAACATATCATACAACGTTAACTCTAACTGCATTGTGCATGTATTGTGTAACGCTTGATAAAACAGGAGTTTTAGTCAAATATAGTTTAGCCTACTCTCAAAAAAGTTTCTCAAACAACAAACTTACAGAAGTGTAAATTTTCTTACCTTCTCTGCAAAAAGAAGCCAGTAAATGTTGACGTCCTGTGAACAGTTGTCGGATGCTTGTAGTTGTCATACATGTAAGAGCTCGCCAAAGAGAGTGAACAGGACACTTACTGCAGTTCTCCTAATGTCAGTGTGTCAGTAACTGTCAGGTTTTTTCAGAAAGTTACACAATGCCTCTTTAAATAATATCTTGAGTTGGTCTCAACCTGTGGATATATTCCAGATGAATGTTCAAATGAATTGTGGATTGTGTGCGGACAAGTGTGGACTGCTAATGTTGTGTCTGAAAAGCAATACTCCTGTTTCCAGATTCAACAGTCCCCTCTTCGGCATTCCCAAATCCCCAGAAATGGATTATTATCTTTAACAGTATGGAGCACTAAAAGTGCCAAAATGAAATAAATAAATACATCATTAAATATTTAATTAACTGTGCCATTAATTAATTATGGCATTAATTAAAATGGGGAAAAAAATAACTAAATGTGTCACTTGATTGGCTACACTGCGCTACAAGTCGAGACAGATTGATCCCGGATAATAGATTGGTGGAGAGCAGGGCTCTCAAATCTCACGCATTGACCGTGTAACACGCATTTCGCAAAGTGCACACGATCACACGACACACTTTGTGTTTCTCACGCTAGAAATTTTTTTATATTGTTGTAAAAAGGATCAGTTGCAGTGGAATGTACTGGTGTTACGAACGTGTTCTGGTCGAGTTCATGGATGTTCTAATAATACAACCAGGTTGGAGAGGTTCAAGAACGAACCGACTCTATTTAAAATGATGAGAATCAAGTCGTAGTTGCAAGCTGTTTTTATTACACCGATGCACACACAAATGCTAGGTTGCATTTATAGAATAGAAAATGTAATATATAAATGCATGTTGTACTGCAGTCAGCTGATGAATCATTACATGGGACAGCACAGGCCTCTGACCTGTGTCTCCTCTGGTCCTACTATGGCTTCTGTCTTCTCTGGTCTTCTTGTGGCCTCTGTCTTCTCAGGTCCTCCTCTGGACTCTGATTCCTCTGGTCAAACTGTGGCCTCTGGAGATCACCAGGACTCCACTGCCCTCTCTGCAGAGCATCTACCACCGCAGAGTCCACAGAAGAGCTGCTTCCATCCTCAAAGACCCCTCCCACCCACAACATGGTCTGTTCACACTTCTACCCTCAGGACGGAGGTACAGAAGTGTGAAATGCAGGACTTCCAGAATGAAGAACTCATTCTTTCCCTCTGCCATAAGACTCCTAAACAGCAGATAGGAGTCTACAATCACAATCACAACAGTACATGAACAATTGTTTACTTACTGCACTACCTCACTTTATCACTTTACTACTTTACTCTTTGCCCTGTTATATTTTTATATAATTGCTCTTTTAATACTTATATATTTATCTTATTTTTATTTTTACTTACCTGTGTGACATTTTACTGTGGACGGCAAAGTAAGAATTTCATTGTACATGGAAACATGCTTTCTGTCTGTACACATGACAATAAACACTTTGAATCTTGAATCTTGAATCTTCTTGTCCCACTGTGGCCTCCATTTCCTCTGGTCTCACTGTGGCCTCCATTTCCTCTGGTCTCACTGTGGCCTCTATTTCCTCTGGACTCACTATGACCTCTGTCTCCTCTGACCACACTTCGGCCTCTTTGGCTTTTGAGTCCTCTGGTCCTACTGAGGACTCTGTCTTCTCTAATACTACTATGGTCTCTGTCTCCTCTGGTCTCACTTTGGTCTCTCTTTCCACTAGTCCCACTGTGGCCGATGTCTCCTTTGGTCCTACTATGGCCTCTGTCTCCTCTGGTCCTACTGTGGCCTCTGTCTACTCTGGTCCCACTGTGGCCTATGTCTCTTCTGGTTCTAATATGGCCTCTGTCTTTTCTGGTCTCACTGTGGCCTTTGTCTTCTCTGGTCCTATTATGGCTTTTGATTTTTTTTACTGTTTCTTACTGTGGCTTCTGATTCCTCTGGTCCTACTGTGGTATCTGTCTCCTCTGGTCTAACTGTGGCCTATGTCTCCTCTGGCCTCACTATGACCTCTGTCTCCTCTGACCTCATTTCGGCCTCTGGCCCCACTGTGGCCCCTGTCTTCTCTGGTCCTACTATGGCCTTTGTCTCCTCTGGTCCCACAGTGTCCTCTGTCTCCTCTGGTCCCACTGTGGCCTCTGTCTCCTCTGGTCCCACTGTGTCCTCTGTCTCCTCTGGTCCCACTGTGACCTCTTTCTCCTCTGGTCACACTGTGTTCTCCGTCTTGTCTGGTCCTACTATGGCTTTTGAGTCCTCTGGTCCTATTGTGGTCCCTGTCTTCTCTGATACTACTATGGTCTCTGTCTCCCCTGGTCCCACTTTGGCCTCTCTTTCCACTGGTCCTTCTATGGCCCTTTGTTTCCTCTGTTTCCACTGTGGCCGATGTCTCCTTTGGTCCTACTATGGCTTCTTTCTCCACTGGTCTAACTGTGGCCTACACTGTAAGAAATTCACCTGTATATTTACAGTAAAATACTGGCAGCTGTGGTTCCAGCCCTTTACCGTAATTTTACGGGTTCAACAATGCTGTAATTTCACAGTAAAGTACTGCAGCTGAGGTTCCAGCCCTTTACCGTAATTTTACGGGTTCAACAATGCTGTAATTTCACAGTAAAGTACTGGCAGCTGTGGTTCCAGCCCTTTACCGTAATTCTACAGTTTTTAATTTTACGGCTATGCTGTAATTTCACAAAATACTGGCAGCAATGGTTCCAGCTATAATTCTACAGTATAAAAAAATTAGAATATAAATAGTTTTCTATTTACTCTATTGTCTGATATCTATTAACATCCCATAATGTATACAGACATTCCAAACATTTTTCAGACATTTTTACTCAATGGAAAAAATAAAAAATAATAGATTATGGTGTAAATAGTTTACCATTTATTTATAACAGGTAACATGTTTTAACAATACATGAGATAACAAACAATACATAGACAGTATTTAAGGAAATAAAGTCAGAAAAAATACAGAAACCTTACAAAGAGGAAAAAACAAAACAAACAAAAAACAGCCAACATGTCACATCAGCTGCAGGCCAGAGAGGAAGTCGGGGTCTGACAGGAAACCATTGAAAACCAATGGATGAAAAATCCTCGATAGTGGAAAAAAACTGCCAAAACATACCAAACCTTGAATGATCTGGCCTGAGAGGAAGTCCGGATCTGAGAGGACAATCAAGAGAAACAATGGGTGAAAAAGCACATATGAAGAGGCAAAAAAAACAAGCCAACACGTCCCACATTGGCTCTGAGAGGCACAAAACAGCCAACACGTCCCACATCGGCTTTGACTCTATGAAGAGGCAAAAAACAGCCAACACGTCCCACATCGGCTTTGACTCTATGAAGAGGCAAAAAACAGCCAACACGTCCCACATCGGCTTTGACTCTATGAAGAGGCAAAAAACAGCCAACACGTCCCACATCGGCTTTGACACATCTGGTCTGAGAGGAGGTCCGGATCTGAGAGGAAAGAAAATCAAGAAAATCTTAGTGGTAAAATAAAGCACGTGGCAAAAACTAGTGATCACATGTACTAAGAGCAAATGAGGGTGTATGTTTGTTACAGCATAGAGGAAAAACATAAACGTAATCTTAACAGAAAGATAATGGGGTCAAGACAAGACCAGCAAGTTTAGCTGTGTAAAAGAAAGTGATTGTGTGTTTTCCAGTTAGCCGAAAAGGAGTAGATTGTTAAGTGATTGTGTGTGTGTGTGTATTATAAGTGTGTATATGTATAGAGATATGTTAAGTTATATGTGCAAACAAATGTTTAAAGCAGAATAAGTACATTTGAGAGTACAGTTGGAAAAAAAGCTATGTGAACCCTCAACCTTTTGGAATTGGTTGGTTTTCTGCATTAATTGGTCATAAAATGCCATCTGATTTTCACCAGTTACAAGTATAGACAAACACAATGTCCTTAAAGGGACAGTTCAGCCCAAACATTCTCATTTACTCAACGATTGTCATGTATAATAGCATGAGGGTGAGTCCTACAATGGCATTGATCGGCTGCTATTCTTTTGACAAAAACAACAACACAACGATCTTGACTTTAATTCACAAAGCTCCAGTGGATGGATCAATGTCTTCTGAAGCCAAATGATATACATTTGTGTAGTAAAAATATGAATATTTTTAACTCACTTTATTTTTGTGTAAGAAAAACAAAAAGATTTAAATACTAAATGAACTATAAATCATTACCTCCAATCTACTGTCATAAGACAGCAAGTAAGTGAGTTGTGAAGCTCATGCGAAGTGTCGATCATCCTTGCTTCTGTGTTACACCTCAAAAAAGCTTTCACAATGCACTTACATCACATGTCACAATGTCCCTCTCGTAGACTGGAAGCAATAAGTTATAGTTAATTTAGCATTTTTAGGTTTTATTTATTTTATTGCACAGACCCATCATTTGGCTTCAGAAGGCATTTATTTATCTTATTATAATTACCATCACGATCACAGTTTTTTTTAAAGTGTCAGACATGCGACAGCCATTCAATGACATTATAGAGATGGATTTGTTTCCTAAAAATCTAGTTTTTCTGAAGAAAAAAAGCTATATCAGGGATCACATGAGGGAAGGTAATGATGAAATAACATTTTGGGTAAACTAGCCATTTAAGCTAACAACATGCAAAGAATTACAATCTTTCATGTCTTTACTAAACACATCCCATTAAACATTCACAGTGCCGCAGTAAGTGAACTTCTTGTTGTTACCCACAAATGTTTTTTTGTTTTGTTTTTGTAATAGTTGTTCATGACTCCCTTGCTTGTTTGTAGCAGTTAAACTGTTTTAGTTGTGTAATGGTTGAGTCCATCAGTAGTTCTAATTGTGAAAAGATGGGTCTTAAAATCATGCAGTCACTACTGTAACGGGTTCAATTGTGCAGAATATGCTGGAGAACCAAAGACTGTGCAGGACATGGTAGATTTTTCTGAAGAACATTGGGCGGTTTAACTCCTCAGATCAAACAAGGGACTCATGAACAACCATCACAAAACAAAAACAATATCTGTGGTTCATAGAGGTAACAACAAGGTAGTCACTTACCAAATTTACATTTTTATTTAACAGCACTGAGAGTGGCTAATGGGATGTGTCGAGTAAAGTCATGAAAGATTATAATTGTTTGTGTAGCTAGCTTAAACACTTTGTTTTGTCTATACATGTGACTGATGAAGATCACATGACATTAAATGACCAATTAATGCAGAAAGGGTTCAGATACTTTCTTGCCACTGAATATGAATGCAGTTAAAGGATTAGTTCACCCCAAAATGAAAATGGCCTGATAATTTACTCACCCCAATGCCATCCAATATGTTCATGTCTTTCCTTCTTCAGTGGAAAAGAAATTAAGTTTTTTGAGGAAAACATTTAAGAAATTCCTAGAAAGAAAGAAAGAAAGAAAGAAAGACATGAACATCTTGGATGGCATTGAGGTAAGTAAATTATCAGGAAATTTTCATTTTGGAATTAACTAATCCTTTAAGAGTTGTTGATTCTTTTAGGAAGCTGCACAAATGTGAGTGTCAGTGGGCATTTGTTTAGTTACCTAGACGAAATTCCATTCGAAATCGATGAGGTTCTTTAAGAGAGAAGCAACTCTGGGATTTACAGTGGCAGACTTCTTGCTGACAAGTTTTCCAGTCTTCTTTGAAATCACCTTGCCTCTGCAGGTCTTAGAACCTCTTTCAGGGTTTATCCCAATGAACTACTTTGATCTCTGTCTCCTCTGGCCTCACTATGACCTCTGTCTCCTCTGACCTCAATTCGGCCTCTGTCTCCTCTGGTCCTACTATGGCCTCTGTCTCCTCTGGTCTCACTGTGGCCTCTGTCTTTTCTGGTCCCACTTTGACCTCGGTTTTCTTTGGTCCTTCTCTCGCTTCTGTCTCCTCTGGTCTTCCTGTGACCTCTGTCTTCTCAGGTCCTACTCTGTACTCTGATTCCTCTGGTCCTACTGTGGCCTCTTTCTCCTCTGGGCCCACTGTAAGATAAGATAAGATAAGATAAGATAATCCTTTATTCGTCCCACAATGGGGAAATTTCTCTGTTCCAGCAGCAATTCTTACAGTATTGTTACAAACATAAATAATATACATAATATACAGCATGATATATAAAATGTATATATACTATGTATATATACCTATATATACAGCATATACAAAAACAGAAAAGTATATCAAGTATTACAGTATAGTGATTGCACTAAAAAAACAACTACAAAAACAACAACAACAAATTGCACATATTATTGCAGTGAAAAAATAGCAGCAGTGAGTATCATGATGACTCGTTCACTGGGAGCAGCTCTGATTATAAAGTCTAATAGCAGCAGGGAGAAACGAGCGTCTGTATCGCTCCTTCAGACACTTCGGATGTAACAGTCTGTCACTGAAGGAGCTGCTCAGAGCTGAAACCGTTTCATACAGGGGGTGAGAGTCGTTCTCCAGCAATGATGACAGTTTTGCTACCATCCTCCTCTCATCCACCTCCTGCACAGTATCAAGAGGAATCCCCAGTACTGAGCTGGCCCTCCTGATCAGCTTGTCCAGTCTCTTCCTTTCTGCACTAGAGATGCTGCTGCACCAGAATACTACACCATAGAATATGGCTGAGGCAACCACAGAGTCAAAAAGGTCTTCAGTAGCTCTCCTGCACACCAAAAGACCTCAGTCTCCTCAGCAGAAAGAGTCTGCTCTGCCCTTTCTTATAGATCGCAGCAGTGTTGTCTGACCAGTCCAGTTTGTTGTTCAGATGAACACCCAGGTATTTGTAAGATTCTACTCTCACAATGTCCCTTCCTGAATGTTCACTGGTGTTAACATAGTTTGTTTGTGCCTACGGAAATCCACCACCAGTTCTTTGGTTTTCCCCGCATTTAACTGGAGGCAGCTCCGTTGGCACCAATCCACAAAGTTCTGGATCAGTTCTCTGTACTCCCTGTCATCATCATCTGTGATCAGACCAACGATGGCAGAGTCGTCCAGAGAACTTCTGTAGGTGACAGGTTGCTGAGCTGAACCTGAAGTCTGCAGTGTAGGTGGTGAAGAGAACGGGGCCAGAACCGTTCCCTGCGGGGCTCCAGTGTTGCAGACAATCATGTCAGACTCACAGTCACGAGTTTTCACATACTGTGGTCGGTCTGTGAGGTAGTCCAGTATCCAAGCACACAGATGATGGTCCACTCCCATGTCCACCATCTTATCCCTCAGAAGCGCAGGTTGGATGGTGTTAAAGGCACTGGAGAAGTCAAAAAACATGACTCTCACCGTGCTCCCAGCCTTCTCCAGGTGAGAAAGAGCCCGATTCCGGAGGAAGATGACGGCGTCTTCCACTCCAATGCCAGGTCGGTAGGCAAACTGAAGTGGATCCATTGATGGGCTCACCAAAGGTCTCAGATGGGTTAGCACCAGCCTCTCCAATGTTTTCATCAGATGTGAGGTCAGTGCTACCGGTCTGTAGTCCCCAAGGTCTTTTGGACGCGATGTCTTTGGTACAGGTACCACGCAGGATGTTTTCCATAGCTGTGGCACCTTTCCCAGCTTCAGGCTCAGGTCAAACATGTACAGCAGTATGCCGCACAGCTGGTCTGCACAGGTCTTAAGGAGTCTGGAGCTGATGCCGTCTGGACCTGCAGCCTTCCTCACTTTGATCTTCCGGAGCTCCATTCTCACCTGGTCTTCTGTAAGGGGCAGTGTGTATTGGATGGAGAGGGGGCTGGAGGGAATTGGTAGAGCGGGGAGTTAGGTGTGATGTGGGTAGGCTGTGAGCTGATAGCCGTGCAGAGAGGTGGGGCTGGAGCAGCCTGCTGTGTCGGCCGGGTTGGGGGCTGCAGCAGAGGGGACTGGATGGGGGCAGGGGAGAGTGGCTGATCAAATCTGTTAAAAAATAGATTTAGATCATTCACCCACCTCTGGTCACCCTCAGTCTGAGGGCTGGTCTCCTTATGACCAGTGATGGTTTTTAGCCCTTCCACACACCACTGACGTTGTTCTGCTGCAGCTGAGCCTCCATCTTCCTCCTGTAGCATGCTTTTCCTTCCTGATCTTCTTTCTTAGTTCTCTCTGGACATTTTTCAGCTCTTCCTTGTTTCCTGATTTAAAAACCCTCTTCTTCTCCTTAAGAAGAGTCTTTATGTCAGGGTTGATCCATGGTTTGTTATTGGAAAAACACCGTACAGTCCTGGAAGGTACAGCATTCTCCACACAGAAATTGATGTAGTCCGTAATGCAGTCTGTTAGATTGTCAATATCCTCCCCATGAGGGTTACACAATTCCTCCCACAAAGTTGTTTCAAAACAGTCCTTCAGAGCCTCACTGGACTCATCAGACCATTTCCTCACTGTGCGGGAGACAGCTGGTTGCCTGCATACAAGGGGTTTGTACACAGGTTGGACATGAACCAGGTTGTGATACGATCTTCCCAAGGGGGGGGAGGGGTGTCGAGGTGTAAGCCTCCTTTAGATTTGCATATAATAAGTCCAGTGTTTTATTGTCTCTGGTGTGGCATGAAACGTACTGTGTGAATGTGGGCAGCGTGGAGGATGGAGGGGCATGATTGAAATCTCCAGAGATGATGAGAAGGGCATTTGGGCTCTGTGTTAACAGTCTGTTTACCGCAGAGTGCAGGACATCGCATGCCAATTCACCGTCAGCAGAGGGGGGAATATACGCAGCTATTGCAATAACATGCGAGAATTCCCTGGGCAGATAGTACGGCCTTATGCTAACAGCTAACATCTCAATGTCCTTACAGCAGATCTGTTCTTTAATAGTGATGTGACCAGATTTACACCATCTATTATTTACAAAAACTGCCAGACCTCCTCCCTTCCTCTTACCGCTCTCCGTCGTTCTGTCCGCGCGCAGTAGTTCAAATCCCTCTAAAGCCACAGTCGAATCCGGTGTTAGCGGAGTTAGCCATGACTCCGTGAATATCATGATGCTACACTCCCGGAATTCCCTCTGTTGCCGGGTAAGAGCCGCTAGCTCGTCCATCTTGTTGGGTAGCGATCTCACATTTCCCATAACGACGGACGGCAGAGTTGGTCTGTAACGTCTCTTTTTAGCCCGACACAGAGTCCCAGCACGTTTTCCCCGTCGTCTGCTTCTTAGCTCGCGAGGAATGTCCGGTTTTTCCTGCCGTATCATCGCTGTGTTGCAGAATGCTAACAGCTGGTCCCTGGTGTAAACAATAGGACCACTGTTGTGAGCAGAGTTTCCAAACGCACCCGTAAACAAAGTCCAAAGAAACAGAAAAAGTAGAGCAAGCTCTGTGATTTTGTTGATGTCCATTGTGCAGTTTGTAGTTGCTCACACACAACAAAAGAAAAGAATAAAAAAGTACCAGAACACTAAAAAATAACACAAATATTACAAACTTAGCGGGAGCTGCTGCAACAGGCTGCCACTTGGGCGGCGCCTAATCATCCAAATAAACCTTGTCTCCTCTGATCTCACTAAGTCCCCTGTCTCTTTTTGTGTCACTGTTGCCTCTGTCTCCTCTGGTCTCACTGTGGCCATTGTCTTCTCTGGTCCTAATGTGGCCTCTGTCTCTTCTGGTTCCACTGTGGCCTATGTCTCCTCTGGTCTCACTGTGGCCTCTGTCTCCTCTGGTCTCACTGTGGCCATTGTCTTCTCTGATCCTAATGTGGCCTCTTTCTCTTCTTGTCCCACTGTGGCCTCTGTCTCCTCTAGTGCCACTGTGGCTTCTGTCTCCTCTGGTCTCTCTGTGACCTCTGTCTCCTCGGGTCTCACTGTGGCCTCTGTCTCCTCTGATGTCACTGTGGCCTCTTTCTGTTCTGGTCCCACTGTGGCCTCTTTCTAATCTGGTCCCACTGTGGCCTCTGTCTCCTCTGGTCTTACCATGACCTCTGTTTCCTCTGGTTCCACTATGGCCATTGTCTTCTCTGGTCCTAATGTGGCCTCTGTCTCTTCTGGTCCCCCTGTGGGCTCTGTCTCCTCTGGTCTCACTGTGGCCATTGTCTTCTGGTCTTCTTCAATCAATCAATCAATCAATATTTATTTATATAGCGCCTTCCAACAACCACAGATTGAACCAAGGTGCTTAACAACATTAGTAAAAAATAAACATATTTACAAATAGGTTTAAAACATATTTACACAATAAAAACAGATCAGTGTCACAGAGCCATTAAGTGCAAAAAGCCATTTTAAATATATAGGTTTTAAGTTTGGCTTTAAACAAAGGCCGGTCAGTGATGGAACGTAACTCAATGGGCAACGAGTTCCAGAGTTTAGGACCGGCCACTGCAAAAGAACGATCGCCCACTGTTTGAACCGGGACCGGAGCACCTTCAGCAGATGTTGCCCAGAAGAACGTAGAGCTCTGCTGGGTTTGTGAGGGGTCAGAATCTCACACAAATAGGAAGGTGCAAGGCCTGTGAGTGCATTAAAAACAAACATTAAGATTTTAAAATTAATTCTAAACTGGACAGGGAGCCAGTGCAGGGAGTACAGGACAGGTGTTATGTGCTCGTGTTTACGACTGTTAGTTAGCAGTCGGGCAGCAGCGTTTTGCACAAGCTGCAAACGGTGAAGTCCAGTTTGGTTAACTCCCACATAGAGCACATTGCAGTAGTCTATGCGGGAGCTAATAAAAGCATGGATGGCTTTCTCCAGGTCAGCACGACTTAAAAAGGGTTTAACTTTTGAAAGGAGGCGAAGCTGAAAAAAGCTTGCCCTAACCACCGAATCAATTCTTGTCCCACTGTGGCCTCTGTCTCCTCTAGTGTCACTGTGGCCTCTGTCTCCTCTGGTCCCACTGTGGCCTCTGTCTCCTCTGGTCTCACTGTGGCCTCTGTCTTCTATGATGTCACTGTGGCCTCTGTCTCCTCTGGTCCCACTGTGGCCACTGTCTCCTCTGGTTTCACTGTGGCCTCTGTCTCTTCTGGTAAGTCCTTTTTATCTGGTGTCACTTTGGCCACTGTCTCCTCTGGTCCCAATGTGGCCTCTATCTCCACTAGGGTCACTGTGGCCTCTTTCTCCTCTGGTCCCAATGTGGCCTCTGTCTCCCCTGGTCTTCCTTTGGCCTCTTTCTTCTTTGTTCCCACTATGACCTGTGTCTCCGCTGGTCCTACTATGGCCTCTGTCTCCTCTGGTTTTCCTGTGGCCTCTGTCTTCTCAGGTCCTCCTCTGGACTCTGATTCCTCTGGTCAAACTGTGGCCTCTTTCTCCTCTGGTGTCACTGTGGCCTCTGTTTCATCTGGGCCCACTGTGGACTCGTTCTTCTCTGTTTTCACTGTGGCCTCTGTCTCTTCTGGTTCCACTAAGTCCATTTTCATCTGGTGTCACTTTGGCCTCTGTCTCCTCTTCTCCTACCATGACCACTGTTTCCTCTGGTCCCACTATGGCCTCTGTCTCTTCTGGTCATACCATGACCTCTGTTTCCTCTGGTTCCACTATGGCCTCTGTCTTCTCTGGTCCTAATGTGGCCTATGTCTCTTATTTCCCCACTGTGAAATCTGTCTCATCTGGTCCCACTGTGGACTCTGTCTCCTCTGGTGTCACTGTGGCCTCTTTCTCTTCTGGTCCCAATGTGGCCTCTATCTCCCCTGGTCTTCCTGTGGCCTCTTTCTTCTTTGTTCCCACTATGACCTGTGTCTCCTCTGGTCTTCCTGTGGCCTCTGTCTTCTCAGGTCCTCCTCTGGACTCTGATTCCTCTGGTCAAACTGTGGCCTCTTTCTCCTCTGGTGTCACTGTGGCCTCTGTCTCATCTGGGCCCACTGTGGACTCTTTCTTTTCTGTTTTCACTGTGGCCTCTGTCTCTTCTGGTTCCACTAAGTCCTTTTTCATCTGGTGTCACTTTGGCCTCTGTCTCCTCTGCTCCTACCATGACCACTGTTTCCTCTGGTCCCACTTTTGCCTCTGTCTCTTCTGGTCATACCATGACCTCTGTTTCCTCTGGTCCCTCTGTGGCAATTGTCTTCTCTGGTCTAAATGTGGCCTATGTTTCTTATTGTCCCACTGTGGCCTCTTTCTCCTCTGGTCTCACTATGGCCTCTGTCTACTCTGGTCATACTGTGGACTCTGTCTTCTCTGTTCTCACTGTGGCCTCTTCTTGCTTTGCTCCCACTAGGTCTTCTGTTTCCTCTAGTTTCACTGTGGCCTCTGTCTCCTCTGGTCCCACTGTGGCCTCTGTTTCCTCTGGTCTCACTGTGGCCTCTGTCTTTTATGATGTCACTGTAGCCTCTTTCTCTTCATGTCCCACTGTGGCCTCTATCTCCTCTTGGCTCACTGTGGCCTCTTTCTCCTCTGGTCTCACTATGGCCTCTGTCTACTCTGGTCATACTGTGGACTCTGTCTTCTCTGTTCTCACTGTGGCCTCTTCTTGCTTTGCTCCCACTAGGTCTTCTGTTTCCTCTAGTTTCACTGTGGCCTCTTTCTCCTCTGGTCCCACTGTGGCCTCTGTCTCCTCTGGTCCTACCATGACCTCTGTTTCTTCTGTTTCCACTATGGCCTCTGTCTCTTCTGGTCCTACTGCGACCTCTGTTTCCTCTGGTCCCACTGTGGCCATTGTCTCTCTGGTCTCACTGTGGCCTCTGTCTCTTCTGGTCTCACTGTGGCCATCTGTCTCTTCTGGTCTCTAACTGTCCTCTGTCTTTTCTTGTCCCACTGTGGCCTCTGTCTCCTATAGTGTCACTGTGGCCTCTGTCTCATCTAGTATCACTGTGGCCTCTGTCTCCTCTGGTCTCACTGTGGCCTCTGTCTCTTCTGGTTCCACTAATTCCTTTTTATCTGGTGTCACTTTGGCCTCTGTCTCCTCTGGTCCCACTATGGCCTCTGTCTCTTCTGGTTCCACTAATTCCTTTTTATCTGGTATCCTTTTGGCCTCGGTCTCCTCTGGTCCTACTGTGATCTCTGTTTCCTCTGGTCTCACTGTAGCCTCTGTTTCCTCTGGTCTCACTGTGGCCTCTGTTTCCTCTGGTCTCACTGTGGCCTCTGTCTCTTCTGGTTCTACTAAGTCCTTTTTATCTGGTGTCACTTTGGCCTCTGTCTCCTCTGGTCCCACTATGGCCTCTGTCTCTTCTGGTCCTACTGCGACCGCTGTTTCCTCTGCTCCCACTGTGGCCATTGTCCTCTCTGGTCCTAACGTGGCCTATGTCTCTTATTGTCCCACTGTGGCCTCTGCCTCATCTGGGCCCACTGTGGACTCTTTCTTCTCTGTTTTCACTGTGGCCTCTGTCTGTCCTTTTTCATCTGGTGTCACTTTGGCCTCTGTCTCCTCTGCTCCTACCATGACCACTATTTCCTCTGGTCCCACCATGGCCTCTGTCTCTTCTGGTTCTACTGCGACCTCTGTTTCCTCTGGTCCCACTGTGGCCATTGTCTTCTCTGGTCCTAATGTGGCCTCTGTCTCTTCTGGTCCCACTAAGTCCTCTGTCTCCTCTGGTCTCACTGTTGCCATTGTCTTCTCTGGTCCTAATGTCGCCTCTGTCTCTTCTTGTCCCACTGTGGCCTCTGTCTCCTCTAGTGTCACTGTGGCCTCTGTCTCCTCTGGTCTCACTGTGGCCTCTGTCTCTTCTGGTTCCACTAAGTCCTTTTTATCTGGTGTCACTTTGGCCTCCTTCTCCTCTGATCCTACCATGACCACTGTTTCCTCTGCTCCCACTATGGCCTCTGTCTTCTCTGGTCCCACTATGACCTGTGTCTCCTCTGGTCCTACTATGGCCATTGTCTTCTCTGGTCCTAATGTGGCCTCTGTCTCTTCTTGTCCCACTGTGGCCTCTGTCTTCTATGATGTCACTGTGGCCTCTGTCTCCCCTGGTCCCACTGTGGCCGCTGTCTTTTCTGGTCTCACTGTGGCCTCTGTCTCTTCTGGTTCTACTAAGTCCTTTTTATCTGGTGTCACTTTTGCCTCTGTCTCCTCTGGTCCTACTGTGACCACTGTTTCCTCTGCTCCCACTGTGGCCATTGTCTTCTTTGGTCCTAATTTGGTCTATGTCTCTTATTGTCCCACTGTGGCCTCTGTCTCCTCTAGTGTCACTGTGGCCTCTGTTTTCTCTCATCCCACTATGGCCTCTGTCTTTTCTGGTGTCACTGTTGCCTCTGTCTCTTCTGGTTCTACTAAGTCCTTTTTATCTGGTGTCACTTTGGCCTCTGTCTCCTCTGGTCCTACCATGACCTCTGTTTCCTTTGGTCCCACTATGGCCTCTGTCTCTTCTGGTCCTACTGCTACCTCTGTTTCCTCTGCTCCCACTGTGGCCATTGTCTTCTCTGGTCCAAATGTGGCCTCTGTCTCATCTGGGCCCACTGTGGACTCTGTCTCATCTGGTGTCACTGTGGCCTCTTTCTCTTCTGGTCCCAATGTGGGCTCTATCTCCACTAGGGTCACTGTGGCCTCTGTCTCCCCTGGTCTTCCTGTGGCCTCTTTCTTCTCTGTTCCCACTATGACCTGTTTCTCCTCTGTTCCTTCTATAGCCTCTGTGTCCTCTGGTCTTCCTGTGGCCTCTGTCTTCTCAGGTCCTCCTCTGGACTCTGATTCCTCTGGTCAAACTGTGGCCTCTTTCTCATTTGGGCCCACAGTGGACTCTGTCTCATCTAGGCCCACTGTGGACTCTGTCTCCTCTGGTCTCACTGTGGCCTCTGTCTTCTCTAGTTCGGTCTTACCTTCACACCTTACTTTTACTTTACTTTTATTCATTTAGCTGACGCTTTTATCCAAAGCGACTTACATTGTTCTAATGTAATTACCAGTGTTACAGTCACTGGAGTCAAGGTGGGTTAAGTGTCTTGCCCAAGGACACAACAACAGTATGAACTGTGGGGAGAGCGGGAATCGAACCACCTACCTTCCGGTTGAAGGACGACCGCTCTACCACTGAGCTACTGCCGCCCCTAACCCTAACCTGTGACAAACAATCCAAGATGGCAGCATGATGGCAACATGTCTTGTTTCTGTTCAATGTGTACTTGTTTTTAACTTATTTAAATGGTTTTAGATTATATTTTATTAAAGTAGCTGCAATCTGATATATACATTTTGTAATCTTGACGAGTTGTCCTTTATGGGCTTTTTTCTCTTGCTGGGCCCTGTATTACTGGCTTGGGCCTGACACACCACACCAAGCCTGTACTGCCGCTTGCACCTGCTGCATCGCACCGAGCCTGTGCATTCTCTGGTTTTAGATTACTATTAAAGTCTGTCTGCAATCTGATATATACATGTCTCTGTAATCTGTGGTTCCTCTGTGGCTCTCTGGTCTCTCTGGTCTCACTGTGGCTCTGGCTCTGTCTCACTGTGGTCCTCACTCGGCTCTGTACTCTGTCTCTGGTCTCACTGTGGCCTCTGTCTCCTCTGGTCTCACTGTGGCCTCTGTCTCCTCTCTCTGGTCTCACTGTGGCCACTGTCTCTCCTGTGCCTCACTGTTGGGCCTCTCTGTCTCCTCTGCCTCACTGTGGCCTCTGTCTCCTCTGGTCTCACTGGGCTCGACTGTCTCCTGGTCTGCTTCCTCTGTGGCCTCTCTGTCTCCTCTGGCCTGTGCTCTCACTGTGGCCTCTGTCTCCTCTGGTTCCGAGCCTGTGCTCCTCTCTGGTCTCACTGTGGCCTCTGTCTCTCTGGTTCCACTGTGGCCTGTCCCTCTGACCACGCCCTGAGCTCACTGTGGCCTCTGTCTCCTCTGGTTCCACTGTGGCCTCTGTCTCCTCTGGTCACTGCTGCCACTCTTTCTCTGGTCTCAAGGTGGCCTCTGTCTATTCTGGTCCTCACTGTGGCCTCTGTCTCCTCTGGTCCCACTGGAAGTAGAAGTCTGTCCTCTGGTCTCACTGTGGCCTCTGTCTCCTCTGGTCTCACTGTCACTCTGTCTCCTCTTTTAATGAATTGACTGTCTAATAGGAGTCTCTGTCTATCTTTCCTCTGGTCTCACTGTGGCCTCTGTCTCCTCTGGTCTCACTCTTGTGTCCTCTGTCTCCTCTGGTCTCACTGTGGCCTCTGTCTCCTCTGGTCCACTGTGGCCTCTGTCTGGCACAAGGTCAATTTTATGCCTCTGTCTCCTCTGGTCTCACTGTGGCCTCTGTCTCCTCTGGTCTCACTGTGGTGCTGTCTCCTCTGGTCCACTGTGGCCTCTGTTTCTGAGTCTCACTGTGGCCTCTGTCTCCTCTGGCTCACTGTGGCCTCTGTCTCCTCTGGTCTCACTGCCTCTGTCTCTGGTCTCACTGATTCTGTCTCCTCTGGTCTCACTTGAACCTGTCTCCTCTGGTCCCACTGTGGCCTCTGTCTCCTGGTTCACTGTGGCTCTGTCTTGGTCTACTGTGGCTCTCTGTCTCCTCTGGTCCCACTGTGGCTCTGTCTCCTCTGGTCCCACTGTTCCTCTGTCTCTTCTGGTCTCACTGTGGCTCTGTCTCTTCTGTCTCACTGTGGCTCTGTCTCCTCTGGCCTCACTGAGGCCATTCTGTCTCCTCTGGTCTCACTGTGGCTCTGTCTCCTCTGGTCTCACTGTGGCCTCTGTCTCTCTATTGACTGGCTTGTCTCTGTTTCTCTGTCTCACTGTGGCCTCTGTCTCTCTGGTCTGGCTGTCCTCTGTCTCCTCTGGTCTCACTGTGGTAATTTGTGATTCTTTTAATCTCACACAGCTGATCAGTGATCCTCTGTCTCCTCTGGTCTCACTGTGGCCTCTGTCTCCTTGATCTGGTTTTTCTCTGTCTCTCTGTGGTTTGCCTCATTTCTGTCCATCTGGTTGACAAACAAACCTCTGTCTCCTCTGGTCTCTGTGGTCTCTGTCTCCTCTGTCTCACGGCCTTCTGTCTTCTGGTCTCACTGTGCTCTGTCTCTCTGGTCTCTCACTGTGATCCTCTGTCTCTCTGGTATTACTGTGGCCTCTGTCTCCTCTGGTTCCACTGTGGCCTCTGTTCTGCTCTGGTCTTCACTGTGCTTCTGTCTCCTCTGGTCAACACTGTGGCCTCTGTCTCCTCTGGTCTCACTGTGGCCTCTGTCTCCTCTGGTTCTCACTGCTGTCTGTTCTCTGGGCCTCACTGTGGCTCTGTCTCTCTGGGCCACTGTGGCCTCTGTCTCCTCTGGTCTCACTGTGGCCTCTGTCTCCTCTGGTCTCAACTTGGTCTCTGTCTCTCTGCCTCACTGACCTCTGTCTCCTTGTCCACTGTGGCCTGTCTCTCTGGTCCACTGTGAAAGTTCTTACTCTCTCTGGAAACATGTCTGTCTCTCTGGTCTCACTGGCCTGTCATGCTCTGGTCTCACTGTGGCTTTGTCCTTCTGGTTCTCACTGTGGCCTCTGTCTCCTCTGGTTCCACTGTATTTCTCTGTCTCTCTGTCACTGTGGCCTCTGTCTCCTCTGGTCTCACTGTGGCCTCTGTCTCCTGGTTTCTCACTGTGGCCTCTGTCTATTAGCTTCTCTGTGGCTCTGTCTTTCTGGTCCACTGTGGCCTCTGTCTGACTCTGGTCTCACTGTGGCCTCTGTCTCCTCTGGTCTCACTGTGGCTCTGTCTCTCTGGTCCAGACAATCTTGATCCTCTTCTCACTGTGGCCTCTGTCTCCTCTGGTAACCTCTGTGGCCTCTGTCTCCTTTTTACTTTGTGGCCTCTGTCTCTCTGGTCTCACAAGTCTGCTTTCTGTCCTCTGGTCTCACTGTGGCCTCTGTCTCCTCTTAATCACTGTGGCCTCTGTCTCAAAGTTACTGTATCTGTCTGTGGTCTCTCTGTCTTTCTGACTGTGGCCTCTGTCTATTGAGGCTCATGAAATTTTATCAAACAATCCTCTGGTCTCACTGTCTCTTGTCTCTCTGGTCTCACTTAAAGTGGTAATGTCTCCTCTGGTCGCTCTGTGGCCTCTGTCTCTGTACAGTGTTGTCTGGCTGACTCCTCCTCTGGTCTCACTGTGGTCTCTGTCCTCTGGTTCATCATTGGTCTGTCTCTGGTCTCACTGTGGCCTTGGCTGGTCTCTCTCTGGTCTCACTCAGGCCTCTGTCTCCTCTGGTCTCACTGTATTCTCCTCTTTCTTTCTGCCCACTGTGGCTCTGTCTCACTGTCTGTTCTCTCTGGCCAATGCTGTGCCTCTGTCTCCTCTGGTCTCACTGTCCTCTGTCTCCTCTGGTCTCACTGTGGCTTCTCCTCTGGTCTCACTGCTGGCCTCTGTCTCCTCTGGTTCCACTGTGGCCTCTGTCTCCTCTGATTTCTTACTGTGGCCTCTGTCTCCTCTGGTTCTCACTGTGGCCTCTGTCTCCTCTGGTCTCACTGTGCTGTCTCCTCTGGTCTCAAACTGTGTCCTCTCTCTGGTCTCACTTCTTGTCTCCTCTGGTCTCACTGTGTCTCTGTCTCCTCTGGTCTCACTGTGGCCTCTGTCTCCTCTGGTCTCACTGTGGCCTCTGTCTCCTGTGGTTCCTTGTGTCCTCTGAAGCTCTCTGGTCTCACTGTAAATCATGTCTCTCTGTTTATACAAGGTCTCTGTTTCTGGCCTCACTGTACCTCTGTCTCTCTGGTCTCAGATCTCCTCTGTCTATGAATGGTCTCACTGTGGCCTCTCTTCTGCTGGACACTGTGGCTACTGTTCCTCTGGTGACTGTGGCTGTCTGTGTTCACCTCTGTGGCCTCTGTCTCTTCTGGTCTCACTGTGGCCTCTGTCTCCTCTGGTCTCACTGTGGTCTCTGTCTCCTTTGGTCTTTCATTTATAAATGTATTCTCTGGTCCCACTGTGGCCTCTGTCTTCAACCTGTATGCTCTGTCTCCTCTCTCACTGTGGCCTCTGTCTCTCTGGTCTCACTGTGGCAGCATTTCTGTCTCCTCTGTGCATGGAATGCTGGCACCTCTGTTTCTGAACTGTGGCCTTGGGAGAATTCCTCTGTCTCACTGTGGCCTCTGTCTCCTCTGAACTGTGGCCTCTGTTCCTCTGGTCTCACTGTACTCTGTCTCCTCTGGTCCACTGTGGCCTCTGTCTTCTAAATTGTACTGTGGCCTCTGTCTCCTCTGGTCACTGTGGCCTCTGTCTCCTCTGGTTCCTCTGTGGCCTCTGTCTCCTCTGGTCTCACTGTGGCCTCTGTCTCCTCTGGTCTCACTGTGGTCTCTGTCTCTGGCCTCACTGTCTCTCTGTCTCCTCTGGTACTGTGGCCTCTGTCTCCTCAGGTCTAACTCTGGCCTCTTTCTCCTCTGGTGTTACTGTGGCCTCTGTCTCATCTGGGCCCACTGTGGCCTCTGTCTCTTTTGGTCTCACTGTGGCCTATGTTTCCTCTGGTCTCACTTTGGCCTCTGTCTTCTCTGGCCTCACTGTGGCCTCTTTTTGCCCTGCTCCCACTAAGTCCTCTGTCTCCTCTAGTTTCAATGTGGCCTCTGTCTCCTCTGGTCCTGCCATGACTTCTGTTTCCTCTGATCCCACTATGGCCTCTGTCTCTTCTGGTTCTACAGCGACCTCTGTCTCCTCTGGTCCCACTGTGGCCATTGTCTTCTCTGGTCCTAATGTGGCCTCTGTCTCTTCTGGTCCCACTAAGTCCTCTGTCTCCTCTGGTGTCACTTTGGCCTTTGTCTCTTCTGGTCCCACTAAGTCCTCTGTCTCCTCAGGCTCCACTGTGGCCATTGTCTTCTCTAGTCTTATGTGTCCTCTGTCTCTTCTTGTCCCACTTTAGCCTCTTTCTCCTCTAGGGTCACTGTGGCCTCTTTCTCCTCTAGTGTCACTGTGTCCTCTGTCTTTTTTGGTTTACCTGTTGCCTTTTACTCCTCTGGTCCCAATATAGTCTCTGTCTCCTCTGACCTCACTGTGGCCTCTGTCTTCTCTGGTCTCACTGTGGCCTCTTTTTGCTCTGCTCCCACTAAGTCCTCTGTCTCCTCTAGTTTCAATGTGACCTCTGTCTCCTCTGGTCCCACTGTGGCCATTGTCTTCTCTGGTCCTAATGTGGCCCCTGTCTCTTCTTGTCCCACTAAGTCCTCTGTCTCCTCTGGTGTAACTATGGCCTCTGTCTCTTCTGGTCCCACTAAGTCCTCTGTCTCCTCTGGTGTCACTGGGGCCTCTGTCTTCTCAGGTTTCACTAAGGCCTCTGTCTCTTCTTGTCCCACTGTGGCCTCCGTTTCCTCTGGTCTCACTGTGGCCTCTATTTCCTCTGGACTCACTATGACCTCTGTCTCCTCTGGGACATTGCCTCTGCTCCTCTCTGCTCCTCTGTGTTATCAAATGTTATTTTGGATTTTCTAGTGCTGTTTGTTGCTTTGTCAGCCCTTACAACTAGTAGCTGTGTCTCAGCTACTTTCAAATATGATCGACACACTTTATTCCGAATTAATGAGCAGATGAAAGACTTTTGTGTTACCTGGGCCAGGTACGCGGAGTTTTTCCCTCCAGTTTTTGAGTGCTCCACGTCATCACCTGTGACGTGTACCTGTTGCTAGCTAAGCCACGCGGCAAGAGAAGGAAGCGGGGATCGAGGGCTGGAGTCGGGGCCAGGCTGAGGAAACACCGTGGGCAACTACCATGTCCGAGCGGCTCCGGATCTGTCTGGGACGAGCGGTGCCTGCGATCGGTTCCGGTCCGTGAATCGGGTGAGAACTCGTCTGGAGCGTCTCCGTCCCTCCAATATGACCGGATTTTTCCGACTCGGCGGCTCCAATATTTCCCGCTGCGTGAGCGGGTCCTGTGTCCTGTTACATGCCGGGTCCTGTCACCGCTGCGCTGCCCTGATGATCAGCGCGCACCGGCCTTGGATCTGGCACAACCGACTCGGATTGCTCTACTCAACGCTCGCTCCATTGCAAACAAGGCCTTCTTCCTCAGCGAATTCTTCTCAGGAACACCTTGACTTTATGTTTTTAACAGAGACCTGGCAGCGTGAAATGGAGTACACTCATCTGAACGAGCTGTGCCCTCCGGACTGTTCTGTGTTTGGGACACCACAGGTCTTGCGGCGAGGAGGCGGACTCGCCCTCGTGTACCGGGACTGTTTCTGCTGCAGGTTGATGAACTCAGACTCTTCTGACTCCTTTGAGATGCAGATGACTAAGGTTGGCAACAATGACTCATTTTATTGCATTTTAATTTATCGACCTCCTGGACCTGGTCGCTTGTTTTTAGAGGATTTCTCTGAATTTTTATCCTCAATTATCAAACTTGAAAATGTTCTGATACTCGGGGATTTTAACCTCCATATCGATGATGCTTCGTGTAATCTGGCATCTGAGTTTTTAACACTCACTGAAGCATTTCATTTTAAACAGCATGTCTCTGGTCCTACACATACAAAAGGCCACACTTTGGACCTTGTTTTCTCTTTAGGCCTGAACATTGACCAGTTGAGTGTTACAGACATAAATGTGACAGACCACTGTTGTATATTTTTTAACTTGTCTTCCAATGTGGACTATCTTCCTTCCAAACCGATGTCACAAAGACGAATTATAAATGGATCCACAGCGGAGAAATTTTCAGAGTTATTTGAACCCAGTGTTTTTGATGGCTGTAGTGAGCCTGAATCTTTTATGCAGTCTTTTAATAACCACTGTCTGTCTGTTTTAAACAAGGTTGCTCCGCTAAAAGTAAACGCCTTCCTAAAAATCCCTGCCCTTGGATAAATGAGGAAATCTTATCTTGCAGGAGAAACTGTCGTAAAATAGAACGTTTGTGGAAATGCACAAGTTTGGAAGTCCACAGACTGCACCTGAAGGACCTCATTGTGTCACTAAATGATAAAATAAAACAGGCCAGATCTGCCTATTTCTCTAATCTTGTTGTTCTGAACAAGAAAAATCCTAAAGTCCTGTTTGACACAATATCAAGAATTGTCTCTCCTTCAGCTCCTCATGTACCAGTCCACTCAAAGTCTGACTGCAACAGGTTTTTACATTCCTTTGTGAATAAGGTACATGATATAAGAGCCTCTATAAACCCATCATCTGTCAACACATCTTGGGGGTTATCTCCTCAGTGCTCTTGGTCCACCTTCTCACCTGTCACTGAAGAGGATATTAAGGGTCTACTAAAAAAGGTGAAACCATCATCGAGCCCTCTAGATGTAATGCCAACTTCGCTGCTTTTAAATGTATTTGATTTAGTTGGTCCACATGTTGTTAAACTGATCAACCTTTCTCTTTTAACTGGTTCTGTGCCCAGCTCTTTTAAACAAGCAGTCGTCAGCCCCATTCTGAAAAAGCCCAATTTGGATTCTTTTGAACCAAACAACTACAGGCCAATCTCTAAATTGCCTTATTTATCTAAAATCTTGGAGAGAGTGGTGGCGGAGCAGCTGACTGCGTTTCTTAATGAAAATAATTTTATAGATAAATTTCAGTCAGGTTTCCGAAAATGTCATTCAACTGAGACTGCCCTGCTGAAGATTTCAAGTGACATTATGATGGCGGCTGACTCTGGGCAGTACTCTGTCTTGATCCTACTGGATTTATCGTCAGCTTTTGATACTCTGGACCATAATGTATTGTTAAAGCGTCTACAATATGAAACGGGTTTCTCTGGATCAATTTTAAAGTGGTTTTCCTCCTACCTGAATGACAGATCTTTTTGTGTCTCTATTAACAATATTCTGTCTGAAATGACCCCTCTGTCATATGGAGTTCCTCAAGGCTCAGTGCTAGGTCCTCTTTTGTTTTTATTGTACATTCGCCCTCTTGGTGATATAATTCACGGTTTTAAAAATGTGTCTTGTGTCTTATCACTTTTATGCTGATGACATTCAGTTGTACTGTTCTTTTAAAGACTCTGAGTTTCATAAACTTACTGATTTGTTGGACTGCTTGTCTTGCATAAAGAACTGGTTATATAATAACTACCTACAGCTGAATACAAAAAAGACTGAATCTTTAATCTTTGCACCAGATCAAAAAATACCTGAAATCAAACAACACCTTGGTTCCCTGGGTTCCTCCGTCCAGTCGGGCCTCAGAAACCTTGGTGTTCTGTTTGACCAATCGATGTCTCTGGACAGTCATTCTAGACAGTTGGTCAAAAACTGTTTTTTTCATTTAAGAAACATTTCTAAATTGAGAGTGTTTTTGTCTAAAGCTGACTTGGAGATGATTATTCATGCTTTTATTTCTTCTCGTCTTGATTATTGTAATTCTCTTTTTACTTGTTTTAACAAATTGTCTCTGAGTCGGCTACAAATGGTGCAAAATGCTGCAGCCAGGCTTTTGACTGGAACCAACAGAAGGGCTCACATTTCCCCGGTTTTATCTTCATTACATTGGCTTCCAGTCAAATTCAGAATTGATTTTAAAATTTTAGTCTTGACTTTTAGAGCTCTGCATGGACAGGCTCCCCAGTACATCACTGACCTGCTGACCCCTTACTCCTCCTCCCGCGCTCTTCGGTCTTCTGGTCAAAACCTTCTAACGGTCCCCAAAACCCGTTTTAAAACTTGGGGAGACCGGTCTTTCCAAGCAGTCGCCCCCAGACTCTGGAACGCCCTGCCCCTGTCACTGCGAGTGGACGCTTCTGTTGATTCTTTTAAAAAGCAGCTGAAGACACTTTTATTTAAACAAGCTTTTAGTTGATTGGGCTTTTTATGTTTTTATGTTTAATATTTTGTGGTTTTAATTTTTATTCTCATAGTTTTATTGTTCTTTTATTGCACTTTGTAAAGCACTTTGTGATTTATATCTGTGAAAGGTGCTATATAAATAAAATCTACTTACTTACTTACTTACTCTATGGCTTTTGAGTCCTCTGGTCCTACTGAGGACTCTGTCTTTTCTAATACTACTATGGTCTCTGTCTCCTCTGGTCTCACTTTGGCCTCTCTTTCCACTAGTCCCACTGTGGCCGATGTCTCCTCTGGTCCTACTATGGCCTCTGTCTCCTCTGGTCCTACTGTGGCCCCTGTCTCCTCTGGTCTAACTGTGGCCTATGTCTCATCTGGTTCAACTATGGCCTCTGTCTACTCTGGTCCCACTGTGGCCTCTGTCTCTTCTGGTCCTAATATGGCCTCTGTCTTTTCTGGTCTCACTGTGGCCTTTGTCTTCTCTGGTCCTATTATGGCTTTTGATTTTTTTTACTGTTTGTTACTGTGGCCTCTGATTCCTCTGGCCTCACTATGACCTCTGTCTCCTCTGACCTCATTTCGGCCTCTGTCTCCTCTGGCCCCACTGTGGCCCCTGTCTTCTCTGGTCCTACTATGGCCTTTGTCTCCTCTGGTCTAACTGTGGCCTCTGTCTCCTCTGGTCCCACTGTGTCCTCTGTCTCCTCTGGTCCCACTGTGACCTCTTTCTCCTCTGGTCACACTGTGTTCTCTGTCTTGTCTGGTCCTACTATGGCTTTTGAGTCCTCTGGTCCTATTGTGGTCCCTGTCTTCTCTGATACTACTATGGTCTCTGTCTCCTCTGGTCCCACTTTGGCCTCTCTTTCCACTGGTCCTTCTATGGCTCTTTGTTTCCTCTGTTTCCACTGTGGCCGATGTCTCCTTTGGTCCTACTATGGCTTCTTTCTCCACTGGTCTAACTGTGGCCTATGTCTCCTCTGGTCCCACTGTGGTCTCTGTCTCCTCTCGTCCTAATATGGCCTCTGTCTTTTCTGGTCTCACTGTGGCCGTTGTCTTCTCTGGTCCTATTATGGTGTTTGATTTTTTTTACTGTTTCTTACTGTGGTCTCTGGTTCCTCTGGTCCTACTGTGGCATCTGTCTCCTCTGGTACTACTTTGATCTCTGTCTCCTCTGGCCTCACTATGACCTCTGTCTCCTCTGACCTCAATTCGGCCTCTGTCTCCTCTGGCCCCACTGTGGCCCCTGTCTTCTCTTGTCCCACTTTGACTTTGGTTTTCTTTGGTCCTTCTCTCACTTCTGTCTCCTCTGGTCCTACTATGGCCTCTGTCTCCTCTGGTCTTCCTGTGACCTCTGTCTTCTCAGGTCCTACTCTGTACTCTGATTCCTCTGGTCCTACTGTGGCCTCTTTCTCCTCTGGGCCCACTGTGGTTATTGTCTTCTCTGGTCCTAATGTGGCCTCTTTCTCTTCTTGTCCCACTGTGGCCTCTGTCTCCTCTAGTGTCACTGTGGCCTCTTTCTCCTCTGGTCCTAATGTGGCCTCTTTCTCTTCTTGTCCCACTGTGGCCTCTGTCTCCTCTAGTGCCACTGTGGCTTCTGTCTCCTCTGGTCTCTCTGTGACCTCTGTCTCCTCGGGTCTCACTGTGGCCTCTGTCTCCTCTGATGTCACTGTGGCCTCTTTCTGTTCTGGTCCCACTGTGGCCTCTTTCTAATCTTGTCCCACTGTGGCCTCTGTCTCCTCTAGTTTCACTGTGGCCTCTGTCTCCTCTGGTCCTACCATGACCTCTGTTTCCTCTGGTTCCACTATGGCCATTGTCTTCTCTGGTCCTAATGTGGCCTCTGTCTCTTCTGGTCCCCCTGTGGCCTCTGTCTCCTCTGGTCTTACTGTGGCCATTGTCTTCTGGTCCTAATGTGGCCTCTGTCTCTTCTTGTCCCACTGTGGCCTCTGTCTTCTATGATGTCACTGTGGCCTCTGTCTCCTCTGGTCCCACTGTGGCCGCTGTCTTTTCTGGTCTCACTGTGGCCTCTGTCTCTTCTGGTTCTACTAAGTCCTTTTTATCTGGTGTCACTTTGGTCTCCTTCTCCTCTGGTCCTACCATGACCACTGTTTCCTCTGCTCCCACTGTGGCCATTGTCTTCTTTGGTCCAAATTTGGCCTCTGTCTCCTATAGGGTCACTGTAGCCTCTATTTCCTCTGGTCTCACTGTGGCCTCTGTCTTCTATTATGTCACTGTGGCCTCTATCTCCTCTGGTCTCACTGTGGCCTCTGTCTCTTCTGGTTCTACTAAGTCCTTTTTATCTGGTGTCACTTTGGCCTCTGTCTCCTCTGCTCCTACCATGACCACTGTTTCCTCTGCTCCCACTATGGCCTCTGTCTCTTCTGGTCCTACTGTGACCTCTGTTTCCTCTGGTCCCACTGTGGCAATTGTCTTCTCTGATATAAATGTGGCCTATGTTTCTTATTGTCCCACTGTGGCCTCTGTCTTCTATGATGTCACTGTGGCCTCTTTCTCTTCATGTCCCACTGTGGCCTCTATCTCCTCTTGGCTCACTGTGGCCTCTTTCTCCTCTGGTCTCACTGTTGCCTCTGTTCTTCCTGTGGCTTCTGTCTTCTCTGGTCCCACTATGACCTGTGTCTCCTTTGGTCCTACTATGGCCTCTCTCTACTCTGGTCATACTGTGGACTCTGTCTTCTCTGTTCTCACTGTGGCCTCTTCTTGCTCTGCTCCCACTAGGTCTTCTGTTTCCTCTAGTTTCACTGTGGCCTCTGTCTCCTCTGGTCCTACCATGACCTCTGTTTCCCCTGTTTCCACTATGGCCTCTGTCTCTTCTGGTCCTACTGACCTCTGTTTCCTCTGGTCCCATTGTGGCCATTGTCTTCTCTGGTCCCACTGTGGCTTCTGTCTCTTCTGGTCCCACTGTGGCCATTGTCTTCTCTGGTCCTAATGTGGCCTCTGTCTCCTCTGGTCTCACTGTGGCCTTTGTCTTTTCTGGTCCTAATGTCGCCTCTGTCTCTTATTGTCCCACTGTGGCCTCTGTCTCCTCTAGTGTCACTGTGGCCTCTGTCTCATCTAGTGTCACTGTGGCCTCTGTATCCTCTGGTCTCACTGTGGCCTCTGTCTCTTTTGGTTCCACTAAGTCCTTTTTATCTGGTATCCTTTTGGCCTCTGTCTCTCTGGTCCTACTGTGACCACTGTTTCCTCTGGTCCCACTGTGGCCATTGTCTTCTCTGCTCCTAATGTGGCCTTTGTCTCTTATTGTCCCACTGTGGCCTCTGTCTTTATTAGGGTCACTCTGGCCTCTGTTTCCTCTCGTCTCACTGTGGCCTCTGTCTCTTTTGGTCCCACTGTGGCCTCTGTCTTCTCTGGTCTCACTGTGGCCTCTTTTTGCTCTGCTCCCACTAGGTCTTCTGTTTCCTCTTGACTTTGGTTTTCTTTGGTCCTTCTCTCGCTTCTGTCTCCTCTGGTCCTACTATGGCCTCTGTCTCCTCTGGTCTTCCTGTGACCTCTGTCTTCTCAGGTCCTACTCTGTACTCTGATTCCTCTGGTCCTACTGTGGCCTCTTTCTCCTCTGGGCCCACTGTAGACCTTGTCTCCTCTGATCTCACTAAGTCCCCTATCTCCTTTTGTGTCACTGTTGCCTCTGTCTCCTCTGGTCTCACTGTGGTTATTGTCTTCTCTGGTCCTAATGTGGCCTCTTTCTCTTCTTGTCCCACTGTGGCCTCTGTCTCCTCTAGTGTCACTGTGGCCTCTTTCTCCTCTGGTCCTAATGTGGCCTCTTTCTCTTCTTGTCCCACTGTGGCCTCTGTCTCCTCTAGTGCCACTGTGGCTTCTGTCTCCTCTGGTCTCTCTGTGACCTCTGTCTCCTCGGGTCTCACTGTGGCCTCTGTCTCCTCTGATGTCACTGTGGCCTCTTTCTGTTCTGGTCCCACTGTGGCCTCTTTCTAATCTTGTCCCACTGTGGCCTCTGTCTCCTCTAGTTTCACTGTGGCCTCTGTCTCCTCTGGTCCTACCATGACCTCTGTTTCCTCTGGTTCCACTATGGCCATTGTCTTCTCTGGTCCTAATGTGGCCTCTGTCTCTTCTGGTCCCCCTGTGGCCTCTGTCTCCTCTGGTCTTACTGTGGCCATTGTCTTCTCTGGTCCTAATGTGGCCTCTGTCTCTTCTTGTCCCACTGTGGCCTCTGTCTTCTATGATGTCACTGTGGCCTCTGTCTCCTCTGGTCCCACTGTGGCCTCTGTCTTTTCTGGTCTCACTGTGGCCTCTGTCTCTTCTGGTTCTACTAAGTCCTTTTTATCTGGTGTCACTTTGGTCTCCTTCTCCTCTGGTCCTACCATGACCACTGTTTCCTCTGCTCCCACTGTGGCCATTGTCTTCTTTGGTCCAAATTTGGCCTCTGTCTCCTATAGGGTCACTGTAGCCTCTATTTCCTCTGGTCTCACTGTGGCCTCTGTCTTCTATTATGTCACTGTGGCCTCTATCTCCTCTGGTCTCACTGTGGTCTCTGTCTCTTCTGGTTCTACTAAGTCCTTTTTATCTGGTGTCACTTTGGCCTCTGTCTCCTCTGCTCCTACCATGACCACTGTTTCCTCTGCTCCCACTATGGCCTCTGTCTCTTCTGGTCCTACTGTGACCTCTGTTTCCTCTGGTCCCACTGTGGCAATTGTCTTCTCTGATATAAATGTGGCCTATGTTTCTTATTGTCCCACTGTGGCCTCTGTCTTCTATGATGTCACTGTGGCCTCTTTCTCTTCATGTCCCACTGTGGCCTCTATCTCCTCTTGGCTCACTGTGGCCTCTTTCTCCTCTGGTCTCACTGTTGCCTCTGTTCTTCCTGTGGCTTCTGTCTTCTCTGGTCCCACTATGACCTGTGTCTCCTTTGGTCCTACTATGGCCTCTCTCTACTCTGGTCATACTGTGGACTCTGTCTTCTCTGTTCTCACTGTGGCCTCTTCTTGCTCTGCTCCCACTAGGTCTTCTGTTTCCTCTAGTTTCACTGTGGCCTCTGTCTCCTCTGGTCCTACCATGACCTCTGTTTCCCCTGTTTCCACTATGGCCTCTGTCTCTTCTGGTCCTACTGCGACCTCTGTTTCCTCTGGTCCCATTGTGGCCATTGTCTTCTCTGGTCCCACTGTGGCTTCTGTCTCTTCTGGTCCCACTGTGGCCATTGTCTTCTCTGGTCCTAATGTGGCCTCTGTCTCCTCTGGTCTCACTGTGGCCTTTGTCTTTTCTGGTCCTAATGTCGCCTCTGTCTCTTATTGTCCCACTGTGGCCTCTGTCTCCTCTAGTGTCACTGTGGCCTCTGTCTCATCTAGTGTCACTGTGGCCTCTGTATCCTCTGGTCTCACTGTGGCCTCTGTCTCTTTTGGTTCCACTAAGTCCTTTTTATCTGGTATCCTTTTGGCCTCTGTCTCTCTGGTCCTACTGTGACCACTGTTTCCTCTGGTCCCACTGTGGCCATTGTCTTCTCTGCTCCTAATGTGGCCTTTGTCTCTTATTGTCCCACTGTGGCCTCTGTCTTTATTAGGGTCACTCTGGCCTCTGTTTCCTCTCGTCTCACTGTGGCCTCTGTCTCTTTTGGTCCCACTGTGGCCTCTGTCTTCTCTGGTCTCACTGTGGTCTCCTCTGTTCTTCCTGTGGCTTCTGTCTTCTCTGGTCCCACTATGACCTGTGTCTCCTTTGGTCCTACTATGGCCTCTCTCTACTCTGGTCATACTGTGGACTCTGTCTTCTTTGTTCTCACTGTGGCCTCTTCTTGCTCTGCTCCCACTAGGTCTTCTGTTTCCTCTAGTTTCACTGTGGCCTCTTTCTCTTCTGGTCCCACTGTGGCCTCTGTCTCTTCTTGTCCTACTGCGACCTCTGTTTCCTCTGGTCCCATTGTGGCCATTGTCTTCTCTGGTCCCACTGTTGTCTCTTTTGGTCCTACTATGGTCTCTGTCTACTCTGGTCCCACTGTAGCCTCCATCTCTTCTGGTCGCACTGTGGCATCGTTCTCCTCTTGTGTCACTGTGGCCACGTCTTCTCTGGTCCCACTGTGGCCTCTGTCTTCTCTGCTGTCACTGTGGCCTCTGTCTCCTCTGGTCCCAATGTGATCTCTGTCTCTTCTTGTCCCACTGTGGCCTCTGTCTCCTCTGGTGTCACTGTGGCCTCCGTCTCCTCCAAATTCACTGTGGCCACTGTCTTCTGTCGTCCAACAATGAACTCTTTTTCTTCTGGTTGCACTGTGTCCTCTGTCTCCTCTGGTATTACTATGGTCTCTGTCTCTTCTGGTCCCACTGTGGCCTTTGTCTCCTCTGATGTCACTGTGGCCTCTGTCGCCTCTGGTTCGACTATGGCCTCATTTTTCTCAGGTCCCACTGTGGCCTCTGTCTCCTCTCGTCCTACTGTGATCTCTGTCTCTTCTTGTCCCACTGTAGTCTCTGTCTTCTCTGGTGTCACTTTGATCTCTGTCTCCTCTAAATTCACTGTGGCCTCTGTCTTCTGTGGTCCAAAAATGAACTCTGTTTCTTCTGGTTACACCGTGTCCTCTGTCTCCTCTGGTATTACTTTGGTCTCTGTTTCCTCTGGTCACACTGTGGCCTCTGTTTCCTCAGGTCCCACTGTAGCCTCTTTCTCTTCTGGTACTACTATGGTCTTTGTTTTCTCTTGTCCCACTGTGGCTTTTGTCTTCTCTGGTCCTATTATGGCCTCTGTCTCCTCTGGTCCTACTATGGCCTCTGTCTCCTCTGATCCTACTGTGGCATCTGTCTCCTCTGGTCTAACTGTGGCCTCTGTCTCTTCTGGTCCTACTATGGTCTCTGTCTCCTATGGTCCCACTGTGGCCTCCATCTCTTCTGGTCGCACTGTAGCCTCTGTCTCCTCTGGTGTCACTGTGGCCTTTGTCTCCTCTGGTGTCACTGTGGCCTCTGTCTCCTATGGTCCCAATGTGGCTTCTGTCTTCTCTGGTCCTACTTTAGCCTCTGTCTCCTCTTGTCCTACTGTGGCCTTTGTCTCTTCTTGTCCTACTATGGTCTCTGTCTCCTCTGGTCCCACTGTGGCCTCCATCTCTTCTGGTCGCACTAGAGCCTCTGTCTCCACTGGTGTCACTGTGGCTTCTGGCTCCTCTGGTCCCATTGTGGCCTCTGGCTCCTCTCGTCCCAATGTGGCCTCTATCTCTTCTGCTCTTACTTTGGCTTTTGTCTATTTTGGTCTCACTGTGGTCTCTGTTTCCTCTGGTCCCATTGTGGCTTCTGTCTTCTCTAGTCCTACTATGGCCTCTGTCTCTTCAGGTCCTACTGTGGCCTCTGTCTCTCCAGGTCTCACTGTGGCCTCCATCTCCTCTGGTCCCATTGTGGCCTTTGTCTCTTCTGGAGTCAATTTGGCTTCTGTTTCTTTTAGTCTCACTGTTGCCTCTGTTTTCTCTGGTCCCACTGTGGCCTCTGTCTCACCAGGTCTTACTGTGGCCACTGTCTCCTCAGTTCCCACTGTAAACTCTGTCTTCCTACTGTGGCCTCTCTCTCGTCTGGTGTCACTGTTGCCTCTGTTTCTCTGGTCCTACTATAGTCTCTTTCTCTTCTGGTCCCACTGTGGCCTCTGTCTTTCTGGTCCTACTATGGCCTCTTTCTTCGCTGGCCTCACTGTAGCCTCTGTCTCATCTGGTCCCACTGTGTCGTCTGTCTCCTCTGGTCCCATTATGGCCTCTTTCTTATCTGGCCTCACTGTGTCCTCTGTCTCCTCTAGTATTATTATGGCCTCTTTTTCCTTTGGTCTCACTGTGGCCTCTGTCTCATCTTTTCTCACTGTGGCCTCTGTCTCCTCTGATACTACTATGGTCTCTGTTTCTTCTTGTCCCACTGTGGCTTCTGTCTCTTCTGGTCCTACTATGGCCTCTGTCTCCTCTGGTCCTACTGTGGCCTTTGTCTCCTCAGGTCTAACTGTAAACTCTGTCTCCTCTATTCCCACTGTGGCCTCTTTCTCCTCTGGTCCCACTGTGGCTTCTGACTCATCTGGTACCACTGTGCTCTTTGTGTCCTCTGGACTCACTGTGGCCTCTGCCTCCTCTGGTCCCATTGTGGCCTTTGTCTCTTCCGGTCTCACTTTGGCTTCTGTTTCTTTTGCTCTCACTGTGGCCTCTTTTTCCTCTGGTCCCAAAGTAAACTCTTTCTCCTCTGGTGTCACTGTGGCCTCTGTCTTCTCTATTCCCACTGTGGCCTCTGTCTCTTCTGGTCGCACTGTTGCATCCTTTTCCTCTTGTGTCACTGTGGCCTTGTCTTCTCTGGTCCTTCTGTGGACGAAAAGATCTCCAAAAGGCATCAAATGACAGATTAGACATCCTTATAATAAGTAAAAAAAAATCAATCATTTACACTTTCAAAATAACAGAAAACAAAAAAATGGTGTCTGCAAAAGTTTGGGCACCCTGCAGAGTTAATACCTTGTACTGCCCCCTTTGGCAAGTATCACAGCTTGTAAACGCTTTTTGTAACTAGCCAAGAGTCTTTCAATTCTTGTTTGAATTTGCCCATTCTTCCTTACAACAGTCTTCCAGTTCTTTGAGATTTCTGGGCTGTCTGTCACGCACTGCTCTTTTAAAGTCTATTCATAGATTTTCAATTATGTTGAGTTCAGGAGATTGTGAAGGCCATGGCAAAACCTTTAGTTTATGCCTCTTGATTAGAGATCGACCGATATTGATTTTTTATAACCGATACCGATACCGATTATTTGCATGTTTATGTGCCCGATAACCGATATGCAGAACCGATATTTATTTACTGTTATACTTCTGTTTTTGGACACAATTATTACGACACAACTGAACTGAACAAACCTTTTTATTTATAACAATCACTCCCTCCTTGCATACAAAAAAAAAAACTTATTTATACACCAATAAATAGAGGGGTCTGAGTGCAAAAAAATGAAAATAAAGTGCATTGTTACTAAAGTGTCTTTGTTTAAAAATAAAAGCTTTTATGAGGTAAACAAACAGGTCAAAAATAAAGCACA
Organism: Perccottus glenii; assembly: GCA_024416835.2. NCBI lineage: Eukaryota > Metazoa > Chordata > Actinopteri > Gobiiformes > Odontobutidae > Perccottus > Perccottus glenii. The sequence goes on along the minus strand of CM044551.2, from coordinate 32,831,106 downwards.
AAAATTATTCTAACCAATTGGGGAAAAAAAATCTAAATCTAAATTACCTGAAAGAAATGTGCATAGCTATTTTAGTGCATCTTAGTAGTCCCAGTTGAGCAGAACTAGGTTGTAGTGTAGAAAACAGAGTCTTTCTGCATTCTGCCCTGTAAGCCTGCTTCGTTTGTTTTCATAAATGGCTCCCACTTCACTGAAGACTCGCTCACTGGGCACCGAAGACGGTGGGGGGCAAAGGAATTTTCTTGACAGAGGAGCAAGAATGGGGAACCTTTTCTCATTTTTTTTCCACCATTCAAGTGGCTTTCCCATCCTTCTATCAATCACTGGTTCTGAAAGGTACTGCTGAAGCTCTCCATCAAGGGTAGACCCATCAACTTCAGAACTAGCACCAAGTAGAGTGTCATACATCTCATCAATCAGTTTCTTATGGGTTTCTTCTGTCCGGGGCCTTTTTGAAACTGTGCTGGAATCATCTGACTGTGTTCCTTCACCTTGTGTGTTGTCTTGCTCTAAGCTCTCTGTCTCCTCCTTAAGCCAATCTTTTGCATTCGACAGTGTGGCATCAGATGAAAAGGCATGTGCTTTGTACCTTGGATCCAGAAGACAGGCAAGGACTGCACATTTCACCTCTTCCACTTTTGCAAACCGTCGGGTGAGACTCTCCAGCATCTCCTGTCTCATTGTTTTTATCCCATGAGAGGAGGGACCTTGACTGCTAAGCAACATCTTCAGAACTTTGACAGATGGGATGATGCATGACGCTGAACTCTCATAGTGGCTCATCTCAAGAGTGAACTCCTCCACTGGAGAAAGGGTGTCAATAAGATTGCTGGCAATATTCCACTGCTCAGCACTGAGGCTAGTGAACCCACTATGCTCACTGGCATATATGTTCAGAGCCCTTCTTTGCTCTTGCATCCTGACCAGCATGTGCAGGGTGGAATTCCATCGGGTTGGCACAGCCTGAATGATGGAATGTGCAGGTAGCCCAAGATCTTGCTGGATCACTGCTAAACGCTGTTTAGCTAGCAATGAGTGATTAAAATGGGTAGCACAGCTTCTCAGCACTGACAGAATATTTTGGACAGCTCTTTGTGAGTTGAGGCCGTCATTGACAACAAGCTGTAATATGTGGGCACTGCAGCTCATGTCAGGCAGTTCAGCAATTCTCATACCTTTAACAATGTTAGCACCACTGTCCCTGAGAACAAGAACCACTCTGTCTTTGTCAATTTCCCATTCATCCAGCATACCCAAAAACATCTCACTAATGTACTCCCAGTGTGTGAACCAATCATTGCTTTTGTGTTTAGGATGACTTGTCTGCGAATCCACTGATCATCAATGAAATGGCATGTAAGGTTCATTAGAGATTCAGTTTGCGGACCAGCAGTCTGTGGTAAAAGCCAAGTTATACCCTGCTTTATCAGGCTTTAGCAGTGCTTTAACCTTCTCAACAATACTGTTGTGAATACTGGGGAACATCTCTGTGCGGTAGAACTTCTCACTCTTTAGAGTATATCTTGGTTCTGCAGTTGCCATGAGTCTCTGGAAACCTTTATTTTGAACCATGGTGAAAGGCTGATTGTCTGTAGCTATCATCTCTGTAATCATCCTGTCCATTGTTTTTGAGCGGACATCGGACGTCTTCCACTTTGTCTGCTTTTCAAACATCATGGGAATAGAAGCTTGAATGTGGCTTGATGTCTTTGCCTCTTCAGCATCTCTTTTTTTCTTTGCCTCTTCAAAGATAGTTGAGTGATGTATCTTTAGGTGGGTCCACAGGTTGGAGGTATTTTTTGTTGCTGTAGATTTTGATCCCATGCTCACGTTCATTTGGCATTCTTTGCAAACTGCCACCCCTGCCATTGACTGAGTGAAGTAAGTCCATACTTCACTAAGATTTTCCTCCTTTCAGTCATCTTAAAAAACAAAAAAAGTTTTGAAAGTTAGTAGTCTTTCATGTTAAATTAAATCTTCAAATTACAACAAAAACATTTATATTATTTACATTATTTATATAATTTATACTATCATTTATAAGCAGCAACATTAATGTTAACAATAGGCAAAATAAATGTGCAAAAGTCTAATGTTTTCAAATAGAGAAAATAATTAACAGGGGAGTCATATCAACTTTGCAGAAATGAAATTATTCATTTTAAACCGTTTTAGTAGGTTTATGTGCCGTTTAACAGGCTTAGAGAGGAATAATTCTGGGTAATAGCCTATATTAATTCACTGAATAATATTTGTTAAAATAAAACATTGTCAGGAAAGTAACAAACATACAGTAACAGCATATTATTATACATTTCTCAAAGAGTATGTTATCAGAATTATTAATAATGTTTTTGTCGTCTAGGTTATTAAATGCCTTTTGACAAAGCAATGTTTGCATATTTACACAGCTCAACTACGATCGTGGAGATAATAAATAATTAATTTCCACAGAGCTGTATTTATTTAGATGTGTATTAGTGAAATAACGGTTATTTAATTAAAGGCTAATATACTTATTTGTTTTATAAATATGTTTTAAACAAGTGAATCTGTTAAGTTTCATCCAGTGGCCGTGCTTGAGCATTCCCTGATCATGAACGCAGTGAGTGATCAGCAATATGAACAAACTTTTTTTACGAGACTAATCGTGAGCAAATACAACAGAGAGAGAATTAAATGCTGCACTTTTATTTCCAACATGCACTCATTCATGTCTGTTTTAATTTATGTAAAGTTGCGTGTTTATTGGGACAGTACATGACGGATTGGGCTATGTGACTCCGTGAGTTATAAAGAAATTTTAGGCAAGCCTCATAAACAAACAACATATCAGGCAGGCATTCATGTCTCAAATCTCATTTGTGCATTAATGTCTGTTATGTTAAATAAAGTTAAATAAATAAAGCAAAGCCAGTATAGATAGATATACTTTACCTGTGCACGCAGCTGTTGTCTCGTCTCTCCTCCGACGCGGTGCTGGCTGTAATGGCGGAATTCTCAAAATGGCCACAAGATGGCGCCGTATATCGGTGAATCCGATATTACAAAACCGATACCCGATTATGGAAAAATGCTTAAATATCGGAAAAAATATCGGTAAACAGATATATCGGTCGATCTCTACTCTTGATGTAATCCACCGTGGATTTTGAGGTGTGTTTAGGATCATTATCCATTTGTAGAAGCCATCCTCTCTTTAACTTCAGCTTTTTCACAGATGGCATCAAGTTAGCATCCAAACTTTTCTGAAATTTTATTGAATCCATTTTTCCTTCTACTCGTGAAATGTTCCCTGTGCCACTGGCTGCAATACAACCCCAAAACATGTTCGATCCACCCCCATACTTAACAGTTGGACAGGGGTTCTTTTCATTAAATTCTGTGCCCTTTCTTCTCCAAACATACCTTTGCTCATTCCGGCCAAAAAGTTCTATTTTAACCTCATCGGTCCACAGAACTTGTTTCCAAAATGCATCAAGCTTGTCTATATGTTCATTTGCAAACTCTGAATTTGTGTTGAGGATGTAGAAGAGGTTTTCTTCTGATGACTCTTCCATGAAGTCCATATTTGTACAAGTATCTCTTTATAGTGGAATAGTGTACCACAACTCCAGTGTCTGCCAGATCTTTCTGGAGGGATCGTGCAGTGAGAAAAGTTTTGACTTACTTTTCTCACAATCCTGCGAGCCGTTCTGTCTGATATTTTTCTTGGACTTCCAGATCTTGCTTTAACTTCCACTGTTCCTGATGACTGCCATTTCTTAATTACATTCCGAACAGAGGATATTGGCATCTGAAAACGCTTTGCTATCTTTTTATAGCCTTCTCCTGCTTTGTGAGCGTCAACTATTTTCAGTTTCAGTTTTCTAGACAACTGCTTAGAAGAACCCATGGTGCTGATTGTTGGGGCAAGGTCAGATGAGTCTGGGCATTTAAAACCTTTGAGACTGACATCACCTGGTCTATCCAGACGATGATTGAGAACAATCCATGACACTGTCAGGTCCTAGCTTGCCAAAGGGGGCAGTAGGCAAGGCAAGGCAATTTTATTTATATAGCACAATTCATACACTGGGTAACTCAAAGTGCTTTACAGGAATAAAAGACAATTTACAAGATATATATTAAGAAACATAAGAAAAAATTAAAAACATTTTAAAAAGAAGAGTGCAGATAAAAGAAAAAAACAAACACTTTAGGTTGTAGTGTAGGCGGAGCTAAAGAGGAAGGTTTTTAACCTCCCCTTGAACATTGTTAAAGTTGAGGCTTGTTTTACTTCATCTGGGAGTCTGTTCCAGGTTTTTGCTGCATGAAACTTGCAGTACAAGGTATTAACTCTGCAGGGTGCCCAAACCTTTGCAGACACCATTTTTTTGTTTTCTGATATTTTGAAAGTGTAAATGATGGAAATAAAATCTTATTATAAGGATGTCTAATCTTTCATTTGATGCCTTTTGGAGATTTTTCCATCTTTTCTTGGCGTTTTTATGCACATTATTAAAATGTTTTACCTGGGGTGCCCAAACTTTCGATCCCCACTGTATTGATTTTGCCAGAAGGGCGGACTGTAAGGGGAGAAAGGATTCATAGTTTGGGGTTTGGTACTCACATGCTTGTGTCTTGGGAGAGGGGCATCTAGTGGCAAAGGATCAATCTTATCTTTAATGTCCTGGTGGTATGTTTTTGAGACATATTTGATTGGGGCATTTGGATCTGGGACTTGTCTCGTAGCAGATTTTTGGGCTGGTGTGAAACGTTGAGTGTCCTGCAGGTCTTCGCCACAATGATCTGATGAGTATTTGAGGAAAGTTTGTAGCCCATAGTTGACTGAATGTGTTGGTGCTGGAAGTACAAAGCATCGTGCTATGCTCTCCGACGCGCAGTAAGAGCCGCCAAACACAGACACAGGGAACGCATAGAGTCACATTTCCAGCTTAATGACTCCCGACGCATGTGGCAAGGACTAAGGACCATCTGTGACTTTGGAAATAAATCCTCTACAGTGGTGAGAGCAGATCCGTCGCTGGCTGACGAGCTAAACACTTTCTACGGCCGCTTTGAAAGCAACTGTAATGTCAAATAACCGGGCCTGTGCTACTGCTGGGGCCTGCTACACCACCTTGTAATTTAGAGTTAAAGGTCTCCACAATCCCTGGTTTTCCTGGGAGCTGTCTGAACCTTTGAAAATAATAGATTATGCTTGGGCTAAGGCGAGAAAAACAAAGTACTGGCTGGAGATTTGAGATGACTCAGGAATGTGTGTACCAAGTTTCATTTGCCTACGACAAACTAAAATTTTCACTTCCCATTGACTTTTTCCACATATTTGGGACGTTGCTATGGCAACACATTTATAGATAGGGGGTGGTTGTCATTGGCTTTTATGCTCGTCATGACATAAGAGATGTGTGTACCAAATTTCATGTCTCTATGACAAACTAAATTCTTGGGTCCCATTATAAGTTTGTAGGGGGCGCTGGAGAGCCATTTCTAAAGATAACCCTTTTATTTACATATTTTTGTGTTCAGGTCATGAATGTGCACAAACGCCTTCTTGGGTCCAACTCGATCCGAGAAGGCGTTTGAGAGTTAAGAGACGTTTTATTTTCACAAAAATGGCCACCTCGTTACAGGCTTGCCACACCCATACCCGATAAGATATCATAAACAAAGTCACAACTTTGGTTGGCACATGTGTCTAGATGATACTTACCAAATTTGGGGCCATTTCGATTAAAACACAATGATTTGCATCTTTTGCGCAAAGTGCGATTTTAGTGGCGCATACGGTTCACCCCACATGGCGGACTTCCTGTTAAGTTTAGGGTGTGACTGTCATTGACTTTTCTGTTTGCCCTGAGGTGTCCTATGGATGTACCAAGTTTCATTTTTCTACGTTGGAAAAAGTTACTTTCACTTTCCATAGGCCCAATGTATTTTGACTTTTCTAGGGGTCGCCACCGAGTCATTTTTTGGAATTTTTTTTCGGGGACTTCAAATACATAAATTTTTCGCCGAGCTTGAAGTCTGGGACCAATAAAAATGACTTTTCGTGCATGTTCACTGGGTCAAATTTAGGATCATTTTGCAGAAAAAGAAAGAGAACAAAAAAAAAAAAAAATCCGGGCAAAAACAATAGGCCCTCCCGGTCATCACCGGCTCGGGCCTAATTAAAGCCGCAAGCGGCGATAAAGGCCCTCGTCTCCCTTGAGACCGCGGGGACACATGCACTCGGAGGATTGCATTTCGTGCTTTAAAGCGTAAACTTCACGGTAATGTCAAATAACCGGGCCTGTGCTACTGCTTGGGCCTGCTACACCACCTTGTAATTTAGAGTTAAAGGTCTCCACAATCCCTGGTTTTCCTGGGAGCTGTCTGAACCTTTGAAAATAATAGATTATGCTTGGGCTAAGGCAAGAAAAACAAAGTACTGGCTGGAGATTTGAGATGACTCAGGAATCGCTGCACCCCCCTGTTTAAAAAGGCAAAATGTAAATATAACTTGTCTAAAAGTACAAGGTTACAAGTTCCAAAGGATTCTGAGGAGTTTTCTAAGACTCTAGCCGTGGCTCTGGAGGGGCCTCCTCTAAAGGAAGGATCCTGGCAACTGGGAAATGGCATTTATTTCCCAAAGATTGCCTCTTCACAGACTCATTACGACCACAGCCACAAATGTATCAAAAAACAAATTGATAATTTTTTTGGCACATGTGTCTAGATGATACTCACCAAATTTGGAGCTGTTTAGATGAAAAGCCTTTAGCACAAGGGGTGCGATTTAGGTGGTCACGCATTCCACCCAACATAGTAGATTTCCTGTTGAGTTTACGATATGGCTGTAATAAAATTTTCTGTTTGCCCTGAGGTGTCCTATGGATGTACCAAGTTTCATTTTTCTACGTTAGAAAAAATTTACTTTCACTTTCCATAGGCCCAATGTATTTTGACTTTTGTAGGGGTCGCCACTGAGTCATTTTTTGTATTTTATTTTTTCGGGGACTTCAAATACATTAATTTTTCGCCGAGCTTGAAGTCTGGGACCAATTAAAATGACTTTTAGTTGCACGTTTACTGGGTCAAATTGAGGATCATTTTGCAGAAAAATTATAATAAAAAAAAAATATACTAAATTAAAGCCGCAAGCGGCGATAAAGGCCCTCGCCTCCCTTGAGACCGCGGGGACACATGCACTCGGAGGATTGCATTTCGTGGTTTAAATTGTAAACTTCACGGTAATGTCAAATAACCGGGCCTGTGCGACTGCTGGGGCCTGCTACACCACCTTGTAATTTAGAGTTAAAGGTCTCCACAATCCCTGGTTTTCCTGGGAGCTGTCTGAATCTTTGAAAATAATAGATTATGCTTGGGCTAAGGTGAGAAAAACAAAGTACTGGCTGGAGATTTGAGATGAGTCAGGAATCGCTGCACCCCCCTGTTTAAAAAGGCCTTTAGCAAAGTAGATTTCCTGTTGAGTTTATTGTATGGCTGTAATTAACTTTTCTGTTTGCCCTGAGGTGTCCTATGGATGTACCAAGTTTTGTATTTCTACATTGGAAAAATTTACTTTCATTTTCCATAGGCCCAATGTATTTTGACTTTTCTAGGGGTCGCCACTGAGTCATTTTTCGTATATTCTTTTCGGGGACTTCAAATACATAAATTTTTCGCCGGGCTTCAAGTCTGGGACCAATAAAAATGACTTTAAGTTGCACGTTTACTGGGTCAAATTGAGAATCATTTTGCAGTAAAATTATAATAAAAAAAAAAAAAAATACCAAATTAAAATAAAAAAAAATATAACTCGAGCAAAAAAGTCTAGAAAAACACTTGTCTATTTTACATACATGTGTTTAGCTCATTTTGCCCAAGTTTGGTGTCTGTGGAATGAAGCATCTATTTTTTGTTGTTTTTTAAAAAAGAGGTGTATTCTAAGTCGGATCACATTTTCAATTCAAAATGGCCGCCTTCCCGTGTGTGATAGGGTGTGGTCCCCATTGGCTTTTTTGTTCATAAGCCCATGGTGGATGTGTGTACCAAGTTTCATTTGCCTACAACAAACTAAAATTTTCACTTCCCATTGACTTTTTCCACATATTTGGGACGTTGCTATGGCAACACATTTATAGATTGGGGGTGGTTGTCATTGGCTTTTATGCTCATCATGACATAAGAGATGTGTGTACCAAATTTCATGTCTCTCTGACAAACTAAATTATTGGGTCCCATTATAAGTTTGTAGGGGGCGCTGGAGAGCCATTTCTAAAGATAACCCTTTTATTTACATATCTTTTTGTTCAGGTCATGAATGTGCACCAACGCCTTTTTGGGTCCGACTCGATCCGAGAAGGCGTTTGAGAGTTAAGAGATGTTTTATTTTCACAAAAATGGCCACCTCGTTACAGGCTTGCCACACCCATACCCGATAAGATATCAACAACAAAGTCACAACTTTGGTTGGCATACGTGTCTAGATGATACTCACCAAATTTGGGGCCATTTAGATTAAAACACAATGATTTGCATCTTCTTGCGCAAGGGGTGAGATTTTAGTGGCCATGCGTTTCACCCCACATGGCGGACTTCCTGTTGAGTTTAGGGTGTGGCTGTCATTGACTTTTCTGTTTGCCCTGAGGTGTCCTATGGATGTACCAAGTTTTGTATTTCTACATTGGAAAAATTTACTTTCATTTTCCATAGGCCCAATGTATTTTGACTTTTCTAGGGGCCGCCACTGAATCATTTTTCTTTTTTTTTTTTTCGGGGACTTCAAATACATAAATTTTTCGCCGGGCTTGAAGTCTGGGACCAATAAACATGACTTTTAGTTGTTGGTTTACTGGGTCAAATTGAGGATCCTTATGCAGAAAAATTATAATAAAAAAATATATACCGAATTAAAATAAAAAAAAATATAACTCGAGCAAAAAAGTCTAGAAAAACACTTGTCTATTTTACATACATGTGTTTAGCTCATTTTGCCCAAGTTTGGTGTCTGTGGAATGAACCAGCTATTTTTTGTTGTTTTTTAAAAAAGAGGTGTATTCTAAGTCGGACCAAATTTTCAATTCAAAATGGCCGCCTTCCGTGTGTGATAGGTGTGGTCCCCATTGGCTTTTTGTTCATAAGCCCATGGTGGATGTGTGTACCAAGTTTCATTTGCCTACAACAAACTAAAATTTCACTTCCCATTGACTTTTTCACATTTTTGGGGCGTTGCTATGGCAACACATTTATAGATAGGGAGTGGTTGTCATTGCTTTTATGCTCGTCATGACATAAGAGATGTGTACCAAATTTCATGTCTCTATGACAAACTAAATTCTTGGGTCCCATTATAAGTTTGTAGGGGCGCTGGAGAGCCATTTCTAAAGATAACCCTTTTATTTACATATTTTTGTGTTCAGGTCATGAATGTGCACAAACGCCTTTTTGGGTCCAACTCGATCCGAGAAGGCGTTTGAGAGTTAAGGGACGTTTTATTTTCACAAAAATGGCCACCTCGTTACAGGCTTGCCACACCCATACCCGATAAGATATCAACAACAAAGTCACAACTTTGGTTGGCACATGTGTCTAGATGATACTCACCAAATTTGGGGCCATTTAGATTAAAACACAATGATTTGCAGCTTTCTGCGCAAGGGGTGCGATTTTAGTGGCCGCACGTTTCACCCCACATGGCGGACTTCCTGTTGAGTTTAGGGTCTGGCTGTCATTGACTTTTCAGTTTGCCCTGAGGTGTCCTATAGATGTACCAAGTTTAAAGGGTAACTAAACCCCTGGTCAAATCGTAACTCCACCCACTCACAAAATTTGAAAAATGCTGGAAAAGTGGGCAGAGCCCAGCAGAGACAGAGGGGACAAACCGAGGGCGGAGCTCAGCGGGGGCGTGAACCGGAGACCCGCAGTGACGGATTAATTGACAGCAGCTGTCAGACTGGCAAAGATGGAGACTTGAAGGAAGCTAGTAGCTTTGCTACAAAGCGGTCCTTCTAAGTGGAGGATTTTTCTGTGCACACAGGGCTAGAGCCTTATCAGTTTGTGCCACTGGCTTAAACTGCGGTCTCAACAACTCCCAAAGTTAAAGAACGAAGTCTTGCAGCACAAGAGAGAATGGGGCCAGTGATAAAACGTTAGCATTGTCTAATTTAGGCTAATGCTTAGCAAATGTCTATTTTACATACATGTGTTTAGCTCATTTTGCCCAAGTTTGGTGTCTTTGGAATGAAGCAGCTATTTTCTGTGTTCTTTTAAAAAAGAGGTGTATTTTAAGTCGGTTCACATTTTCAATTCAAAATGGCCGCCTTCCCGTGTGTGATAGGGTCTGGTCCCCATTGGCTTTTTTGTTCATAAGCCCATGTTGGATGTGTGTACCAAGTTTCATTTGCCTACAACAAACTAAAAATTTCACTTCCCATTGACTTTTTCCACATATTTGGGACGTTGCTATGGCAACACATTTATAGATAGGGGGTGGTTGTCATTGGCTTTTATGCTCGTCATGACATAAGAGATGTGTGTACCAAATTTCATGTCTCTATGACAAACTAAATTCTTGGGTCCCATTATAAGTTTGTAGGGGGCGCTGGAGAGCCATTTCTAAAGATAACCTATTTATTTACATATTTTTGTGTTCAGGTTATGAATGTGCACAAACGCCTTTTTGGGTCCAACTCGATCCGAGAAGGCGTTTGAGAGTTAAGAGACATTTTATTTTCACAAAAATGGCCACGTCGTTACAGGCTTGCCACACCAATACCCGATAAGATATCAAAAACAAAGTCACAACTTTGGTTGGCACACGTGTCTAGATGATACTCACCAAATTTGGGGCCATTTAGATAAAAACACAATGATTTGCATCTTTTTGCGCAAGGGGTGCGATTTTAGTGGCCGCACGGTTCACCCCACATGGCGGACTTCCTGTTGAGTTTAGGGTGTGGCTGTCATTGACTTTTCTGTTTGCCCTGAGGTGTCCTATGGATGTACCAAGTTTCATTTTTCTACGTTGGAAAAAAGTTACTTTCACTTTCCATAGGCCCAATGTATTTTGACTTTTGTAGGGGTCGCCACTGAGTCATTTCTCGTATTTTTTTTCGGCGATTTCAAAAACATAACATTTTCGCCAAGCTTGAAGTCTGGGACCAATAAAAATGACTTTTCGTGCATGTTCACTGGGTCAAATTTAGGATCATTTGGTCACAATAAAAAAAAAAAAAAAAAAAAAATCCGAGCAAAAACAATAGGCCCTCCTGGTCATCACCGGCTCGGGCCTAATAATAATAGAAAGTTAACAAAAGAGCGCTGAGGAAAAATTAATAGGAATATAGTTAATTAAAATTGAATAAATTCACTAAAAGGAGGTAATAATATTATAAGAACAAGGAAAAAGGTTAGAGCCTAAACACTAATAATAAATTAGAGAAAAAATAGCCGACGGCAAATAAGAATTAAATTAGTTAGAGCTGTGCTTTAAATCTAACCATAAAGGAAAAATAAAAGTACTACAAATTTATCTGGCTAAATAAATAATTAGCGAGAAGTAAAAGTAAAGTAAGTAATTAGAGGTTTGCGCTAAGACAGGAATAGATAAAAAGCACAAGTTAAATTAGCCGTAAATATAACTCAATTTAAAAAAGAAGAAGTGTGTTAGGGCGGAGAAGTATTAAAAAGGACGGTGGTCTCAAGAAAGTCTGAATTAATCTCAAAGTAGGTCTAGTTGTGGTGCGTTCTAGAAGCATTTAAATTATTCTATTAGAGAGACATTTAGAATTTCTAGCGACATTACAAATGCACGACTTGATATCGCCGCTGTTAGAAAAACTGTGGAAAGACGGAAGACTGGTGAGCAGTTAAATGCCGAGAAAAAAGTAGGAAAAACTAGTATTGAATCCCGCAAAACATTAAAATGAGAATAACTGTTAAAGAAGAAGTTGTATTAATATGAATAATTAAAAGAAGGCAAAAGGAATTCTCATTTTTTCCGCGGAGTCAAGATGGGACTAAAATTCACAAAAAATATTAAACCTGGAGATGTTTTGACTCCATTAGAGGTGATTATTAAACAGAAACCAGCTCAAAGGAAACAGATCAGGAATCATATGAAGAAATGGCATAAAAGAACGTATGGGGCTTTACAGTGGCCTGTTACGGGCAGCTTTAACCCAATGTGCTGCAATGAAATAGAGAGTAATATAAAACTTTACAAGGCTATGGATCAAAGTTTTAAACGTGAGAAAAAACGTATAAAAGAAAGTGAAATATTGGGATGGTTTTGAGATGAGTCAAAACGGAGACTAAGTGAACTAATTGAAACAAAACCAGTGCAGTCAGCTGTTGTGGGTCCAGAAATAATTGTTAAGACTTGTACCAAACCTTCAGCCCTATTGCCTTTTCAATATAAAGACATTCCTGAACAGTTTCCAATAAAAGTGCTGTCTGAAGAAATAAATGGAGAAATAATGGGACAATTCAAGCTGGTTTTGACTGAACCAGAGAGTGGAGCGATAGTCGGAGGAGATGAGAGTGGCTCCAACAGCGTCTGTCCATCTGGGAATAGCACCCCCGATCAAGAGAAAGATAAGACAGAGATTTGTGATGAGACCCGCTCCTGTCCAAAAGTGACTGACTTTAGAAACAATAACATAAAAGAATTCAAAGAACTGGATAAAACGATAAGAAGTCAGTTCCAGCGAGACAGAGAAGATAAAAACAAAAATGCCAGAGAAACTGTTAAAACACGGAAGAGTTTTTCTGGAGCGGACGCACAATTAAAGCGTATCATCAACATTCGGACTTCTGATCCCAAACAGACCTCAAACAGCCCAAGTCTAAAGGCTTATGAAAAAATATTCAAGAAATGTGGGAGACGATGGTTAAAGAAAAGAAGGCCTCCTGAATTACAGACTCAACAAAACTCAGATGAAAAATCAAAGATCAACTGGACATTATTGTGGATCATGGGAAGGCTACAGAAGCTAAAGAAAAGAGAAGAAACTAATAAGACTTTGTTGAAAAAGCTAACTCTGCTGCAAATGAACAAACTGAATAAAAGAGAAGAGAAGAATAAAAACAGGGGTTTGAAGAACAACAGCGTCAGCGTTTACCTGCGGTGCCCCGGAATATGAATAACATATATTTATGTTCCAGTCTTCTTCAGCAGAGCCCATGTTGGGCTCAGGTTGGTTGTTGTATGCTTTTATTGACATGGTTTTGTTCGTGAGTCTTTTTGGTTTCTCAGCTAGTGCCTTTAAGTCTTTTTCATTTACTGATAAAGGTACCGTCCATTTGTCATCTTTTACTGCGCTTACAGTGTGTTCTGTTTCACTGGTGCTTTGGGGCGACTCATAATTCTCACACGACACTATCTTGATGAAAAACGTTTCACTCAAGTCATCACTGTCATCTCTGTCTACCTGCACTGTATGTACCTTTTTCTTGGTGTGACACATTTTTGCATAGTGGTTTTGCTTTTTGCATTTTGCACACATTTTGCCAAATGCAGGGCACTGTCTAGGTTTGTGTTTTTCACCACACTTTTGCAGCTGAATTGTCCTTGTTCGTTTTCTTCGAACTTATCTTTTTGCTTAAACTTGTTCCACGTTTTCCTTTTCATTGAAACTGCTTTTACAGAATCACTTTCTTGATCTATTGGAATGCCTTGAAAAATAAATGCATGTTGTTTTGCTAGCTCGTTGGCTTGTACTCTTATCTTAATAGCACTTTCAAGCGTGACAGTTTTTCTCTTAGCCTCTTTTCACTTGTCCCAAAGACGATCTGATCCCTTATCATTGAGTTTTTTAGATCGCCAAAGTTGCAAGACTGGGCTTTTATTTTGAGATCTGTTAGGAAAATGTCAAACGACTCACCAGGCTGTTGTAAACGTGAACGAAATACATATCTCTCGTACGTTTCGTTTTTCTTCGACACACAGTGCTCATTAAACTTTTTTATGACCTCATCAAACTTATCTTTGTCCTCGGGTTCATTGTATATGAACGTGTTGAAGACGTCGATAGCTTCGGCGCCAGCAATGGTCAGTAGCAGGGCTATTTTTCTTTTGTCTGCCCGATGATCCACTCCGACTGCCGAAATATACAGCAAGAATTGCTGTTTGAAGGTCTTCCAGTTCGCATCCACATTCCCCGTCATTTTTAAGGAAGATGGTGGTTTTACAGAGTCCATTTTTCTTTTTTTTCTTTGTTCTTACTTAACCCGAATCCTGGTACCATGTAATGTTCTGCTATTATTAAATAATCAGACAGGACATTGTGTAGCAAGCTTCTGTTAGTTGCTAGTCTTTTTTATTATCTTCTTATGAACAGCATGTTCTATACACATGTTTTAATTAGGCCCGAGCCGGTGATGACCGGGAGGGCCTATTGTTTTTGCTCGGATTATTTTTAGGCCCGAGCCGGTGATGACCGGGAGGGCCTATTGTTTTTGCTCGGATTATTTATTTATTTTTTTTTTTTTATTCTTCTCCCCATATGATCCTAAATTTGACCCAGTGAACATGAACGAAAAGTCATTTTTATTGGGCAGCAGAAAATAGCTGCTTCATTCCACAGACACCAAACTTGGGCAAAATGAGCTAAACACATGTATGTAAAATAGACAAGCGTTTTTCTAGACTTTTTTGCTCGAGTTATATTTTCTTTTATTATAATTTGGTATATATTTTTTTATTATAATTTTTCTGCAAAATGATCCTCAATTTGACCCAGTAAATGTGCAACTAAAAGTAATTTTTATTGGTCCCAGACTGCAAGCCCGGCGAAAATTTTATGTATTTGAAGTCCCCGAAAAAAAAATACGAAAAATGACTCAGTGGCGACCCCTAGAAAAGTCAAAATACATTGGGCCTTTGGAAAGTGAAAGTAACTTTTTTCCAACGTAGAAAAATGAAACTTGGTACATCCATAGGATACCTCAGGGCAAACAGAAAATTCTATGACAGCCACACCCTAAACTCAACAGGAGGTCCGCCATGTGGGGTGAAACATGCGGCCACTAAAATCGCACCCCTTGCGCAAAAAGATGCAAATCATTGTGTTTTAATCTAAAAGGCCCCAAATTTGGTGAATATCATCTAGACAAGTGTGCCAACCAAAGATGTGACTTTTTTTTTTATATCTTATCTTGTGGGTGTGGCAAGCCTGTAACGAGGTGGCCATTTTTGTGAAAATAAAATGTCTCTTAACTCTCAAACGCCTTCTCGGATCGAGTTGGACCCAAAAAGGCGTTTGTGCACATTCATGACCTGAACACAAAGATATGTAAATAAAAGGGTTATCTTTAGAAATGGCTCTCCAGCGCCCCCTAAAAAATTATAATGGGACCCAAGAATTTAGTTTGTCATAGAGACATGAAATTTGGTACACACATCTCTTATGTCATGACGAGCATAAAAGCCAATGACAACCACCCCCTATTTATAAATGTGTTGCCATAGCAACGTCCCAAATATGTGGAAAAAGTCAATGAGAAGTGAAATTTTTAGTTTGTTGTAGGCAAATGAAACTTGGTACACACATCCAGCATGGGCTTATGAACAAAAAAGCCAATGGGGACCACACCCTATCACACACGGGAAGGCGGCCATTTTGAATTGAAAATGTGAACCGACTTAAAATACACCTCTTTTTTAAAAGAACACAGAAAATAGCTGCTTCATTCCACAGACACCAAACTTGGGCAAAATGAGCTAAACACATGTATGTAAAATAGACAAGCGTTTTTCTAGACTTTTTTGCTCGAGTTATATTTTATTTTATTATAATTTATTTTTTTTTTTTTTATAATTTTTCTGCAAAATGATCCTAAATTTGACCCAGTAAACCAACAACTAAAAGTCATTTTAATTGGTCCCAGACTTCAAGCTCGGCGAAAAATTTATGTATTTGAAGTCGCCGAAAAAAAAATATGAAAAATGACTCAGTGGCGCCCCCTTAAAAAGTCAAAATACATTGGGCCTATGGAAAGTGAAAGTAACTTTTTTCCAATGTAGAAATACAAAACTTGGTACATCCATAGGACACCTTAGGGCAAACAGAAAAGTTTATTACAGCCATACCGTAAACTCAACAGAAAATCTACTATGTTGGGTGGAATACATGACCACCTAAATCGTACACTTTGTGCTAAAGGGTTTTCATCTAAACAGCTCCAAATTTGCTTTAAAGCACGACATGCAATCCTCCAAATATATATGTGTCCCCGCGGTCTCAAGGGAGGCGAGGGCCTTTATCGCCGCTTGCAGCTTTAATTTTTTATTATAATTTTTCTGCAAAATGTATCCTCAATTTGACTCAGTAAACGTGCAACTTAAAGTCATTTTTATTGGTCCCAGACTTCAAGCCCGGCGAAAAATTTATGTATTTGAAGTCCCCGAAAAGAATATACGAAAAATGACTCAGTGGCGACCCCTAAAAAAGTCAAAATACATTGGGCCTATGGAAAATGAAAGTAAATTTTTCCAATGTAGAAATACAAAACTTGGTACATCCATAGGACACCTCAGGGCAAACAGAAAAGTTTATTACAGCCATACCGTAAACTCAACAGGAAATCTACTATGTTGGGTGGAATGCGTGACCACCTAAATCGCACCCCTTGTGTCAAAAGGCTTTTCATCTAAACAGCTCCAAATTTGGTGAGTATCATCTAGACACGTGTGCCAAAAAAGTTATCAATTTCTTTTTTGATACATTTGTGGCTGTGGTCGTAATGAGTCTGTGAAGAGGCAGCCATTTCTTTGGGAAATAAATGCCATTTCCCAATTGCCAGGATCCTTCCTTTAGAGGAGGCCTCTGCAGAGCCAAGGCTAGACTCTTAGAAAACTCCTCAGAATCCTTTGGAACATGTAAACTTGTACTTTTAGACAAGTAATATTTACATTTTGCCTTTTTAAACAGGGGGTTGCAGCGATTCCTGAGTCATCTCAAATCTCCAGCCAGTACTTTGTTTTTCTCGCCTTAGCACAAGCATAATCTATTATTTTCAAAGGTTCAGACAGCTCCCAGGAAAACCAGGGATTGTGGAGACCTTTAACTCTAAATTACAAGGTGGTGTAGCAGGCCCCAGCAGAAGCACAGGCCCGGTTATTTGACATTACTGTGAAGTTTACGCTTTAAAGCACGAAATGCACTCCTCCGAGTGCATGTCTCTCCGCGATCTCAAGGGAGGCGAGGGCCTTTATCGCCGCTTGCGGCTTTAATTCTCATTCTTCTTCTATATATCACCTACCTAACACAGTACTGCCACCTTCTGGACACTTCTAGTGTAGCTATCATTACAAGAGGTGTCCGAGGCAGTTTCAGAGTGAGACAGGCCTAAAGCAGCATCTGGTGAGTCCACCCAACCCCCATTAAACCTTCATCAGATACCAGAGGTGCTGGATGTGTGGGCAGTGGAGCTGCATCCAGAGAGAGGGCCTTGTTAACATAACAGCAGGGCAGAAGAGAAATGAGTATTCAATCTGAAATGTACTGGCTGAGATGACCACAGGATTCAGAACTAATACAGAAATGGACTAAAATGGAAAGAACACAAAGACTATTTAAAACTTCACAAGTGCTGAAGACACAGTTTCAAATTTCAGTGATTTACAAACAACAAGATCAAATGAACTATGAACTACTTTTCTGTTTTACATATCACGACTGAGACGGAAGAAAAAGAAGTCTGTCTTACAGTCGACTCTTGAAAGACCTAAAGTTATCTTCATCTAATTCAACCTGAACGTAGTGAGTACATTAGTACTCGTACTCAGTACTAGTGTAGATGATCTAAAGTCAGACCAAGCAGTGATGTGAGTTAGACTCCATCACAGTGTTACACATTTTAGTATTTGGGAAACATGAAATTAGTAAAGAAAAATTATAAAATTTGTCAAGCAGATCGAAATGTTAAGTGAGAAATGTAGAAAGATTGCTCCGTCTCACTTCGAGGCTGTTACAGAAGCTTTGAAGTAACAAACTGTTGGACAGATGTTGACATTATTATAAATAACAGGTTATAGCAGGTTGTGGATTGTAATGTTGCTGTATTAATGTCTCCATTAAGAGTTCTGATAAAAACTGCAGACCAAAAGTGATAATAGACTTAATTAAAATGAATAAAGAGTCAGACAGAGCATTATCTGTGTTAAAAGAAAACATATGAATAAACTAGCTTTTGAAAATCCTGATTAAAATAAAAATGTTCCATCTATACGCAGCAGAGAGATGGTTACTCATCAGAAGAACTGATGCACAATACCTCAGTAGCATAAGAAACCAATAGTTTAATATAGTTTATAATTAGACAATATTGAAGAAGGTTAACACTGTGTTACAGATAATTAGCTTCAGCAGTGACTGGATTTAAAAAGACTTCAGTGAAAACAGGGGTTTTCCAGTAACAATGTAAACCACACATCAGCTACACACATTTCTGACAAGTCCTAAATTTATCTGAACACAGACTCGGAGAACAATATATGAATTAATACTTTCAGTTCTGAATTAATAAAACAACAAGAAAAAAACAGTTAACCAAGTTAATAAAAGAATTACCGACCTATAGAAGAAAAGCTAAAATCAACAGATAACTTTCTAAAACAGTGAAAACTATGAAGGTAATTTTGTGTCTTTTTAAACAAAGCTTTTTTTACACCAAATTTACATAACTGGACTTTTTGCATCGAATTATGATTAAAAAAATTCATTGTATAATAATTCTGTAGCAAAATACAGTGTCTAAAAATTCAGTGTATTAAAATACAGTGTCTAAAATTTTAGTGTATTAAAATACAGTGTCTAAAATTTCAGTGTATTAAAATACAGTGTCTAAAAATTCAGTGTACAAAAATTCAATGTTTAAAACGTGCGGAACTTACTTCCGGTAAATAAGGCCTGAGCAATCAATCCTGACTCATATCATACTACATCCAGCCAATCCAAACTGACAGTCACGTGACGCGAGTCTTTCAATTACGCCGCGAAAAGCAAGCTGACAGTTCGCCATGGCGTCCAGTGGCTCATCGGTAAGTTTTAAATGACTGTTACTGTTCTGTTCGTTCTAAGTCACGAGGAGGACTTTTACAGTAATATAATACTAAGCTCTAAGCCTCGCTGCCGTAGAAGACGTAGCTGTGGCACCATAGACATTATAATGGTTAAGGGTAGCACAGCTAGCGTTAGCATTAGTCAACGGCAGTTGGGCGGCAGTAGCTCAGTGGGTAGAGTGGTCGTCTTTCAACCGGAAGGTAGGCAGTTCGATTCCCACTCTCCCCACAGTTCATACTGTCGTTGTGTCCTTGGGCAAGACACTTAACCCACCTTGCCTCCAGTGACTGCAACACTGGTAATTACATTAGAACAATGTAAGTCGCTTTGGATAAAAGCGTCGGCTAAATGAATAAATGTAAATGTCAACGAAACTTTCCCATCATTCCAATAAGAAACCCATCCCAAACAGTGAAATTAACGATGACTTAACTCAACCTCCCAACTATACGTGATCGTTTTTATTCAATTGATAAATGTTGTCTCTGCATTTTTTAACAGGCTAGTAAGGGTGAAATTATACAATCTGTAAGGCACCTGCTTTCAGTACTCACTTCAGAGAGTAACTGTACAGCGTCTTTGAGGTTAGTGTGTAATTTGGCATATTTTATAATATATCCACAAGTACCATTAATGTTTCTGTCGGTAAATAAATATTTATATATTTTCTCTTCAAAGTGAACAGAGGCGTGAGGGTGCCACTGCCCTTCAGCCAGAAAGGCCATCTGTGCAGATGGAAATGACCAGGTCATTTTATAGTTATACATGATGTATTTTATGGACACAAATATGTTAAAATGTTATCTTATTAGTGCTATAAATGCTTTTGATCTGACACATGCTGATATGAAAAAAATAAAAGGATTATATCAATAATTATTGTTCCTTTACTATCCATAGATCCTTTCCAGGCATTTTTGTGAAGGGCAGAGGGAAAAGGCGCCTTTCTACAACCCCTCTTCTACCTCAAAAGAAAATGAAACCCCTCGAAGTGTGTTTTTATCTCCTTGATAAGCAGTATGAAAAGAGCCCCAATGAGCAGGAGGAACAACTTCATTTAAGAGCTGGATTGAAGAACCTTTCAATTGGATGAGAGCACAACCCATCAAGAGGTATTTATAGATTGTAAAAAAGTATAGTACCTTTTTATATCAGAGGTACTGAAGAACAAATTATTTCAGATTGACACTTTATTTTAGTTTTGTCCATTAGGCTGTGTGTAAGTGCTACTTTAGGATTTTAACATTTAATTGAAACGTACCCATGTTTTTGCTTGTAGTTATGTGACAACTTAAAGGAGGTATTTCCCAAACTGGCAGCAATCACTGGTGGATGGTTAATTTATAAATCTTCAGGTAGGCTATCTTATAAAGAGTGAACTTTGACTTTGTGTTAGGATGGCTAACTAGTGCTTTGATTTTGACTGATTTTGACTTTGCTTTTTTATAGGAGGGTGGGGTACAAGAAAACTTAATCTTGTGACCCTGATGATACTGGCTACACAGGAAGATATTAAAAGCTGCAAGTCGAGGGGCAAGATGTCTTTTATAGCCCCAGTCCAAGAAGAACTTTGTACTAATCCCTTACCACTAACTGATGAAGCGTTCAGCAGCATGCCTAAAGCCACATGCCACACATGTGGTGTAGCAGTTCCTCTGCAGCTGCTGAAAGAGCACATCAAGTCTTGTGCTGATGTTGAAGTCCTCAGTGATGACCTGACCAATGTACAAGATGCTGAAACAAGTGAGTATATAAACTTTGACTTTTTATGTAAAAAATACTTAAATTGTTTTGTAATTTTAATAGCACATATGCAGCAGTGTCCAGTGTGCACAAAAATATTTCCTGATGACTTTATTGAGGAACACGCCTCATCGTGTGGGAGGTATCAAATTGCACATTTTTTCCACTATTGGCAAAAGATGTCCTACTCCGTGTTTATAGATGATACAAGTGTAATGTAAAATGTTTGTGAGTAGTGCAGGAAATGAGGTGATGAGTGTTGTCAGTGAGGAAGCATCAGCAGTACCAGGACCTTCCCGAACTTGTAACTCAGGTACAGATGGTGGGTGCTCCTTAGGGAAAGTGGTAGTATAGGAAAATGAAGAGTTAATTTCTATTTATTGACAGGCGCTCTGAGTGCCCGCTAGGTGGAAAAGTGCTAAATAAATACAATTCATCATCATCTGTTATTATCCTTGATAATAGTTTAACAACTTGTTTTGTTTTTCAGACTGGTTAACTGTCACAGATCCAACTAAGGCCTTATCTCTGTATGCAAAACATTTTCTCTGTATCCATGAGATGGACACTCCTTTGCATCTTACTATGGACATTAGAAAAGTTCTACTGAACAGGACATGGCACTTATTTCTTTTTACAAGCGACCCAATGTGAAATGGGCAAGTCCTCTAAGGTGCACTCTTGAAGGTACTTAATGTTATGAAGTTGTTGTCACTGTAATTCAGATATTTTCTTTGCCTTCAATCTGAAAATACTTTTATCCTCCAGGAGACCCAGCTGTTGGAGAGGGTGTTACCCGTTACTTTTTCTCTCAAATCATGCAAAAGTTGAAGTCTGGATTTTGCATCAACTTTGGTTTGTATAATATGAGTAGCAACCTTTGCATGTTTTTATTCACTTTACAAGTATCTTGTTTTGGTTTATTCAAAAGGTTTTGAATAGGCTTGCATTCTCAAATGCTGGTTTCAAATCATTAAGACCTGACTAAAAATATTTGGAATGGCTATTATTTATTCATATCCATATACTGTACATATGCATAATCTATTCAAGTTTATTTTGTTTTAGCGTAGTTTTTTATTTTGTTTTCTTTGGGTTTCCTTAAAGCAGAACTCGGTAAGATTCCCTACAGCTTCCTTCAGTGAATCACACAGTTGTAAATACTCCTACAGCTCAATATTTTCGGGAAAAGGTTTTCTCCATCTTTTTGGTGGCTCCGTCATGACTGATGATGAAATAAAGTGTATTTAGTGCCAATTTGCGCTGCAAGAGGTCGTTATATTGAATTACTGTAAGGCAATTTGTTTTGTCACTCTCGACTGAAACTGCATGAGCCCAGACTTGTGTCGGGTCTGTGAAAGTGCTGTTTTCGGCGTAGATGGTCTAGA
Source organism: Perccottus glenii (assembly GCA_024416835.2). Lineage (NCBI taxonomy): Eukaryota > Metazoa > Chordata > Actinopteri > Gobiiformes > Odontobutidae > Perccottus > Perccottus glenii. Next base: position 32,808,923 of record CM044551.2, on the reverse strand, counting down.
GGGGGTTAGTGCACGCTTCAAACACTCCGTTACAACTCAATTAACCATCGTTAGAACTGTTTATGAAGTTAAAAATGTTACTTAGTTCTGCTTTATTTCCTGTTTTTATACTTTTTTTTAATACTGATTTCATTTGTTTGTTGCTATTTTGAGGCTGTGTTGATGCTGCTCTTACTGAGTTTAACTAAAAACTTTGTTTGTTAAACAGCCAACTCCTGCATGACTAGTTTTTTTGAAGGGGAGCCCGGCCATTTAGTTCCCTCAGCCTCTCACTTTCTTGTGGAAAGTGATTTGTTCATTGTGGCAGGAAGAATGATTGGGCATTCCTTTCTTCGCGGTGGGCCACGCCTTTCTGGACTCAGCCCTGCTGTAGTTCATGTCCTTCTTGGTGGGAGTCCTGAAACTGCAACTGTGACATTGGCGGACTGTCCTGACCTGGACATCAGAGAAACCATCTCCCTTGTATGTAAAGAAAATTAATAGTTTTTCCTTGCAGGGCCTGTATGTGGCTTTATGAATATTTTCAGTTTAAGTTTTACCATGATGCTAAGTGATTTGGACCCAAGAAGAGTGCAAAAAAACACTAAATGCATGCCATTTACCATAATTTGATTTTGACCCATGTAAACTTTATCTTTCATTGATACATTTTGACCACCTTAAATTTATTACCTTGTATTTTAATTTGTATCTAAGCTTAAAGGACGATCAAATCTCTCAACTAAAGAGAAAAAAAGTGTCCAGGATCTGGCCTACGCCTGGGACCTTCCCTCGCTCACAGAGAACAACAGGAGATGGCTTTTTGAGAAGCTCTTAATACATGCTGTATGAAAAACATTTATCTCACCTGTTTTCAGTGAATGCTTTAGATTAAGGAATGATGTACCTTCTCTCTAACTTTATGTACAGGTAATTGGCCGTGTGACTCGACAGATAAAGCAGCTGAGACGAGGTCTTAAAGAAACCCCAACATGGAATGTTCTAACTCAAACGTCCTGACACCATAACCTTCTTTTTTCCAAAAGAGGAACATAACACAATTAGTCCAGAGGTAACTATTTCTTAATATGGATATAATATTTTCATTCAAGGGTTACTTCTATAAGATTTTGACATAAATATTTAGGGTTCTTTTTTAGTGTTTATTTTCACTTTAATAACAAAAATATTAGTCCAATCTACCTGCTGTATTCAACACACATTCACCCTTTATGTGGAAGTTAGTTTAGTTCCCACGTCTCCCTCTGACAGCAGTTTACTGTTTCTTCTTAGCTTAGGATGTTTTGAGTGTGTGTTTTAGTAAAATGAGTCTATAGATCACATATTCAATGTAAGATTGTCATGTACTTCCCTCCAATCATGAATGTTTTAATTCCAATTGAATAGGAAAATGCCATGCCAGTGACATTTAATGATAAAACTACATGTCTGTAAGAATGTTTAAGTAAGATTTATTAAGGCTTTCTTTTCTGTTTTTCTCTAACAGTTACTCCTGCAGTGCATCACCTGGCCATGTGAAGATGAGGATGAGGACTGTTCAAGTGAGGCCAAACACCGTGTCTTAGGCTTTCTTCGACAGTTCATTGCTAATGGTAATCTTTATCAGTGGATAGTCAGGACTATATGAAAGCAAAGTTCTATTGATTTTGTAGTTTTGATATTTAAAAGTATAATGCAGAATTAATTGGGTGTACATCTATTCTACAGCTACACCTGGTGAACTGACTAATTTGGTCAAGTTTTGGACAGGATGGGAGGTTCTTCCTGCAAACCCCTGTGTGGAAGTTGTCTCGGGGAGATACCCTACATCCTTAACATGTTTCGAAACCCTACGCATCCCAGGACATTATGAAGATTATGCTGTATTTAGGCATGGCATCCAAAGTTGTATTAACACGTGTCACACAGGGTTTGGTCTTATGTAAAAACTTGCTTATTTGCTGACCATAAGATTATCTTTAGTTATCAGTTTGTTATTTCTGGGACTTACTTCAGTTTGGTTTCATTCTTTACTTCAGTTTGGTTTCATTCTTTACTTATCTAGTCTAGAACAAAGAATGTGTACTAGTATTAAGCAGTATTCAGCACCCAGAATGTAACATTTTATCAAGTTTTTTTCAAATATACCATTGTTCAAAAAACAGCTTAAGAGTACTGTTCAAGATACATACTGCTGTGACAGGTTGCAGAATAAATTAAAAATGACCAGTGTATTTGTGTTTTATTATTGTAATAAAACATTTACAGTTTACAAATACGTGTACCACTCAACAGGCGTTTCCAGCACATTGGAAAAAAAAAATATGCTGGACAGATACTTACTGAAATCTTAAAGCCTGTTGAAGAACAATTAAATAAATGTCCCGTCCGGAAGAGGAGGACTCTGCAGTGGGGTTTATTTGCTGTACGGCAGCAAGGCCATCTGGTGGCAAGGGGCAAGAAGCCTCTTCCACTGTCACACCATAGTGGGAGACTCCATCTTGTTCATTATCATAGAGATCTGCTTGTTGCATCTGATGAAGTCAGAAATATGTTTTGTTTTGTGGTTATGATTATTAGGCTATGTGCTTTTAGAAAGTTTTACAATGTATAGGTTATTTACAGAGGAAAGCACTTTGAATTTTTGACATACCTCTGAAAGTTCTGGTTCAGTCACAGGGACTTGTAGCATCCCAATCCTCCAGAGCTGCTCTGGGGTCAGATTTCCCTCAGTGCTCAATGGATGGCAATTCCATGTGTCCGGGGTGGCAGTAGCTCAGTGGTAGAGTGGCCGTCCTTCAATTGGAAGGTAGTAGGATCGATTCCCGCTCGCCCCACAGTTCATACTGTCGTTGTGTCCTTGGGCAAGACACTTAACCCACCTTGCCTCCAGTGACTGTAACACTGGTAATGTAATGTAATGTAATGTAAGTCGCTTTGGATAAAAGCGTCTGCTAAATGAATAAATGTAAATGTAAAATGTTGCAGATCCAGTTGTATACGTGGAATGAAGACAAAGGCCACACAGAAGAGGTGAATGTCATTTGTAAGATCAAGTAAACCCTCTTCTTCTAGGGTGTGAAGGACAGCATAGTATCGAGATGTTACACCAATCCAAACATCTCTCCAGAGACGCTCCACCCTGGTGGTAAGTAAAAGATGACCGTACCATATGTAACCAAGCAACCAACCAAAACTAACCAAAGCAACAAGATTAAAATTGAGTAGCATTTACCGTTGGTTGTGGACACTTCTTCCAGCAATAAAGCTGCCACGACCTGTTCCACGCACTGTAAACATCCATCGGGCAATGTCAACATTTTCAACGCCTCTATCCGCTCGTACTCTAAATGGAAAAAGAATGGAGAGATGAAGCATTTTTTTTTTCTTTTTTTTTGGAGCTTGAAAACAGTAGTTTAAAGCAATAGATATTAGACTCTTACCTTGATGGGCATCCATGATTTTTCACAGCATCCAGAAAAAAGCTCAAGGCTGTCTCAGCTTTATTATTTCCAGCCACGTTCAGGTACAAAATCTGTACAGGAATAGATGTCAAAGTTGTGCTGTATATATAGTTTGTATATACATAAATAAAACAAATCTTACCTTCCTGGAAAAACCATCCACCCCTCCAAAAATGACAATATTATACCTTAAAAATGAGATGAAATCTCATCAGACATGAACACTTACATATAGAAGTATATAACATTTTCTTTAATACCTGATCAACTTATGATTGGTATCAATGTGGACTAGAGACAATGGCGCTGGAACACTGTATGTCCGTCTTGCAATGCATGTCAGCTGGACCATTCTTGAAATTAAGCCTGCACCATCTACACGGTGAAGGGAGGACTTCACTCTCCTCCATGTCACACGGTATCCTATAGCTTGAAGAGACCCTTTCACAATCCTATACCCTGCATCAGGCATTCTAGCTTTGATTGATCTCACCTTCAGATCTAGAACACTGTCAGGTATGTCAGCGTAGCATTTCCTAACTGAGAGATTATGTTCTTGCATCCTCCTGTACAGGGTACATCTTGAAATACCATGGATTTCAGCCATAGTGGACATTGGGAGATTCAGATTTAGCATATTTTCTATGACATCCCTATTTATGCTAACTTTAGGTCGCCCAACACTAACATTCCAGTCAACTACACCTATGTTGTCAAATAACGGAGTGACGGTGATGTTTGATAGACAAGAAGTTAGCATCTCACTGATATGCTTTAAGCCATCTAAAATACACTGGGGTATATCTACATAAACTGCACCAGCTCGAAGAAAATTTAACTCCTGGCAGATGACTAAATGCAGGTAATCAAAATCAATTGGTTCCCTAGTAAGTACAGCAGAAACTCTGTCTCTAGCCCTTGCTATAAGTTGCCTTCTAACAGATTCCTACGAAATAACAAAAAATATGTTATATATATGGACTTGAACATATGCAACATAAGAATAACTCTATATTTAAGTCTATAAACTTACCAACGAGCCACTGGACGCCATGGCGAACGGTCAGCTTGCTTTTCGCGGCGAAATTGAAAGACTCGCGTCACGTGACTGTCAGTTTGGATTGGCTGGATGTAGTATGATATGAGTCAGGATTGATTGCTCAGGTCTTATTTACCGGAAGTAAGTTCCGCACGTTTTAAACATTGAATTTTTTTACACTGAATTTTTAGACACTGTATTTTAATACACTGAAATTTTAGACACTGTATTTTAATACACTGAATTTTTAGACACTGTATTTTGCTACAAAATTATTATACAATGAATTTTTTTTATCATAATTCGATGCAAAAAGTCCAGTTATGTAAATTTGGTGTAAAAAAAGCTTTGTTTAAAAAGACACAAAATTACCTTCATAGAAAACAGATACACGTACAATTAACCTATTGAAGCAGAGTTATGAATTATGTTTTTGAGACATGTAGGATATGACATTGTAAAACTGAAAACAGATAATACTTTTACAACACAGGTTAAAAAACTAACATAGCATTGTTTAATGTAAGTGTCTGAGATTAAAGCATCGACTGAGGAGTGAGAAATGTTAAAGGTTTAAGAATAAACATCTCAAAAAATGGTCTGGAGTATGTTAGGCTTCAGTTTTAATGAGAGAAGATGACAAGATATAAATCAATGTTGACAAATTAAGCCTTGTCCAGAGAAAAAGGCCTGAACTAAATTAGAATAAAAACAGAGAGGTCATAAAGGTCATTTAGAAAGAGTCTGAGATAAGAAAGAAAGAACACTGAGTCATCAAAGAGTTGAAGATTCTCTAGAGAGGCCATAAAACAGATTTATGGATCAAATAATGTTTGAGACAACATCTAACAGAAATACAAAGTTACAGATTAAAAGGTGCTGAGGAGAATTCTACAGAAACAACACCTTCCTGCTGCAGATGAAGAGAATGGAGTCTTCATCAAAAGTGTTCAAACATCAGGTTTACTGGAGAACAGTGAAGGTCTCATGAGAAGGTCTGGTGTCATCTTTAACACTGTCGACCTGTACACATCAAATCAGGTAAAAAAGATTAATTATTAAAATTTTAAAGGAAGCAAATACAATGCCAAGTAATTAAGGGGTGTTAGGAAAATGAGTTAGAACTGTGAGTGGAACAGAGTCCAGCTGAGACAGAATAATTAAACAGATTAATAATATTAGTGATTTGTCAATGATTCTTAAGGAAAAGAATCAAAGAGGGATGTATGTGAAGTTAGATTTTATTAAGCTTAAAGGTTTAGTGGACTTTAAAACATCAACAGAAGAGAGGGATAATTATTTAGATTATGATTTATTTGTGATGATACCTTCACAGATTTACATAAAATTTTTGGGATAGGCTTCTATATAGGTTTATTTTACTGAATAAAACTCTACAGTAGTAATACAACAGCATTTTATTACAAAACTCCTCTGTTATAGATCACAGTGGTGAGTAAAGACTTGTCTGAATCTCCATGGTAACGCTCAGAGGGAGGAGTCAGTGAAACTCAGATAAACTGAATGAATTAGTTTGTATCATTGTTAACAACAGACGGCTTATAGAATAAATATAAACAGGACAAACAAAAGTTTTATTGTGTTAAGATCTGAGACAGACAGAGTCTGTGAGAGCAGCTCAGAGACATGCTGCTGTCGTCAGAACTCAGAACTACAGTTAGTTTACCTTTGGATTGGATCTTTGGATTGTTTAAGGGACAAACTGCTTATGAATAATTTTGACGATAATTGGACTAATAATTAATCAGTGGACATGAGGAAGAATATACTGGTTTTGAACAAAGTAGATGTGGGAGAGTTTTAATCATACATGCAGCTGTAGCAGAGGATTTAACATTAGGAAACAAATTAAAAGTAACTTACATAAGATTAAATAGTTTGAATTGAAGTTGAATTATGGGAGCAAATAAGAGAATAATGCATAAACAAAGAGGTCATCTACTTAAAAAAAATGGATTTAATCAGATGTAATGATGTTACAATTACAAGTTAAGAAACAAAATAATTAGTGAAGATTAAGAATAGAAGAATAGAAAGAAAAGAGAGGTTATTTTAATACTTTAGGGAAGAAACTGAAAAAGAGTTGATCCATATGATAATTTATTTTATCAGTGGAGGAGATTTAAGAGGCTGTCCACACGGAGACGCGAATCACTGAATCCATATACATTTTGTATCGTATTGGCGTTTCGTCCACACGGAACCGGCGTTTGGGGAGACTGAATCCGCTATTATTTGAACCCTGGTTCTAAAGTGGATAAATCTGAAACCTTCAGCCTTGCGGTGTCGTGTGTACAGCCAATCCGTCTATTTTGTGAAAACGATGATGTCATCGCATCACGTGTCGGCCTCGTCACACGTAACAGCAACAACAATAATGGCGGACTACGTGATTGAGTTCGTGCTGCAGAAGCTACTAAGCCTACTAGCTTTATTACAGCAAAATCTATTGCTTCTATGCAGTTGTGGTGAGCAACAAGCGATAATGGACAACACCATACGCCACATGCTCTTAGATCCACCGCGAAAGAGAACCAGGAGAGCAACCTGGAGAAAATGAATGGAGAGAGAATTTCCGCATGTCCAAAGCACTCAGAACTCAGTCCGTATATATGCGCATGCTCAAAGTCTTCTTCTCCGTGTATAGTGTATATCTGTGGCAGAATTACAGCGCCCCATACTGGTCTGGCATATATACTACATCGTTTTCAGCCGGTCTCTTTGGTATTTATGCGTAGATATTTCCTGAGACGACGCCGTCTCAAGATCGGATAGGGGATGCACTGGCTTCGTGTGGACATAGCCTAAGTTAGACGAGTCACACGTGAGGATTGTATTAAGGATTAAAAGGATTTTATGATAAAGTTGATATAGAGAAATTATTTGGTAATGGCAAGGTTTATAGTAATGGTTATTTTGTTGATGTTTATTAAAAGAATAGTTAGTGTGTGACAAAGTTGTTGGATAGTTTAATGAGGAACTGTGAGAAGTTTTAGAATAAATTACTTTATGGGCCTATCTTAAATTAGTCAGATATAAAATTTATTAATTAGAGGTTAGACTTTGCTGCACTTCAGTTTAATATAGAGTTAGTAGAACATAAAAGAGGTAAAAACATGTTTGTACATTATTAAGAAGGTTAGTCATTGAACATTTTCTTAATGAACAGATATGATAGGGTTAATTCTGCTGCAGGGATATGTATTCTTTATTTACCAGAACCAAAGGGAAATAGTGACAGTAACTAGGAATTGACTTGTTATTATTAAATATAACACTGAGGAAAATATAGTAAACTTTAAATTGAAAAAAGACATCAAAATAATTAGAGACTAAAATAGACATTTTCCGGACTAACTTAGAGAAATATTAAGAGGACATTTAAGGGAAATTAATAAAAGTTTAGCCGCATTAAATTGTTTTGATATGATCTGCGTAATCTGTGGCTTTTGCTCAGTTAACGTGAATAACATCTTGAAAAACTGATCTGAGAGGGGACTAGCGCCACACTGGAAACTTTCCACGAAACATGGGGTCGAGACCTACGTCATCAGCAAAAGCTTTAAGAAATCAGAGGCTTACCTGAGCTGTTCTGGAGAGAATGGAGAGGTTTGGAGAAGGCAGAGGTGCTTCGCTCCCGACATGGAGTTGGAAGAAGGACGACGCGCTCGGTGGTCGAGACGGCCATTTGCGGAGGCGAGGCCGGCATGGGGAGATGGAGAGAACGGTGTTGGATGTGACTTGCGGACGACGACCTGAACAGTGAAGACTGAGCTGTTTCCAAATCAGGAGAAACTCCTACTCGTTACTTCGACTGCTGCTTGAGTAATTGGGAACAAATGATGGACATGCCAGCATTAGATGCAGGCACGGAGCAATTGTTTAAATTTCATCTAATCACTGCCCAACCAGAACCCGTTAAGATTTCACTAGAAGCTATAGTAGGGGCTTCCTCCATGCCCATAAATACATGGAAAGAACACTTTGTTCATCATCTAGCCAAAAGCGATAGGGAAAAAAAAGAAAAAAGGAAAAAGGCCCTTAAAGCTCAAATTAAAGAAAAAGAGGCAAAACAAGTCCCTCAAGTAAATGTAGAAAAATCTGCTCAGCTAACTAACTGCTCCTGAGAGAAAGGAGATGCAAGCCTACCAGGGGTATCCTCAAGGTCTATACTGACGAAGACAAGTCTAAAGTGAGTGATTACTGGCACAAGTCACACAGTCAGACTTGCGTCAACTCCACCACCTGACAGGACCTTAGCTGAAGTCCGTGCGTCCTTAGCTGATCTTGTGACCAGTAACTTACATGAATAGATGCAAAAAGATGCAACATAGTCAGAACTGGCTAATGATTGTACTTCTGAGTAAGAACTTGCAATTTATTATCAATATTATTATTACATCAATTTTATATAGCGCTTTTCCGGGGACGCAAAGACGCTTTACGTATCAATTATTCATTCACTCCACAGTCACACACTGGTGGTGGTAAGCTACATCTGTAACCACAGCTGCTCTGGGGCAGACTGACAGAGACGTGGCAGCCATTCCGCGCCTAAGGACTCTTTGATCATCACCAAATACATTCACATTCTTACAATTGCATACATTTCTATCATACATAGCATCCTCCGGCCTAGCAGCCGCCTGGGCTCTAGTGGCACCCACATGCCCCTCCCTTAATTATGCATAATTACAAAGTTATGCTCAGGGCAAACCAACAATTTTTTTTTAAATTCACTCCCCCCAGAGTTGTCACGTAACAATAACATAGCTCTAGAGACAAGAGCCGCTTTTTATACCAGGCTGTAAACAGGTTTTTTACACTTTTCACACAATAAAGTCACCATTTCTCATTGGATTTCTCCTTAGATTTCTCCTTTTGGAGTCCGCCCTCTGGTGGACAGAGGTATATAACTGTATGGTGGCGCCCTTACTTGAGGCCCTTCTAAGGGGTTCCATGAGAGAGGCTTAGTTGGAGCTTTGCCGCTATCTGCAGGAGAGGAGTACGTGTTCAACGGACTTTCAACAAGCAAGCTTCTGATTGTCTCACTGGTTACCATGCAAACGGGCAATCAAATTATCCCATATGACCAAATTAGGGACTAATGGCTCCAAAAAACTTAGCATTTCGACCTCCATAATGGCAAAAAATGGCGCCTGAAAAAGCAGCAATCTCGAGGTTCCGTAATGCAATGGGTGACATCAGACTCCTTTTGTCCAGCCCTTTTACAGTCATTGGTATTGAGACGTTCCTGTTAGCTGGTTAGCATTCCTGTTATTTATGATTAGACAACTGAAAACAAAACATAATACATTATACATGGTCTGTAATGATGTTGTGCATTTTCTAAAAAAAAAGAAAAGCCAGCTTAGGGTCTGTTTTTATCTCCATGGTTCAAATGCTCTGTCAATATTGACTCTCGTGTACCGATGCCGGTCACTTGCCCGTTATCCTCTTACGGCCTCAATTTGATTTGACTAGATCAGCAATAGCCCCTCCCACTGAGTTTGATGGGTGCAGTGCAATTTATTCTATTTGACAGATAGAATAAATTCATGGTGGCACTGCAGAAGCACAGGATCATTAAATTATAAAATAAATAGTGAAATAATTATGTGTATTTTTTTATGTTTTTTTGATCGATTAATGACACATTTAATTACTTATGTATTTTTTCCGCATTTTAATTCATGGCACATTTAATTATTTAAGGATGTATTTATTTATTTAATTTTGGCACTTTTAGTGCTCCATAGAATGGAAATTGGATTGGAATTGGATCTTCCTAGGCCTCTGCTCTTAGATCTCATCAGGCCTGCATCAGGCCCCATTCCCATACAAATTGCAGTAAAATGTACATTGTTGAGGAACTGGCCAAAATTTACATTGGCCCCCCTTTTCCACCAGCGTTTCTCTTATAAATGCTTAAAAAGGGCCCGACTCCGATTTATGGCAACAGCATTAATATTGATGTAGGAAAAAGTTTCTCCAAAGCCGCCGCAGTCACAGAACATTAATATTGATAGTGTTGTGCTCCCGCCCTGACACTCGCTGCAGCTCTCAAATGGTAATGTCATCTGGTGTGGGGTTAGAGGCCACTTCTACTGCTGGACATGGCTCTTTAACCCTCTAAGCGCCAAAGTCGCAAAATTGCGACAAGCAACTTAACAGGAAAAAACAGCCGCTACTTCCGGTTTATGTGCTAAGTCATGTTTCCACTCCCTTCCAGCAGATGTCAGACACCCTGTACTTTGTTTCTAGCCCACTTTTACCATGTGTTACCATTCAAAAAAATGGTAGAAGAAGACCTCAAATGCGCGTCTTCTGTTAGCGTTTTTGTAGGCGTGTCATTGCTGTGAGACCGTCTCAGTGGAAGCAGCATTCTCTACATGCGAGCTGAAAAACGCAAAAATGTCAAATAAGAAATACACCCGTGATGAAGTTGTGGTTTTACTGATGGCTGACTCTGATTCTGAGGGAGAACATCTGCCTTTAGAGCCGAGTGAAAGTGAGAATGAGTCCGAAAGTGAGAGTGAGTGTGTGAGCGGGAGGGAGTGCTTCTCCGGGAGCGTTGCTAACTCTCTCGGTGTACACGAAGCACACGCTGTTTTTCGTCACACTTTGCCCAACATAAGTGAAAGAAACGGGGAGGAAACTAGTCGCTCTGGCTGCGTTCATGTCGGGAAGGGAAGCCGTGTGCGTGTAGCACATGCTTCTTTACCCAGCAGAGGTGATAGAAGCCGGGGAAGGCGCACTCACCGCGGCCGCGGTAGTGACGGGGATGTCGGGAATATTGCAGCTTCCAGTGACAGCCGTGTGAGAGAAAAACATGTTGTTCATCCTGACACATTACACAGTAGAGGAGGGAGAGGCAGGGGTAAACATAGTCTGCGCAGAGGCGCTAGTAAAAGCGGTAATAGTAATGAAAGTGATGGCTGGGTTCACCTGAGAAACGAGGAAGTTTATCAGGGGTGGATCAAGCAGTTTGATGAGCCTGCTGGCTATAGAGGAGAAAGAGATCTGAGAAATGCTAACCCTGTAGATTTTCTGTCCCTCTTTCTGACTGATGATTTTTGGAACCTCATTACAAATGAGACAAACATATATGCACACCAGTTTTTGTCCTCTGTACAGCTAAAACCACTGTCCAGATTTCATGAGTGGCGTGATGTCTCTGTCTCTGAGATGAAAGCCTTCCTGTCATTGCACCTGTGTATGGGACTGGTAGAAAAGCCTGAAATTGAGTATTATTGGGCAGAATTTTGGCCTACATTTACTCCTGGATTTGGCAAGATAATGTCTAGGAAGAGATTTGAAATAATTTTGTCTTTCTTGCATTTTGCAAATAATAGTGTGTATGTAAGCAGAGGTCAGCCAGGTCATGATAGACTTTTCAAAGTGCGTCCAATAATTGACCTGATAATTCCGCGCTTTGCAGAAGTGTACAGTCCACTCAAAGAGCTCTCCCTAGATGAGATGACCATAGCATTCAAGGGGAGGTCAACTTTGAAACAATACAATCCCAAAAAAACAGATAAATATGGCTACAAAGCATTTGTTTTGAGTGAAAGTGAGTCTGGTTATATTTTGCAATGGTCCATGTACACTGGAAAGAATGCAAATAATGATGATCATTTAGGTGCCACCCACCATATTGTTCGTCAGCTGATGGCTCAATACATAGGGAAAGGACATGAGGTTTACATGGACAGTTACTACACCTCGCCAGCCATCGCAAATGAATTGGCTGTTAGTGACACTGGTTTGTGTGGGACAGTGAGCAGCAGAAGGCAGGGGATGCCAAGATGCCTGAGCCCAAATGAGTTATCCTTGAAAAAAGGAGATGACCCAGTATTTGAAAGAAATGGCAAACTCTTGGCTTGTGCATGGCATGACACTAAACGTCTCACAATGTTATTAACTGTTCATGGAAACTCATGTGTTCAGAAAAGAATCAAGACAAAGAAAACGGTGTGTTGGTACAACAGCTTTATGGGGGGAGTAGACAAAGCTGACCAGAGAATGAAAACCTACATCTTTCCACATCGTTCAAGGAAATGGTACAACCGCATTTTCAATGCCATTCTAAGCATCAGTGTGGTCAATTCTCACATTATTTACACCAAGTGTACCCCAAGCCCGCACAAGCCACTAAAGGCCTTCATCCAGGACATTGTCACTGCTTTACTTGATGGCTACTCTAAGAGAGAAAGCAGAAAAGGGGGAAGGCCTTCTGCAGAGGGGGCAGAAATGCCACAGAGGCTGACTGAACGGCATTGGCTTTGCAACGCTGACGATCGTCCAGATTGTGTAGTTTGTTCAGATCGCTCCCGCCCGAAAGGCCGGCACCAGACTAAGTACAGGTGCAGTCAGTGTAGGGTAGGTCTGTGTGCTGTGCCATGCACTGAGAGGTACCACACACTGAAAAACTACACCCTATGCCATTTGGACAGATGAAACACCTACGTTACTTGTATATAGTTCTCATATCTATTTCTATACATTTTACTAGTTATTGGAAATTCAAAGTTGTAGTTATAATTTACTAATGTTGCTTTCCAAGTTACTGTTATTAATCATTTATTATTTTCAGAAAAAGACAAAAAAAAGGAAAAAAAATATTATAATATGTTCATGATCCTGTATGTACTGTAAATAACATAACCACCAAAATATAACGTCATGATATGCAAATTAGATGCAAATTAGATGCATAAATTTATTTCACTCATAATCTTTGGGTCATACCTGACATTTTCTAATTTAGAGTAAGACTCTATCTCTTATAATTTTAAAACCACAGTCTTTTGAAATTTGGATCTCAAAAAACAGTATTTGTCAAAATAAACCCTGGCGCCTAAAGGGTTAAGTGTGGACAGGACACAGTGCCATGCCAATCATCACATCAGCTCAGACTCACCAACTTTAAAAAGAAAATCTTTACTTCATCTGTTTGGATTCATCAATAATGAGGGTATCATTGGGCTTTGTGTTGATTGGTCATTCATCAACTCGGTGTGTCAAAATTGAACACAGGCATTGTCAAAACATTATTATTATTTTTTTTTTTGTACCTTTTCTTTATCCAGGATAAGGATAGTCCTTTGGCAAGGACAAATAGAATAACACTAAAGAAAACTGGTGCCTGAAACTGCCTTGTTTGGGGACTGAACCTGGGACACTACCACGGAGAGTATTTAAACCCTTCTATGATAAAGGGAACTCCATTTAGTTGCAAGTGTCACTCCACTCCAAGTGGTCTAAGAGCTGGAGAGGGGAGGCAGATGATTCGGAAAGCCCCACTTTCTCTACTATTAGTAGTAGTGACATTGGTGTAGCTCAATAGGATTGTCCTTTATTCAAGTTAAAATTCTTGATAATAAAGCCTAGATGATATCTTAAGGCCTTACAAATTCCTATTCAATTCATTCCTATTGCATTATACTATTATATAAATAAACTGTTGTTTATTTCAACAGTATTTATTTTTCAAATACATGAAAAATAATTCAAGTTTTTTCACTTAAAAAAGGGAAGAAAGACACATGGTCTGTAAGTTAATTAATAAAATCAAGACCATTTCTAAAACTCGCTTTTATGATGGCCAAAACAGCTTGTTTAACTTCAGTATCAAGGCTCAGAGGTTATAGCAGAAAGAAAATTCAACTGGTGCACAACCCTCCTTAAATAAATGTTCTTTTGAGGTCTCCATTTTTCATAGCTTTGTCTGTGACAGATAGCATACACCTTATGTTGTAAATTGTATAGGTTTTCAGGTTTTATTGCTTTCACATGCTGTGATTACATTAGCATGATTAATAAAAAGATTACTAAGTGCTTGCTTCATGTAGCTGTTGTAGTGATGCTCTGACCTTAAACATGTGTGCATTGCTGCTGGAACATAATCCTAATGATATCACAGCTCTACGTTTGCAGCCTGTGCAAACAAGATTGCACTCGGCCTGTTTTCTGGGTCACTAACTTAAATATTTCACTGCTTTATTTGAAACCGTCTGTTTCCACTTTGTGCAGTCTGCAAGCTAACATATGAGTGCGTCACTAGTCTCTGCAGGCTGTGTTTGACCCACAAAGCCAGAATTACATAACCGTACTGTGTCAACAAATCTCTGAACTGAGTGAGTTTTTATGTAATACTTGTGTTTTGTCTGCCTGATTTTAAACACTATGGATTTTGGTAGTTATGTTTTCAGCTAAATACACAAGAACAACAACAATGATCTTCATAAACACATGTTCTTTTATCATACAAATCCAAAAGAAACATTGGTGATTAAAACACCTCTTGTAAATCTGATGTGTAAATCCCTGATTTCATGTAGTTTGTCACAAAGTTTGTTCACACTTATCTGATGTGGGTGGTTTTTGGGGCCAGTGTGAACATTCCTCAGGCGGCTGGATCTGGCTCCATCAGATCAGTTGTGCTATACATTGACTGTTGGGCTAAAGAGGTCATTGTAATTACTGCAGCACTGGTCATTCAGATGTGCAAAGTGGCATTAAGGGAAACAGAGTGATTGGAAAGTGCCCAGGGCCAAAGGTCCCATGATATTTTGTGACCTGCTCACTTATGTGGAATCAATTCTGCCCTCTGTTTTTGACCTCAGCAGACTTAGTATCACAGTGTTGCAGTCTGAGGCAAATCCAAACTCATTTATGTTGTACGTTATCATTTTTGTTCCCTAGCATGAAAGCACATCACTTTAAGAAGTTTACAAACCATCATAACATTGCATTTCTTTGAATTACACCATGTCATTTTTTTTTAACAATAGTAACTTTGCAAGCAGGGCTGTCCATACTCATTGACTGAACATTGGATGTGTCAATTGTCAACTAGGTATGGAACAAGGTTACTAGAGTGAGTCTCACCTGTCGCTCTGGTAACCTGGTTCAATACCAATTCCCAACAGCACTTCAAAACCAGAACGTGGAGGCAGTCAGCTGACTGTCCTATAAACCTGGATAAATAATAAAAAAATTGGGGCGGCAGTAGCTCAGTGGTAGAGCGGCCGTCCTTCAACCGGAAGGTAGTAGGTTCGATTCCCGCTCTCCCCACAGTTCATACTGTCGTTGTGTCCTTGGGCAAGACACTTAACCCACCTTGCCTCGTATGAATGTGTAAGAATGTTGAAGGTGTTGGTCGGAGAGTCCGTAGGCGCGGAATGGCTGCCACGTCTCTGTCAGTCTGCCCCAGGGCAGCTGTGGCTACAGATGTAGCTTACTACCACCAGTGTGTGACTGTGGAGTGAATGAATAATTGATATGTAAAGCGTCCTTGAGCTCTGGAAAGGCGCTATATAAATATAACAATTATTATTTTTATTATTATTAATCTTTCTTAGTGTCTTTAACTAACGTTAACTTTACCCCACTGCTCTCAGGATGTCTCCTCTTACCCGTGAATATCTGATCTCAGTCAGTTCCCAGGTCTTGGCACTGAACAGCAAAAATGTCAGTGAACATGTCAACCATCCATCCATCTTCTACCGCTTATCCAGGAACGGGTCACGGGGGCAGCAGTCTAAGCAGAGATGTTCAGACTGCTGCCCCCAGAAACCTCCTCCAGCTCTTCTGGGGGTTCCCAGCTGTTAGAGTTTTGCAGTAAGAAAAAGTTGTCAAATTGTATATGACCAAAAAAGGCAAAATATTGTAACCAAAGGCCAACAAGCCTTTGCTAAGAAAGGGTCATTAATATTGTATGTGTGTAATTAACTGTCATGTAGCTGCACTCAGCCAGACATGTCAAGCCCAAGTGTTTATCTTAACTCACAGTTCCTGTGTTTAGGCTAGGTGCAGAGAGATAACTCTTAAATGTACTGGTTTTTGTAACTAACTGCCAAACTCCGCCCTGCGTGGTTGGGGGAGGCAGAATGTGTTTATGTTTCAATAAAACAGGGAGAATTCAGGTGGCCAGTTGGAGATTCTGTAGACTGAGCAGCTCACTACAGAGGTGGAACGAGCAGTCAATGCGCCACATGCTGATTCTCCCCATGCATGTAAAAACTTTAAGTTGAGTCTGACTTCTATTATTTAATTTGCAATTAGTTGAAGGTTGATCTCTAGAGAAATCTGAATGTCTCTACACTGTTTTGTGTATTGATTCCTTGACACCAGCCAAGAGACGTATTCCCTCCAGAGTGTCCTAGGTCTTCCCCTGGGTCTCCTCCCGGTGGGACATGCCCGAAAACACCTTTCTAGGGAGGCATCCGGGAGACATCGAAACAGATACCTGAGCCATCTGGCTCCTCTCAATGTGGAGGAGCAGCAGCTCTACTTTGAGCTCCTCCCTAGTGATCAAGCTCCTCACCCTATCTCTAAGGGAGCACCCAGCCGCCTTGCAGAGAAAGCTCATTTCGGCCGCCTGTATCCGGGACCTTGTTCTTTCGGTCATGACCCAAAGCTCATGATCATAGGTGAGTAGGAACGTAGAACAACCGGTAAATCGAGAGCTGCATTCTCCTCTCCAGGACCCTGGAATAGACTTTCCTGGGGATGCTGAGGAGTGTGATTTTTCCCTTTATTTAACTAGGATAGTCCCACTGAGATTACAAATCTCTTTTGCAGGGGCGTCCTGGCCCCATGTGTGAGGGGAAGGGGGGGGGCTGTTGTACATGTCTTTGTGGTAGGGGAAACCGGAGTACCCGAAGGAAACCTACGCAGACACAGGGAGAACATGCAAACTCCACCCAGAAAGGTCCTGCCCTTGATGGGAATCGAACCCAGGACCTTTTTGCTGTGAGGCAGGAGTGCTAACCACTTTGCCAGTGTGCTGCCTTAATTCCTAGTTGGAACACTGCTGATGCACACAGTGATATCACAGAGCTCATTGTGTTCCTGCAGAGCTGTGAATGGTTCATCTTTTTACCTGCAGTGTTGCGTGCCCAGCCACTTGGCCAGTAATTGGGAGCCCACATTCCACAACAAGTTTCTTTTTGTTGATTTACAAGTGAGCAGTGACCCGGGCGTGAGAGATCAAAGCTGTGGTGACAGCACAGCTGTGTGAGATTGTGTACTGTACGGTACAGGGAGAGCAGGAGTCTGTCTTTGATCAGTCTGTGCCATTCATTCAGCAGAATAAGCCTTTTGTGTGTGGATTTGTAAATAGGGTGAACACTCTACATAATTACTGGGCCCACAGCCCTTATTTTCTATCTACGGATTTTATACCTTATATAATACCTTATAATAATCAGGGCTCCACACTAACCTTTTAATCACCTTCCAGGACATCCCAAAAGCCAGTTCCAACAGTTCCAACAAGTAAATGTCAAATGTTTCCATATTTATTTAAAATACAGGTTGATGTTTGTCAATTTGTTTGTTTATATACACATAAATAAAGTCAAAGTCAAAGTCAAAGTCAGCTTTATTGTCAATTCTACTATATATACAGTACATACAGAGATTTGAAATTCTGTGACTCTCTAACCCTAGGTGCCTACAAGTAACAACAACAACAAGTTAACAGTAACAACAACAGATGAGTACGTGAATTATGGTAAATGGTAAATGGTATGCATTTATATAGCGCATTTTTGCACCCTTCTCAGGCACCCAAAGCGCTTTACATCGTGCTTCCACTCACCCCATTCACACACATTCACACCTGGGGCAGACAGAGATGGGGGCTGCCATACACACGGCGCTCAACCTTCTCCGACCACCACCAAACACACCTCTACAGTCACACACATTCATACACCAGTGCTATGGACACTGGAGGCAAGGTGGGTTAAGTGTCTTGCCCAAGGACACAACGACAGTATGAACAGGGCAGAGCGGGAATCGAACCGCCAACCTTCTGGTCATAGGACGACTGCTCTACCACTGAGCCACGCCGTCCCATTATGAGATAAAGTGCGATGACAAATAGTGCAAACAATAGTAATAATAATTAAAGCCGCAAGCGGCGATAAAGGCCCTCGCCTCCCTTGAGACCGCGGGGACACATGCACTCGGAGGATTGCATTTCGTGCTTTAAAGCGTAAACTTCACGGTAATGTCAAATAACCGGGCCTGTGCTACTGCTGGGGCCTGCTACACCACCTTGTAATTTAGAGTTAAAGGTCTCCACAATCCCTGGTTTTCCTGGGAGCTGTCTGAACCTTTGAAAATAATAGATCATGCTTGGGCTAAGGCGAGAAAAACAAAGTACTGGCTGGAGATTTGAGATGACTCAGGAATCGCTGCACCCCCTGTTTAAAAAGGCAAAATGCAAATATAACTTGTCTAAAAGTACAAGGTTACATGTTCCAAAGGATTCTGAGGAGTTTTCTAAGATTCTAGCCGTGGCTCTAGAGGGGCCTCCTCTAAAGGAAGGATCCTGGCAATTGGGAAATGGCATTTATTTCCCAAAGAAATGGCTGCCTCTTCACAGACTCATTACGACCACAGCCACAAATGTATCAAAAAACAAATTGATAACTTTTTTGGCACACGTGTCAAGATGATACTCACCAAATTTGGAGCTGTTTAGATGAAAAGCCTTTAGCACAAGGGGTGCGATTTAGGTGGTCACGCATTCCACCCAACACAGTAGATTTCCTGTTGAGTTTACGATATGGCTGTAATAAACTTTTCTGTTTGCCCTGAGGTGTTCTATGGATGTACCAAGTTTTGTATTTCTACATTGGAAAAATTTAATTTCATTTTCCATAGGCCCAATGTATTTTGACTTTTTTAGGGGTCGCCACTGAGTCATTTTTCGTATATTCTTTTCGGGGACTTCAAATACATAAATTTTTCGCCGGGCTTAAAGTCTGGGACCAATAAAAATGACTTTAAGTTGCACGTTTACTGAGTCAAATTGAGGATACATTTTGCAGAAAAATTATAATAAAGAAATATATACCAAATTATAATAAAAAAATATATAACTCGAGCAAAAAAGTCTAGAAAAACGCTTGTCTATTTTACATACATGTGTTTAGCTCATTTTGCCCAAGTTTGGTGTCTGTGGAATGAAGCAGCTATTTTCTGTGTTCTTTTAAAAAAGAGGTGTATTTTAAGTCGGTTCACATTTTCAATTCAAAATGGCCGCCTTCCCGTGTGTGATAGGGTGTGGTCCCCATTGGCTTTTTTGTTCATAAGCCCATGGTGGATGTGTGTACCAAGTTTCATTTGCCTACGACAAACTAACATTTTCACTTCCCATTGACTTTTTCGACATATTTGGGACGTTGCTATGCGAACACATTTATAGATAGGGGGTGGTTGTCATTGGCTTTTATGCTCGTCATGACATAAGAGATGTGTGTACCAAATTTCATGTCTCTATGACAAACTAAATTCTTAGGTCCCATTATAAGTTTGTAGGGGGCGCTGGAGAGCCATTTCTAAAGATAACCCTTTTATTTACATATCTTTGTGTTCAGGTCATAAATGTGCACAAACGCCTTTTTGGGTCCAACTCGATCCGAGAAGGCGTTTGAGAGTTAAGAGACGTTTTATTTTCACAAAAATGGCCACCTCGTTACAGGCTTGCCACCCCCATACCCGATAAGATATCATAAACAAAGTCACAACTTTGGTTGGCACATGTGTCTAGATGATACTCACCAAATTTGGGGCCATGTAGATTAAAACACAATGATTTGCATCTTTCTGAGCAAAGGGTGCGATTTTAGTGGCCGCGCATTTCACCCCACATGGCGGACTTCCTGTTGAGTTTAGGGTGTGGCTGTCATAGACTTTTCTGTTTGCCCTGAGGTGTTCTATGGATGTACCAAGTTTCATTTTTCTACGTTGCAAAAAAGTTACTTTCACTTTCCATAGGCCCAATGTATTTTGACTTTTCTAGGGGTCGCCACTGAGTCATTTTTTGTAATTTTTTTTGGGGGACTGCAAATACATACATTTTTCGCCGAGCTTGAAGTCCGAGACCAATAAAAATGACTTTTCGTGCATGTTCACTGGGTCAAATTTAGGATCATTTTGCAGAAAAAGAAAGATAAAAAAAAAAATCCGAGCAAAAACAATAGGCCCTCCCGGTCATCACCGGCTCGGGCCTAAAAATATACCAAATTATAATAAAATAAAATATAACTCGAGCAAAAAAGTCTAGAAAAACGCTTGTCTATTTTACATACATGTGTTTAGCTCATTTTGCCCAAGTTTGGTGTCTGTGGAATGAAGCAGCTAGCCTGGCTCCGCCCTCCTACGTACTTCCGCTCAATTTCATTTCGCTTCAGTACTACGTCTGGGATTGCTGTATATTCTTAGGTTTCCAGAAATCAATTTTTTGTAGGACCAATCAGCGAACAGAGGGAGTGGCTGAGAACGATGACGTTGATGTAGTGAGTCAGTTTGCGTTGGATCGACGTTAGCAATTGGCTATGGCAGATCCTGAGTGACTCTGGGCAGATCCAATAGTTTTAAACTTCAACAGAGTTCCCGCATACAAGGAAGTAAACGCTTGTCAATGGAGCGAGGCCAGACTCTCTGTACAAATGAAATGTACGAGAGTCTGGTAGAACCAGGCTATGAAGCAGCTATTGTCTGTGTTCTTTTAAAAAAGAGGTGTATTTTAAGTCGGTTCACATTCTCAATTCAAAATCGCCGCCTTCCCGTGTGTGATAGGGTGTGGTCCCCATTGGCTTTTTTGTTCATAAGCCCATGCTGGATGTGTGTACCAAGTTTCATTTTCCTACGACAAACTAAAATTTTCACTTCCCATTGACTTTTTCCAAATATTTGGGACGTTGCTATGGCAACACATTTATAGATAGGGGGTGGTTGTCATTGGCTTTTATGCTCGTCATGACATAAGAGATGTGTGTACCAAATTTCATGTCTCTATGACAAAATAAATTCTTGGGTCCCATTATAAGTTTGTAGGGGGCGCTGGAGAGCCATTTCTAAAGATAACCCTTTTATTTACATATTTTTGTTTTCAGGTCATGAATGTGCACAAACGCCTTGTGACGGAGCACGTCCGTCTGTGATTGCGGGGAGTGCGACGTCTTACACATACACACGCTTTCACGCATTCGCTCGTTAACCCCGGTTCATTCATGTATTAAGTAATGTTGCAATTAACGCCTTTTCTTTATCCTCCTCCCTGCCGTTGTAACGCGACCAAGGGTGCACACTTGGGAGTGTTTACTTATCGTTTTAACCATACACGCAAACATACAAACCCTTGATGTTTGTTGTTGACAATGGGGTATTGTACAGTGTTGATAATGAGGCCAAACGGCTTGTGGTACCTGTAAACTGTAGAACCCTTGTAATGCAACTAGCACACACACTCCCTTGGGCTGGGCACCTTGGTCGGCATAAAACATTTTTACGCATTAGCTCACGGTTTTATTGGCCTTCAATGTATAGGGATGTCCAAAATTATTGCGCCACATGTCCCACATGCCAGAAAACATACACTCCACGCAAGTCTGAACGTGCTTTCTTGCAGCCTCTCCCTGTGATCTCCACTCCCTTCCAGAGAATAGCCATGGACATTGTTGGGCCCCTGGTGAAAAGCAGCGGTGGTCACCAGTACATCTTAGTCATCTGTGACTATGCCACCAGGTTTCCAGAGGCCTTCCCGCTAAGGACCATCAATGCGCCGGCTGTCCTGCGAGCCCTGGTCCAGTTGTTCTCCCGGGTAGGAATACCTGATGAGATCCTGACTGACCAGGGCACCAACTTTACATCCAGACTGATGCACCTCTTCCAGCAACAACTTGGCATCACCTCCATCAAAACCACTCCGTACCATCCACAAACTGATGGACTAGTGGAGAGGTTTAATCAGACACTGAAACGGATGTTACGGAAATTTGTGGATGATACTGGAAAGGACTGGGACCGTTGGCTGCCGTTTGTGCTATTCGCCTATCGAGAGGTCCCACAGGCGTCAACTGGATTTTCCCCCTTTGAACTATTGTACAGCTGGGACGTTCAGGGCCCATTAGATCTACTCCGCAAAGAATGGGAGAGTAAGCCCACAGTACGAAATGACAGGAGTATTGTCCGGTTTGTCCTGGAGATGAGAGAGAGACTGGCCAACTATTTGGAGGAGGCTGAGGAGAACTTACGGGAAGCTCAGAAGTCCCAAAAGACCTGGTACGACCGCCAAGCCCGGAGCCGTCAGCTGCAGCCAGGCCAGAAAGTGTTGCTGCTCTTGCCGTCCTCCACCCACAAACTGTTGGCCAAGTGGCAGGGCCCTTACACTGTGACCCGGAAAATGGGACCAGTCACCTACGAGGTGCTGCACCCAGATAGGAAGAAGCCTAAACAGACGTATCACCTTAACTTGTTAAAGGAGTGGAGGGAACGCTCAATCCAGGCCCCGGCGAAAGTCCTCTTTATTCAAAAAATTGAACCGGAGGAGGAAGAGGAGGAGCTGGAGACCGGACCACACCGGCTTCCCCAATCCTGGGCCATCTCACCCCAAAGCAAGCCACACAGCTACTGCAGACCTTCAAGAAGGTATCCTCACTTTTCAGTGCAAGTCCTGGCAAGACTACAGTGGTGGAGCATGTCATCCGCTTGAAGGATGTCAAGCCAAGCCGCCAGAGGCCTTACCGAGTTCCACAGCAGCTGGTGGGAAAGCTCCAGGACGAAATCATGGAGATGTTGCGGCTCGGAGTCATTGAACCGTCCCACTCTGAGTGATGTAGCCCTGTTGTCATTGTTTTAAAAAAAGATGGATCACTGCGGATTTGCATTGACTTCAGAAAGCTGAACTCCATGTCCGAATTTGACGCATATCCGATGCCAAGGATCGATGATCTGTTGGAGAGAATTGGAGCGCCAAATACATTACCACCTTGGACCTCTGTAAAGGATACTGGCAAGTGCCCCTTGAGGAATCGTCACGGCCCTACACAGCATTCCAGACACCAGCTGGACTGTATCAGTTTACCGTGATGCCATTTGGACTACACGGAGCCCCTGCCACGTTCCAGCGCCTGATGGACAGAGTACTCCAAGGCTGTGAGCATTGCAGTGCGGCTTACCTTGATGATGTGGTTATATTCAGCGAGACCTGGGAGGACCACATTCAGCACCTCTCCCTGGTCCTGAAGAAGATCCAGCAGGCTGGTCTCACGCTGAACCCGTCAAAGTGTGAGTGGGCCCGGCAGGAGACCCGCTACCTCGGCTACCAGATGGGTCGGGGAGGTGAGGCCTCAAGTCGACAAAGTGGAGGCTGTCCTGAAGTCCCAGCCACGCACCAAGAAAGAGGTGCGGTCCTTTCTCGGGTTGGCTGGATGGTACCGACGGTTCGTGCCACAGTTTGCCACCATTGCCGCACCCCTTACTTAAGAGTCCAGACTTCACCAAGCGGTTCCTGGTTCAGGTTGATGCTTCCATGGTTGGCCTCGGAGCAGTCCTGGCCCAGGGAGAACCAGGTGAAGAGCGTCCAATACTCTACCTGAGTCGCAAACTCCAGCCTCGAGAGACAAGGTATTCTGCTGTTGAAAAAGAGGGCCTCGCCATCAAATGGGCATTGGAGAGCTTGCGGTACTACCTGCTGGGACGGGAGTTTGATCTTGAAACGGATCATCGTGCCCTGACATGGATTAACACCATGAAGGATCACAACAGCCGCTTAACCCGATGGTACCTGGCCCTTCAGCCATTCAGATTCACCATCCGACACCGTGCAGGCAAGATGAATGTGGTGGCCGATTACCTATCCAGGTTGCCCCACAGTGTCAACCTCCCAGAGGGAGGGTGATGTGACGGAGCACGTCCGTCTCTGATTGCGGAAGTGCGGCGTCTTACACATACACACGCGCTTTCACGCATTCGCTCGTTAACCCGGTTCATTCATGTATTAAGTAACGCAATTAACGCCTTTTCTTTATCCTCCTCCCTGCCGTTGTAACGCGACCAAGGGTGCACACTTGGGAGTGTTTACTTATCGTTTTAACCATACACGCAAACATACAGAACACACAGAGACTCTCTTACCTTTTTCTCTTCCTCTCTTTCCGTGTGGGGGCAGCGTGGTCAAACCGGGACCATAACTTCCGGTCGTTAAATGTATTGTGTTCGCGGGTTGCGCTCATCACATGACTAGAGAGATTAAGTACCTTTCTATGTACATTTTCCTTGTGTCTTATTGTGTTTGTAATATTTATTATGTGTATAGAGTTGATACACTGTGGATAGGTTAATGTCAGAGGGCAATCAGTGTCTTCTTTCTTTATTTTGTATTTTCAAATTACTAAAGCCCAGTGGGAGGGGCAATGGGGGATAAAAGAGGGACAAGACCAGACCTTGGGAGAGTTGACAGCCAGTTGCACAGAAGGTAACATGGCTGATGTGGATCCTGCTGAGACCATTTAAAGGTACTCTAAGTTATATTTTTGAGTTTGGAATTTTTTTAGCTATTTTTGCTTATTGTGTAAATCTTTGGAGGTATTTGACTACACACTTTAAATATTGTCACATTTTGGATTTTTTGTTGCACTTGGACTTTTTGTTGCACTTTGGAACTGGCACAATAAACACGCTGGACACACAATTCCTGACTACGCCTGTATATTTAAAGAACTCTGTAACACGCCTTTTTGGGTCCAACTCGATCCGAGAAGGCGTTTGAGAGTTAAGAGACGTTTTATTTTCACAAAAATGGCCACCTCGTTACAGGCTTGCCACACCCATACCCGATAAGATATCATAAACAAAGTCACAACTTTGGTTGGCACACGTGTCTAGATGATACTCACCAAATTTGGGGCCATTTAGATTAAAACACAATGATTTGCATCTTTCTGCGCAAGGGGTGCGATTTTAGTGGCCGTGCATTTCACCCCACATGGCGGACTTCCTGTTGAGTTTAGGGTGTGGCTGTCATAGACTTTTCTGTTTGCCCTGAGGTGTCCTATGGATGTACCAAGTTTCATTTTTCTACGTTGGAAAAAAGTTACTTTCATTTTTTATAGGCCCAATGTATTTTGACTTTTCTAGGGGTCGCCACTGAGTCATTTTTTGTAATTTTTTTTCGGGGACTTCAAATACATACATTTTTTGCCGAGCTTGAAGGCTGGGACCAATAAAAATGACTTTTCGTGCATGTTCACTGGGTCAAATTTAGGATCATATTGTCACAAGAAAAAAAATATATATATATATATAATAATATTCCGAGCAAAAACAATAGGCCCTCCCGGTCATCACTGGCTCGGGCCTAATAATAATAATGCAATTACGGATTAGGTCAGTTCAGTTATAAATTATAGGAGTGAATGCAAAAGAAACAACATAATGAGGTAGATAAAAATGAAGGAGAACTAATGAGGCAGGGTGATCCAGAGATCAGGTGCGTGGGGGAAAAAAGGGGAGAGGGGGCAGAGACGGGAGGGAGTTCAATGCCCTGACAGCTTAGGGCAGTGGTTCTCAACCGGTGGGGCGCGCCCCCCCGGCTACAGATGGGAGCGGAAAAAAACGAAAAAAATAAAAATTGCACTAAAAAAATCCGCTAAACATCTACTCATCTCAGGCACTACATTTCTGCAAACAGCTGGCCACTACTTCAACCAACAAACTCATGCCAGACTCAAATGAAACTAGAGAAGCTGACATTTACATTGACACCAAGCAAGCCAATGTACTTAAAAATATAAGTAAGATGGCAGCTAAAGTAGTTCAATGTAATAAATAATTTTGTTCAGCAATGATTAGAATCATTACCTTTCTTTCCTTTCACAAAGTTGAATGCCAGCAATAACGCTGCTTTCCAGTTAACGATATGTCTCAGCTACCATTTGGGTCTATCTGTGACATACTGTCTTCACTCATGGTTCAATTTTACTCAGCGCGTTTCACAGTGAACTGCATCCTGGGATAGACACTGTCATTGGCTCAGGCACCAGCCTATCATGTGACATCAGAGCAAGGTTCAAATGACCGGGATTTAAACAGTTTCCCTCGATTCTATTGGTTCTCACGGTTCAAACGAGGTATCACATGTTCAATTCGACCAATCGGCTGCGGAGCACCACGTGTGCGTCTTTGTCTCAGGAACAGCCTGCGTAATACACAGACACGCAGGAGGAAGAATACAGACTGAAAACACATTTAAATACTTAGAAGTCTGGTTTAAGTTCTCAAAAATGTATTTAATGAGCACCATTAGTGATTTAAACAATAAAAATATAGTATTTAAATGACTAAAATGAAATGGAACAGACTGGGCCAAAGTGGGCGAAACTGGGTCTTTTAGAACTCTCGCCTAGTCTTTCTGTACTAAAACCCCTTGAGTTTTATTCTGCTTCACATTATCAGTTTAAAACTTTGCAGGGATAATGTTAACATGTTTTATTTCCATGTTATGAAGTACAGGAGGCTTGAATGCTGCATTCCAAAGAGTTACTCATCATAAAATACAGGTTTTTTTTAGGCGGAACTAAATAAATACATTTTAGCTGTGTGCCATCTTCATTTTCTCTTTATTAGTAACACATATTCATATGATAACACTTTTTAACAAATCTCCACAATGCTCCTTGCAGACAAAGTGCACGCCTTCACACAAAAATTAGACCTCTGGCATCAGTCGAGGGAACTGTGACATGTTCCCCAGCCTTGCGGACTTTATCGCTGATGCAGGCACGTCACATGATTTCTCCTCCCTATTTCAATCAGCGTCTGAGCACCTGTCAGCAATGAGAAAACAATTTGCGACGTACTTTAAAGAGGATTATCGCTCTTTGCGTGGGTTCGAGATCCGTTTGTGTGCACAGCAAGCGAGCTATCAATTGATATGCAGGAACAGCTTATTGAGCTGAAGAGTGACCGTAGACTGAAGGAACTCTTTAGCTCCTGCCCTCTTCGTCATTCTGGGCAGCATTGATGCAGGAATATCCTGAACTCTGTGACGTCGCCTTGAAGATTCTCCTTCCTTTCGCGTCAACATATTTGTGTGAGGCAGGATTCTCAAAAATGACTGCACTCAAAACAAAATACAATGTCGTGCACAAATAGAGGATGATTTGAGGCTATGTTTATCAAACATTGAGCCAAGAATTGAGGATCTTTGCAAGGCAAAGCAGGCTCAGGTCTCACATTAACATCACCGACCTGCAAGCTTCTGTAAAAAATGCAGATGATGGCTACTATTAGGCCTAGTAATAATATCAATAATAAAGCTAATAAAAAAATTATAATAGGCCTACTGATTATAATAATAATAATAACAATGATAGCATGTAAGCTCATATAATTATATAGCAATAGCCTAGTAATGATGATAGGCCTTCTACTACTCATAATAATAATAATAATAATAATAATGCCTGCAAGCTCACATTAGAAGTCTGGTGCTACTGCCAATTATAACAATAGCCTAGTAATGATAATAGGCCTACCTACCGCTACTGATGATAATAATAATAATAATGTGGGCCTAAAAATAATAGCCTAGGGCTATCTATCTATCTATCTATCTATCTATCTATCTATCTATCTATCTATCTATCTATGCATGCATACAAGGTGGGGGGATGGGGGCGGGGCACTGGGGCCCCAACTGCAATGAACCAGCTTGCAAAAGGTTGAGAACCCCTGGCTTAGGGTATGACGCTGTCCTTCAGTTTATTGGTCCTTGCCTGGAGACTGCGTAGTCTCTTCCCTGACGGCAGCAGACTGAAAAGGCTGTGCGATGGGTGGGTGGGGTCACTCGCAATGACGAGGGCTTTTCGGGTGAGGCGGGTGTTGTAAATGTCCTGGAGGGAAGGAAGAGAGACACCAACGATCTTCTCAGCTGCTCTCACTATGCGTTGAAGCGCTTTCCGGCAGGATGCGTGGCAGGCGCCATACCACACAGTGATGCAGCTGGTCAGAATGCTCTCAATGGTGCCCCTGTAGAAGGTGCACATGATGGGGCTCCGGCTCTTCTCAGCTTACGGAGGGAAGTAGAGTCGCTGCTGTGATTTCTTGGTCAGTGCTGTGGTGTTGGCGGTCCAGGAGAGGTCTTCCGTGATATGCACACCCAGAAATTTGGTGCTCCTCACCCTTTCCACGGTCACACCATTGATGGTCAGAGGAGCATGCTGGGTGTGCATTCTCCTAAAGTCGACAACAATCTCCTTCATCTTTTCCACGTTCAGAGAGAGATTGTTGTCACCGCACCACCTGGTCAGGCGGCACACCTCGCTCCTGAAGTTTGTCTCATCATTGTTGCTGATGAGACCAACTACAGTCGTGTCATCCGCAAACTTGATGATTTGATTACTGGTGTGTATGGGTGTACAGTCATATAATAATAATAATAATAATAATAATACATCGAATTTATATAGCTCTTTTCAGGGGACGCAAAGACACTTTACATACATAAAATACATACAACAGAACAATAAACAAAACAACATATGTTAGCAGAGTGAAGAGGAGGGGGCTCAGCACACATCCCTGAGGGGCTCCAGTGTTCATAATGATGGAGCTGGATATATTACTGCCGACCCGAACTGCCTGAGGTCTTCCTGTCAGGAAGTCCAGCAGCCAGTTGCACAGCGATGTGCTGAGTCCCAGGTGTGACAGTTTATGAGTGAGCTGTGAAGGAATGATTGTATTAAATGCTGAACTAAAGTCTAAGAACAGCATTCTTACATAAGTGTCCTTATTTTCCAGGTGAGTGAGTGCAGAATGGACAGTAGTGGCGATGGCGTCGTCGGTCAAGCGTTTTGACCGATATGCAAATTGGTAGGGGTCCAGGGAGGGGGGGAGAACAGACTTAGGCTATGCCCACACGAAGCCAGTGCCTCCCCTATCCGATCTTGAGACGGCGTCGTCTCAAGAAATATCTGCGTACACGAAACCACTGAAACCGGCTGAAAACGATGTAGTATATATGCCAGACCAGTATGGGGCGCTGTAATTCTGCCACAGATATACACTATACACGGAGAAGAAGACTTTGAGCATGCGCATAACCTTGCGCGCTGCAGAAGAAGACGAAGACCTAAATATTTATTTTCTAATAAAAACAAGTTCTCTAAATTGTTGCAGTCATTTATTTTGAGTGTAGTAATTGGTGCCCTCATGTTTGTTGTTTGCTCTTCAATATACATTTACATTTACATTTACATTTATTCATTTAGCAGACGCTTTTATCCAAAGCGACTTACATTACATTACCAGTGTTACAGTCACTGGAGGCAAGGTGGGTTAAGTGTCTTGCCCAAGGACACAACGACAGTATGAACTGTGGGGAGAGCGGGAATCGAACCGCCTACCTTCCGGTTGAAAGACGACCGCTCTACCCACTGAGCTACTGCCGCTCCATATACGGACTGAGTTCTGAGTGCTTTGGACATGCGGAAATTCTCTCTCCATTCATTTTCTCCAGGTTGCTCTCCTGGTTCTCTTTCGCGGTGGATCTAAGAGCATGTGGCGTATGGTGTTGTCCATTATCGCTTGTTGCTCACCACAACTGCATAGAAGCAATAGATTTTGCTGTAATAAAGCTAGTAGGCTTAGTAGCTTCTGCAGCACGAACTCAATCATGTAGTCCGCCATTATTGTTGTTGCTGTTACGTGTGACGAGGCCGCCACGTGATGCGATGACATCATCGTTTTCACAAAATATACGGATTGGCTGTACACACGACACCGCAAGGGTGAAGGTTTCAGATTTATCCACTTTAGAACCCGGTTACAGATAATAGCGGATTCAGTCTCCCAAAACGCCGGATCCGTGTGGACGAAACGCCAATACGATACAAAATGTATATGGATACAGTGATTCACGTCTCCATGTGGACAGCCCCTTAATGTGGTGCATGACTAGCCGTTCAAAGCACTTCATAAGGATGGAAGTAAGTGCGACTGGGCGGTAGTCATTGAAACAGGATGGAGATGATTTCTTAGGGACTGGAATGATAGTGGTTACTTTGAAGCATGTGGGGACAACAGCTTGTCTCAATGAGATGTTGAAGATGTCTGTGAAGACATCAGTGAGTTCCTCTGCACAGTTTCTCAATACACGTCCAGGAATGTTGTCAGGACCTGGAGCTTTGTGTGCGTTGACCCTGCTGAGGGCTCTTCTCACGCTGTCCCTGGGCAGTGTCACCATCTGGTCATCAGTAGGAGGTGATAACTTCTGTGCAGTGGTGCTGTTGTGTGCCTCAAAGCGAGCAAAGAAAGTGTTCAGCTCATTCAGCAGGGGGGTGGAGCTGTCACACGTCCGAGTAGGGGGTTTGTAGTCTGTGAGGGACTGAATCCCCTGCCACAGGCTCCTTGTGTTTCTGCTGTCGCTGAACCGATGGGCTATCCTCCTGGAATACTGTCTCTTAGCCTTGGCGGTGAAGGAGTAGGCCCCCGGAGAAGGCTGTGATCCCGCAGATCTTGAATGAGCGCCAGGCTTGGATTGTAGACTGTAGTTTTTCCAACCTCGAGCAAAAACTTGCGTCTGTAGCTGAGTTTGCAAACGAGCGGACGAGACAAGGACAAAAACACTGTGATTTGCAAAAACACTGTAATTTGCAAAAACACTGTGATTTACGAGACGAAAAACACGAAAAACACAGAAGCACCGATCTATTGGGAGAGAGAGAAGCCGCTGCGTGTGCACGCGCCGCCATCTTTAAAACGTGAAATTATACATGCATTTACATACAATTTAATTTGTTTATAAGACTTTGAATAAGTGGATATAAAAGTTAAAAAAATCTAATATCTAAATAAAATCTAAATATTTGATATTAACAGCGTAACTTAAAATCCCCAATAAATGTGCCTTTGATGGATTTACACCTGGTTAATTATTTTGCACGTGGCACATGCTGTGACCGGGGCTGTAAAATTCACAATGACAACTGTGCCACTGTGGGTTGCAACCAGTGGTGACCGGCATAGTGACACTCAAAGTTTTGTAGAATATAATTGTGATAATCATAACAATTGCAATAGTAGTGGGTATTAATAGCCTACTATTTCGTTATTCAGTTTTATTTGGATCATAAGACTTTGTATTTTTAAAATACCTCAGACATTGTCATTGAGTTTCTGTTAGCCGTTGGCCGGCTATTTGACTGGTTTGTCAAATTAACAATATCCGTTTTTAAACTAATCGTTCACAACGTGAAGCATTTTTAGCCTTTTACCCATAGATTGTAAATAAAAATTGATGTTACCCGCCCATTGGTCCCCTATTCGCCGAAATGGCCTCAAAGTCAGGGCAAAAAAATAGCGATTACATCCGGACATTTTAGATTAAATTAGATTAGATTAGATTCAACTTTATTGTCATTACACAAGTACAGGTACAAGGCAACGAAATGCAGTTTAGGTCTAACCAGAAGTGCAATAGCAGCAAGTGCAGGATATATACAATGGTTGCATACGTGCAGGATATGGAGATGTACAGAATTTACAGGTTATATGTACAATGAATATAAATATACAGATGGTTATTACTATAACAGGTGAGTGTGTGCCATAAATATAATTACAGGTGTCTCTTTCTATAAACAGCATTTACAGGTGAATATGTACTATAAATGTAAATGTAATATACAGATGTCTCCAACTATAAACAGAATTTTACAGGTAGATGTACACAATTGTATGTTAGCTTAAGGTAAGCAGTAGATTTAAGGTAGTGCAATGAGCATGGACAGTGCAAATAAGTATGATGCGAAATGTAAACAGTTGGTACTGTATGAACAGTTGGTAGCTAAGGTGCAGTAGTTTAAGGGTAGTGGGATGGTGGGGGGTGAGAGGAGAGTCTGTGAGGGTAGTGGGATGGTGGGGGATGAGAGGAGAGTCTATGAGGGTAGTGGGATGGTGGGGGATGAGAGGAGAGTCTGTGAGGGGAGTAGGATGGTGGGGGAGGTAGAAGAGTCTATGAGGGTAGTGGGATGGTGGGGTGTGGGAGGAGAGCCTGTGAGGGAGTGGGATGGTGGGGGTAGAAGAGTCTATGAGGGTAGTGGGATGGTGGGGCGTGGGAGGAGAATCTGTGAGGGAGTGGGATGGTGGGGGTAGAAGAGTCTATGAGGGTAGTGGGATGGCGGGGTGGGAGGAGGGTCTGTGAGGGAGTGGGATGGTGGGGAGGGTAGAAGAGTCTATGAGGGTAGTGGGATGGTGGGGGTGAGAGGAGAGTCTGTGAGGGGAGTGGGATGGTGGGGATGAGAGGAGAGTCTGTGAGGGAGTGGGATGGTGTGGGGGTAGAAGAGTCTATGAGGGTAGTGGGATGGTGGGGGTGGGAGGAGAGTCTGTGAGGAGTGGGATGGTGGGGGTAGAAGAGTCAATGAGGGTAGTGGGATGGTGGGGATGAGAGGAGAGTCTGTGAGGGGAGTGGGATGGTGGGGGGATAGAGGAGTCTATGAGGGTAGTGGGATGGTGGGGATGAGAGGGGAGTCTATGAGGGTAGTGGGATGGTGGGGATGAGAGGAGAGTCTGTGAGGGGAGTGGTGGGGGTAGAAGAGTCTATGAGGGTAGTGGGATGGTGGGGGTGGGAGGAGAGTCTGTGAGGGAGTGAGATGGTGGGGGGATAGAGGAGTCTATGAGGGTAGTGGGATGGTGGGGATGAGAGGGGAGTCTATGAGGGTAGTGGGATGGTGGGGATGAGAGGAGAGTCTGTGAGGGGAGTGGTGGGGGTAGAAGAGTCTATGAGGGTAGTGGGATGGTGGGGGTGGGAGGAGAGTCTGTGAGGGTAGTGGGATGGTGGGGGTAGAAGAGTCTATGGGGTAGTGGGATGGTGGGGAGAGAGGAGAGTCTGTGAGGGAGTGTGATGGTGGGGTAGAAGAGTCTATGGGGTAGTGGGATGGTGGGGGAGAGGAGAGTCTGTGAGGGTAGTGGGATGGTGGGGGTAGAAGAATCTATGAGGATAGTGGGATGGTGGGGATGAGAGGAGAGTCTGTGAGGGAGTGGCATGGTGGGGGTGTAGAAGAGTCTATGAGGGTGGTGGGATGGTGGGGATGAGAGGAGAGTCTGTGAGGAGTGGGATGGTGGGGGTAGAAGAGTCTATGGGG
The DNA here is from genome assembly GCA_024416835.2 of Perccottus glenii. Lineage (NCBI taxonomy): Eukaryota > Metazoa > Chordata > Actinopteri > Gobiiformes > Odontobutidae > Perccottus > Perccottus glenii. Next base: position 32,775,471 of record CM044551.2, on the reverse strand, counting down.
TAGTGGGATGGTGGGGAGAGAGGAGAGTCTGTGAGGGAGTGGGATGGTGGGGGTAGAAGAGTCTATGAGGGTAGTGGGATGGTGGGGGTGAGAGGAGAGTCTGTGAGGGTAGTGGGATGGTGGGGGTAGAAGAGTCTATGAGGGTAGTGGGATTGTGGGGGTAGAAGAGTCTATGAGGGTAGTGGGATGGTGGGGGGTGAGAGGAGAGTCTGTGAGGGGAGTGGGATGGTGGGGGGGTAGAAGAGTCTATGAGAGGAGTGGGGTCAGCAAGGGTTAGAGTTCAGTAAAGAGACAGCTCTGGGGAAGAAACTGTTCTTTAGTCTGCTGGTTCTAGTCCGGAGGCACCTGAAACGCCTGCCGGAGGGGAGAAGGGAGAACAGTCTGTGGGCTGGGTGAGAGGAGTCCTTAAGGATGCTGCGAGCTCGAGGCAGACAGCGTTTCCTCTGGATGTTCTCGATGGCAGGAAGTGGAGTCCCTGTGATGCGTTAGGCAGTTTTCACCACCCGCTGCAATGCCTTGCGCTCCGCGACAGAGCAGCACCCATACCATACTGTGACACAGTTCGTCAGGATGCTTTCTATTGCGCAGCGGTAGAAGTTCACCAGGATGGCCGAGGAGAGCTGGTTTGTCAGATCCACTCCGTGTCTCTCAGGCATCCGCTCCACTTTCCTTCTCTCTCCTTCATCTCATCACAAGCACCTGTAACCTTTTACCATCAGTGAGGTATTTAAACCTCTCCTGTCCACCTCTTCCCTGCCAGATCGTTCAGCATACTCCAGCTCTTGTCTCAGCCCTCTCTCCAGCCTTCGCTCCAAGTCTCAGGTTTGGACTTCACTCTCAGCCCAGCTACCCAGCTTGGCCCCAGTCACCGACTCGGCTCCAGGCTTCGGCGCAGCTCCACGGCTCACTCCAACTCTCAGCCCAGCTCCCCAGCTCCCCAGCTTGGCCCCAGTCACCGACTCGGCTCCAGGCTTCGGCGCAGCTCCACGGCTCATTCCAACTCTCAGCCCAGCTCCCCAGCTTGGCCCCAGTCACCGACTCGGCTCCAGGCTTCGGCGCAGCTCCACGGCTCACTCCAACTCTCAGCCCAGCTCTCCAGCTTGGTCTTCAGTCACCGGCTCGGTTCCAGGCTTCGGCGCAGCTCCACGGCTCACTCCAACTCTCAGCCCAGCTCTCCAGCTTGGCCCCAGTCACCGACTCGGCTCCAGGCTCCAGGCTTCGGCGCAGCTCCACGGCTCACTCCAACTCTCAGCCCAGCTCTCCAGCTTGGTCTCCAGTCACCAGTTCGGCACCAGGTCTCGGTTCAGCTTCACGGTTCAACTCCAACTCTCAGCCCATCTCTCCAGCTTCCTATCACTATCTGTACTTTAATAAAGTATCACTTACCTTCACTGTCTTGTGCGCACTTGAGTCCTCATTCCTGCATTACAGAACGATCTGGCCAAGATGGACTCAGCCAAAGCAGAGAAAGTAATAAATCGATTTACCCTCATTGAAGAAACTCTCCAGAATCATGAAGCCCAAATGAACACTATTTCCGCCGGGTTCCAGCGGATTGTGTCTCAACAGGAGGACGCATTCCAGGCCATGTCAAATCAGATCCATCTCCTGACTTCTCAGCTATCGAGTATTCGAAGACCACAGAGAGTCGGGCCTCCGTTCCACCTTCAGATCCTGTTTCCCCGGTGGTTCAACCGATTCCGGTCCAGGAGCCTCAGGTCGGGATTCCAGAACGTTACTCCGGAGAGGCAGGTGGTTGTAATCCCTTTCTGGTTAACTGTTCAATTCTGTTTGCTCTGCAACCCCACACATTTGCCACAGAAAAAGCCAAGGTGGCATTTGTCATTAATCACCTTACGGGGCACGCACGTCTCTGGGGAACCGCAGAGTGGGAGAGAGGTACTCCAGCCTGCTCTAGTTTCCAATCCTTATCTACTGAACTCCGGAAGGTGTTTGGCTGAGGATCAGGAGGCGCGGCCAGGGCCTTTTTCAACTAAAACAGGGATCTCGTTCAGTGGCGGATTATTCCATTGACTTTGGACGCTTGCTCGGCAGAGTGGATTTAACGCTCCTGCACAGCACCAGGCTTTCCTTCTCGGGTTGGCCGAGCACATGAAAGATGAGCTTGCCTCTTGGTAGCTTCCAGAAGACTTGGATGATTTAATCCGTATGTCAATCCGGGTTGATCAGAGGGTCCGAGCTCGTCGAGGGGAGCGGGCTACCCGGAGTTCTCTTTACCTTCCTCTTGACCCCCAGCGACCACAGCTCTCTGTATCCACAACAGATTCCAGTGAACCCATGCAAATTGGCCGCTCTCATCTCACTCCTGAGGAGAAGCTACGGCCGAAGGAGGAACCTTTGTATGTATTGTGGGGCCCGGGCCATGTTGCATTGGTCTGTCCGTTAAAAGGACAGGCTCAGCAGTAGATGGAGGAGTACTGTTGAGTCTTACAGAGGGTCTCCTTCATCAATCGCCCGCTTGTCCATGTCCAGCTGCTGCTTCCTGGGGCCCACAGACTTTAACTACATTCATTGACTCTGGGGCAGACGGCAGTTTTATGGGCGAGACCTTGGCACTTCAGTTGGGGTTGTCACGAGTTCCCTACCCAAACCAGTTCCTGCACGGGCCCTGGATGGACACCTCCTGGGTACCGTGACCCACGGACCAGTCCGTGACTCTATTGATCTCTGGGAACCATCAAGCGATTTTTCCTAATTCAGTCTTCGGAGATTCCATTAATTTTGGGCTACCCCTGGTTGCGCGCCATAATCCTCACATTGATTGGGACACTGGGGCAATACTGGGGTGGAGTCATTCTTGTCACTCTGTTTGTCTTCAGTCAGCGGGATTACCCAACCCACTACCTGGTACACCTGTATCCTCTCTGCCGCCAACGTTCCCAGGAGTACCAAGATTATAAGGAGGTCTTTAATAAGGCCAAAGCCACAGCCTTACCCCGCATCGGCCATATGACTGTGCTATTGACTTGCTTCCTGGCACCTCACCTCCTAGAGGCCGACTATATTCATTGTCCGCTCCTGAAAGAGAGGCCATGGATCTTTACATCAAAGATGCGTTAGCCCGGAATAATAAGACCTTCTTCATCACCAGCGGGGGCGGGGTTTTTCTTTGTGGGGAAGAAAGACAAGACTCTCCGACCCTGCATTGATTACCGTGGACTTAATGAGATTACCATAAAGAACAGGTATCCGCTTCCCTTCTGGCCTCCGCCTTTGAACTCCTGGAGGGGGCAACGGTGTTTTCCAAATTGGATCTTCGCAATGCATACCACCTGGTTCGTATCCGAGAGGGGCGAATGGAAGACAGCATTTAACACCTCGTCAGGCCATTATGAATATCTGGTGATGCCCTTTGGACTGACTAATGCTCCCTGTTTTCCAGAACCTGGTTAATGATGTGTTGCGGGACATGCTCGACAAGTTCGTATTTGTCTATCTGGATGATATCCTTATCTTTTCCAAGAATCACAAGGAGCATGTTCATCATGTCCAGTCAGTCCTTCAACGTCTGCTGGAGAATTCGCTTTTTGTCAAGGCTGAGAAATGCGAATTTCACGTACCCAGCATCTCTTTTCTGGGTTACATTGTCGCCCAGGGTAAGATTAAGATGGACCCTTCCAAGGTGTCGGCAGTATTGGATTGGCCATCTCCGTGCAGTCGAAAGCAACTGCAACACTTTTTGGGGTTTGCCAACTTCTATAGACGTTCGTGGCTATAGTACCTTGGCGGCTCCTATGACAGCACTTAGCTCATCTAAGGTTCCGTTCATCTGGTCCAGCGAAACCGATTCAGCATTCCGGGACCTGAAGCTTCGTTTTTCTTCAGCTCCAGTGCTTATCATCCCAAACTCTGGTAGCCAGTTTGTCGTAGAGGTGGATGCTTCCGACGTGGGAATAGGCGCAGTTCTGTCCCAACGTTCCACTTCAGACCAGAAATTACACCCATGTGCCTATTTGTCTCGTCGCCTGTCTCCCGCTGAACAGAGCTACAACATAGGTAATAGGGAGCTGCTGGCGGTTAAGCTAGCCTTGGAGGAATGGCGGCACTGGCTGGAGGGAGCCGAACAACCTTTTCTTGTGTGGACTGACCACAAGAATTTGGAATATATCCGGTCAGCGCGCTTGACATCTCGTCAAGCTCGTTGGTCATTGTTCTTTACTCGATTTAATTTTGTTTTGTCATTCCGACCAGGGTCCCGGAATCAGAAACCTGATGCCCTTTCTCGGCAATTCCAGAAGGAGGAGACCTCTTCTGAGGTGACCTCCATCTTACCTCCATCCCAGCTGGTAGCAGCCGTCACCTGGCCCATTGAAGAGCGCGTTAAAACAGCATTGAACACCATTACTGTCCCCAGTTCCTGTCCAGAGGGAAAACTATTTGTTCCTGCGGGTCTGCGATCGGAGGTTCTTCAGTGGGTCCATTCGTCTCGACTGCTTGCCACCCGGGATACGGCGGACACTCTCTTTTCTCCAACGGCGATTCTGGTGGCCTAAGGAGGAAGAGGATGTTCGGGCGTTATCACGGCATGTCCTGTCTGCAGCCAGCAGAAGCCCTCTCATCATGCTCCATCTGGGCTTCTTCGGCCACTTCCGGTTCCCAGATGACCCTGGTCTCATATGTCCCTGGATTTCGTTACGGTCTTCCGAATCTAATGGCAACACGGTGATCCTTTCCATCATTGACCGTTTCTCAAAGATGGCTCACCTCATAGCTCTGCCTAAGTTGCCCTCAGCAAAGAGACGGCAGAACTGGTACTCCAGAATGTCTTCCGGATCCATGGACTACCAATGGACATTGTGTCTGACCGGGGACCCCAGTTTACGTCTACAGTTTGGCGGGAGTTTTGCTCTCTTTTAGGGGCTACAGTCAGTTTGTCCTCTGGATTTCACCTGCAGTCCAATGGACAGACGGAGCAGTTGAACCAGGAGATGGAGTCGGCCTTGAGGTGTGTGGCTGGACAAACACCATCTTCCTGGGCCTCTCAGCTGTTGTGGGTGGAGTACGCCCACAACTCCTTGACGAGCTTGGCTACTGGAATATCTCCTTTCCAGTGCGTCTACGGGTTCCAGCCACCACTATTCCCTGCCCAGGAGAGGGAGGCTAATGTCCCGTCTGTCCAAGCCCTCATCCGGACGTTGCAGAGGACATGGAACAGGGCTCGTGCGGCTCTCCTGCAAGCTTCCACCCAGTATTCGACAGCGGCCAATCGCCACCGCATAAGCAGAGTCCCCAGTACAAGGTAGGGGACCGGGTGTAGCTCTCCACCAGAGACATTCCTCTCCGAGTGGAGTCGAAGAAATTGGCTCCACGATTCATTGGTCCCTTCACTATAGTGAGGATCATCAACCCGGTGGCGGTAAGGTTGAAGCTTCCTCGGTCTATGCGGATTCACCCAACCTTTCATGTTTCCAGGATCAAGCCCCTTCGGGAGAGTCCTCTGGTTCCCGCCACCAGGCCCCGCCTCCCGCCCAGCTGGAGGTGCTCCAGCATATTCGGTGCGACGGCTCCTTAGATCTAGATGTCGTGGTCGAGGCATTCAGTACCTGGTAGACTGGGAGGGGTATGTCCTAGAAGAACGTTCTTGGGTTCCTGCACGCCACATTCTCGATCCACAGTTAATTAGGGACTTCCATTCTTCACACCCCGAGCAGTCAGTTGGAACGTCCGGTGCCGTTCCTTGAGGGAGGGGTTCTGTCAGATCCACTCCGTGTCTCTCAGGGATCCGCTCCACTTTCCTTCTCTCTCCTTCATCTCATCACTGCCACCTGTCCCAAGCACCTGTAACCTATTACCATCAGTGAGGTATTTAAACCTCTCCTGTCCATCTCTTGTCTTGTGCGCACTTGAGTCCTCATTCCCGCATTACATGGTTCTTCCTCAGTGTCCTCAGGAAGAAGAGGCGCTGGTGAGCCTTCTTGACCAGGCTGGAGGTGTTGGTTGTCCAGGTCATGTCAGCCGAGATGTGGGTCCCCAGGAACTTGAAGCTGGAGACACGCTCAACGTCCATTCCATTGATGTGGATGGTGTCGTGTGTGCCTCTTGACTCTTTCCTGAAGAGTCGAGGTTCAGAGTTGGAAAAGTGTCCCTCTATCTTCAGCTTGTAGAAGTGCTTGGCCTTTTTGATGCCCCTCTTCAGGTTTGCTCTGGATGTGCTGTAGGCTTGTGCATCTCCTGATCTGAAGGCAGTATTGCGTGTCTTCAACAGGAGTCGCACTTCCTTGTTCATCCATGGCTTCTGATTTGGGTATGTGGTGATCTGTTTCTGGGTTGTAACACTGTCAATGATGGTATTAATATAATCCAATACAGAGGAGGTGTAGCAGTCAATGTCTGTGTGAGCACCACTGGTGGCTTGGGAAGCAAACATACTCCAGTCTGTGTGTAGAAACCTTTCCTGGAGTGTGAAATCTACCCCCCACACCTTGATGGTCTTCACTGATGGCTTCACACGGTTGATGAGGGGTGAATATTTGGGAGTGAGGAACAAAGAGATGTGGTCTGATTGTCCCAGGTGGGGGAGGGGTGTCGCCACGTAAGCTCCAGCCATGTTTGTGTAGACATGGTCTAGGGTTTTGTTTCCTCTGGTGTGACAGGAAACATTCTGATGAAATTTGGGTAGCACTGGATTATTTCACTCTCTTTTAAAAATGTGGCTTTTCAGATCAGACTTGTCAGTATTAAACCCCTCTGTGCTCTGCTGTTTTAACAACTTCTGTTTCTCTTTGCTTAATAAGATGTCTGTAGTGTAACTAACGCATGTTTTCTATTTGTCCTTTTTAATTTTGACAGTGTGTTTTATTTGTCTCCCTAATGGCCTGCATGTAATTAATGACGTTTCTGATAAAGCTGCTGCTCTCTTGTGACTCACTGTGCACTGCACCTGTCCCTGATCTCTACGTTTGTCAAGTTCAGAGTGATGTCACAGGAAGTCATGTGACCCCTGTCACTAGCCCTGCTCACAGGTGTGCTTCCTTTCATAGGTGTAAACCAAGATGATATAAGTTCAAAGAACTATGTTAATATTAGCTCTTATTGGTTGTGGCTATATTAATTGTCAAAACTCCTTTTCTGAACTGGTATACTTGTTGTAGTTGGCTTCCATCCAAATAAAGAACAAACAAATAAAATCAGAACGTTATCTGACATTATAGACCCATAGAAAGTGCCTCCTAGGTTTTTGTCAAACGAAACCATAAAAGCCCTTAAAATGATCAAACCATAAAATTGAAACAGCAGATAAACCTTCGTTTCCACAGATATGGTCTGCTGGAAATCTACTTTAATCTGAAAAGGTTTAATCAGACTAAACAGTGCTTCTCCAGAAAAGTCCTGTCAACTTTCTTTATTTCATTATTTGATTTAAACTCCTCTTTTAACTGCATTAAACCCTGTTGTTATAGCATCATGCTAACCATTAGGTTAACCAAGCATCCCTTCAGCAATTTAATACAGTTTTAGTTTAAACCTTCATCTCCCCCCTTTTTGAGACATGTGACAACCATGGCTCAAAACACCACAAAAAACAAAAACAAAAACAAAAAACAAAAAAACAAATTGAACCAAAATAAAATAAAAGATAAAAAAAAATTAAAAATAAAATAAAAACAGAATGTTTTTTTTTCAATTACCACCTTAAATTTTTATTTCATTAATTAGCATTTCTAATTATTCATCTTCTTTATGTTTTCCAAATAGCATCACTTTTGTTTACATTATATTTAAAACTTAACTTTGTTTAGTTCAGTTTTAATTTTAGTTACCATTAGTTGTAGGTCTTTACCTGTAACTGTAATTGGTATCTTCCACAATTTGAAAAATTTTAACTGAGTTGATGCAAACATAAATAATTTATATAGATCAGAACTGGTTTCTCATGATCTATTGTCACAAACTTTTAAACATTCACCTTCAATTCACAATTTATTTCACATGTTCTTTTAAATTAGAATATTCTCAAAATATTGTTTAATTTACCTCAAATTACTTTCTTTAGGCAGAAAATACATTTTTCTCTTACTTCAAATCCCCCTTGTGTCAGACCCCTCCCTCTGGGGTTAAACCAGTAACAGGCAGCATGTCTCAGCTGCTTGAACACACCACAAAGCCTCTGCTCTGTTCACACTGCTTTCCTCCAAAACACCATCACATTTGTGACTGTTGTTTAAAAGGAAAGACTAAACATTAAATCAACAAAGTTCTGTTCAAATTCTGCTTTATTTACTTTTAAAATCTTTACACATAAAAATTTCTTTAGGATTTTGTTCAATATAGATTTTTTCTATACTGTTTCTGTAAAACTCAGTTTTACAACCAGGTGCTAAATACAATAAACCAGTTTGTTTTTGTGTTTTTCCCATATTAATTTAAACGTAACATAAAAATGTTTTATCAATTACTATTTTCATGTTTACACTAATTTGGCATTCAGATGCCACATAAAGAATTCACCTCACTCAATGTTAAACAGAAACTTTAACATCAAGTGTAAAATCAAAATTTATGTCTCTCTTTATTTATTCAAATTCACCAAAATTGCAATCAGTAATTATCATTACTGTTCATTCAATAAAATGTAACATCTCAACCTCTCTCTCAATCCTTCTTTTTTCTTTAGGTTACAAAGACCCAAAGTTTGGTCAAAACCAAAACCAAAACAAAAACAAAAACTTAACTTCTGTTCAAAAGGACCTTGTGTTACTCCCAGTACTCAAATTCTTTTTTTAATCTCCTTAAACAGTGATTAAAAACCAGCGAGCCATTGGCATATGCTTTTAAACTTTGACAATTTACCTTGTTAGTATATCAAATATCTTTTTATTTTTCTTATTTCTCATTTACTTGAAATTTAAAAAAAAAAAACTTTAAGATCGTTTTAATAGTTTGAACTGTTTTAACATAGATATGTTTTTAAACATCAAAACCAGATTACCAATTTACATTACAGTTTAAATCTTTATTGTATAGATGACACTATACCTTAATTATAAAGTACAAAATAAATAATGATTATTATTTATTTTGAATTATCTTCGTTTCAATTTTCCAAATTACTTAAACTTTAAGTTTTTCTTCTCAAAAACCATATTCAATCTCATTAATTTAATTATTTTGTTTACCAAATCATGTTTCATAGATTCAATAAAACTCAAATGTGGACTACATTTGTATCAACAGACCTGTCAGAAGGTCAAACAGTTTTCATAATTAAGCATCATAAACTTTATTTAACACATAAGTTCAGTTCAGACTGTTTCTGTCACTGACATTTCTAACTCAGTATTTTTCTCAAATGCAAAACATTTCTAGGGGGAGCAAGGGGGTGCTGTGAAGCCCCTGTTACCTTGACTTGCCTTGCATAAAATGTTATCTTGTGTTTAAACATTCCTCGTGAATCCAAACATGTGTATTTACATGTGTGTTTATGTGTGTGTATTTACATGTGTGTTTATGTGTGTGTATTAACATGTGTGTTTATGTGTGTGTATTTACATGTGTGTTTATGTGTGTGTATTCACATGTGTGTGTATTTACATGTGTGTTTATGTGTGTGTATTTACATGTGTGTTTATGTGTGTATATTTGCATGTGTGTTTGTGTGTGTATTCACATGTGTGTTTATGTGTGTGTATTTACATGTGTTTATGTGTGTGTATTTACATGTGTTTATGTGTCTGTATATACATGTGTTTATGTGTGTGTATTTACATGTATGTTTATGTGTGTGTATTTACATGTGTTTATGTGTCTGTATTTACATGTATGTTTATGTGTGTGTATTTACATGTGTTTATGTGTGTGTGTTTACATGTGTGTTTATGTGTGTGTATTTACAAGCGTTTATATGTGTGTATTTACATGTATGTTTATGTGTGTGTATTTACATGTGTGCTTATGTGTGTGTATTTACATGTGTTTATGTGTCTGTATTTACATGTATGTTTATGTGTGTGTATTTACATGTGTTTATGTGTGTGTATTCACATGTGTGTTTATGTGTGTGTATTTACATGTGTTTATGTGTGTGTATTTACATGTGTTTATGTGTCTGTATTTACATGTATGTTTATGTGTGTGTATTTACATGTGTTTATGTGTGTGTATTCACATGTGTGTTTATGTGTGTGTATTTACATGTGTTTATGTGTGTGTATTTACATGTGTTTATGTGTCTGTATTTACATGTGTTTATGTGTGTGTATTTACATGTATGTTTATGTGTGTGTATTTACATGTGTTTATGTGTGTGTATTTACATGTATGTTTATATGTGTGTATTTACATGTGTTTATGTGTGTGTGTTTACATGTGTGTTTATGTGTGTGTATTTACAAGCGTTTATATGTGTGTATTTACATGTATGTTTATGTGTGTGTATTTACATGTGTGCTTATGTGTGTGTATTTACATGTGTTTATATGTGTGTATTTACATGTGTGTTTATGTGTGTGTATTTGCATGTGTGTTTATATGTGTGTATTTACATGTGTGTGTTTATGTGTGTGTATTTACATGCGTTTATATGTGTGTATTTACATGTATGTTTATGTGTGTGTATTTACATGTGTGTTTATGTGTGTGTATTTACATGTGTTTATGTGAATGTATTTACATGTGTTTATGTGTGTGTATTTACATGTGTGTTTATGTGTGTTTATTTACATGTGTTTATGTGTGTGTATTTACATGTGTTTATGTGTGTGTATTTACATGTGTGTTTATGTGTGTATTTAAATGTGTGTTTATGTGTGTTTATTTACATGCGTTTATGTGTGTGTATTTACATGTGTTTATGTGTGTGTATTTACATGTGTGTTATGTGTGTATTTAAATGTGTGTTTATGTGTGTGTATTTACATGTGTTTATGTGTGTGTATTTAAATGTGTGTTTATGTGTGTGTATTTACATGTATGTTTATGTGTGTGTATTTACATGTGTTTATGTGTGTGTATTTACATGTATGTTTATATGTGTGTATTTACATGTGTGTTTATGTGTGTGTATTTACATGTGTGTTTATGTGTGTGTATTTACATGTGTGTTTATGTGTGTGTATTTACATGTGTGTTTGTGTGTCTGTATTTACATGTGTGTTTATGTGTGTGTATTTAAATGTGTGTTTATGTGTGTGTATTTACATGTGTGTTTATGTGTGTGTATTTACATGTGTGTTTATGTGTGTGTATTTACATGTGTGTTTGTGTGTCTGTATTTACATGTGTGTTTATGTGTGTGTATTTACATGTGTGTTTATGTGTGTGTATTTACATGTGTGTTTGTGTGTCTATATTTACATGTGTGTTTGTGTGTGTGTGTGTATTTACATGTGTGTTTGTGTGTGTATGTACATGTGTGTTTATGTGTGTGTATTTACATGTGTGTTTATGTGTGTGTATTTACATGTATGTTTATGTGTGTGTATTTACATGTATGTTTGTGTGTGTGTGTATTTATATGTGTGTTTGTGTGTGTATATACATGTGTGTTTGTGTGTGTGTATTTACATGTGTGTTTATGTGTGTGTATTTACATGTGTGTTTATGTGTGTGTATTTACATGTGTTTAAGTGTGTGTATTTACATGTGTTTGTGTGTCTGTATTTACATGTGTGTTTATGTGTGTGTATTTACATGTGTGTTTATGTGTGTGTATTTACATGTATTTTTATGTGTGTATTTATATGTGTTTATGTGTGTGTATTTACATGTGTTTATTTGTGTGTATTTACATGTGTGTTTATGTGTGTGTATTTACATGTGTGTTTGTGTGTCTGTATTTACATGTGTGTTTATGTGTGTGTATTTACATGTGTGTTTATGTGTGTGTATTTACATGTGTGTTTGTGTGTCTATATTTACATGTGTGTTTGTGTGTGTGTGTATTTACATGTGTGTTTGTGTGTGTATGTACATGTGTGTTTATGTGTGTGTATTTACATGTGTGTTTATGTGTGTGTATTTACATGTATGTTTATGTGTGTGTATTTACATGTGTGTTTATGTGTGTGTATTTACATGTGTTTATGTGAATGTATTTACATGTATTTATGTGTGTGTATTTACATGTGTGTTATGTGTGTATTTAAATGTGTGTTTATGTGTGTGTATTTACATGTGTTTATGTGTGTGTATTTACATGTATGTTTATATGTGTGTATTTACATGTGTGTTTATGTGTGTGTATTTACATGTGTGTTTATGTGTGTGTATTTACATGTGTGTTTATGTGTGTGTATTTACATGTATTTTTATGTGTGTGTATTTATATGTGTTTATGTGTGTGTATTTACATGTGTTTATGTGTGTGTATTTACATGTGTGTTTATGTGTGTGTATTTACATGTGTGTTTGTGTGTCTGTATTTAAATGTGTGTTTATGTGTGTGTATTTACATGTGTGTTTATGTGTGTGTATTTACATGTGTGTTTGTGTGTCTATATTTACATGTGTGTTTGTCTGTGTGTGTATTTACATGTGTGTTTATGTGTGTGTATTTACATGTGTGTTTATGTGTGTGTATTTACATGTATGTTTATGTGTGTGTATTTACATGTGTGTTTATGTGTGTGTATTTACATGTGTTTATGTGAATGTATTTACATGTGTTTATGTGTGTGTATTTAAATGTGTGTTTATGTGTGTTTATTTACATGTGTTTATGTGTGTGTATTTACATGTGTTTATGTGTGTGTATTTACATGTGTTTATGTGTGTGTATTTACATGTATGTTTATATGTGTGTATTTACATGTGTGTTTATGTGTGTGTATTTACATGTGTGTTTATGTGTGTGTATTTACATGTATTTTTATGTGTGTGTATTTATGTGTTTATGTGTGTGTATTTACATGTGTTTATGTGTGTGTATTTACATGTGTGTTTATGTGTGTGTATTTACATGTGTGTTTGTGTGTCTGTATTTACATGTGTGTTTATGTGTGTGTATTTACATGTGTGTTTATGTGTGTGTATTTACATGTGTGTTTATGTGTGTGTATTTACATGTGTGTTTATGTGTGTGTATTTACATGTGTGTGTTTGTGTGTCTGTATTTACATGTGTGTTTATGTGTGTGTATTTACATGTGTGTTTATGTGTGTATTTACATGTGTGTTTGTGTGTCTATATTTACATGTGTGTTTGTGTGTGTGTGTATTTACATGTGTGTTTGTGTGTGTATGTACATGTGTGTTATGTGTGTATTTAAATGTGTGTTTATGTGTGTGTATTTACATGTGTGTTTATGTGTGTGTATTTACATGTATTTTTATGTGTGTGTATTTATATGTGTTTATGTGTGTGTATTTACATGTGTTTATGTGTGTGTATTTACATGTGTTTGTGTGTCTGTATTTACATGTGTGTTTATGTGTGTGTATTTACATGTGTGTTTATGTGTGTATTTACATGTGTGTTTATGTGTGTGTATTTACATGTGTGTTTATGTGTGTGTATTTACATGTGTGTTTGTGTGTCTGTATTTACATGTGTGTTTATGTGTGTGTATTTACATGTGTGTTTATGTGTGTGTATTTACATGTGTGTTATGTGTGTGTATTTACATGTGTGTTTATGTGTGTATGTACATGTGTGTTTATGTGTGTATTTACATGTGTTTATGTGAATGTATTTACATGTGTTTATGTGTGTATTTACATGTGTGTTTATGTGTGTGTATTTACATGTGTTTATGTGAATGTATTTACATGTGTGTTATGTGTGTATTTAAATGTGTGTTTATGTGTGTGTATTTACATGTGTTTATGTGTGTGTATTTAAATGTGTGTTTATGTGTATGTATTTACATGTATGTTTTAGTGTGTGTGTATTTACATGTGTTTATGTGTGTGTATTTACATGTATGTTTATATGTGTGTATTTACATGTGTGTTTATGTGTGTGTGTATGTGTGTTTATGTGTGTGTATTTACATGTATTTTTATGTGTGTGTATTTATATGTGTTTATGTGTGTGTATTTACATGTGTTTATGTGTGTGTATTTACATGTGTGTGTTGTGTGTCTGTATTTACATGTGTGTTTATGTGTGTGTATTTACATGTGTGTTTATGTGTGTGTATTTACATGTGTGTTTGTGTGTCTGTATTTACATGTGTGTTTATGTGTGTGTATTTACATGTGTGTTTATGTGTGTGTATTTACATGTGTGTTTCTGTGTCTATATTTACATGTGTGTTTGTGTGTGTGTATTTACATGTGTGTTTGTGTGTGTGTGTATTTACATGTGTGTTTGTGTGTGTATGTACATGTGTGTTTATGTGTGTGTATTTACATGTGTGTTTATGTGTGTGTATTTACATGTATGTTTATGTGTGTGTATTTACATGTATGTTTGTGTGTGTGTGTATTTATATGTGTGTTTGTGTGTGTATATACATGTGTGTTTGTGTGTGTGTATTTACATGTGTGTTTATGTGTGTGTATTTACATGTGTGTTTATGTGTGTGTATTTACATGTGTTTAAGTGTGTGTATTTACATGTGTTTGTGTGTCTGTATTTACATGTGTGTTTATGTGTGTGTATTTACATGTGTGTTTATGTGTGTGTATTTACATGTGTGTTTATGTGTGTGTATTTACATGTATTTTTATGTGTGTGTATTTATATGTGTTTATGTGTGTGTATTTACATGTGTTTATGTGTGTGTATTTACATGTGTGTTTATGTGTGTGTATTTACATGTGTGTTTGTGTGTCTGTATTTAAATGTGTGTTTATGTGTGTGTATTTACATGTGTGTTTATGTGTGTGTATTTACATGTGTGTTTGTGTGTCTATATTTACATGTGTGTTTGTGTGTTTATGTGTGTGTATTTATATGTGTTTATGTGTGTGTATTTACATGTGTTTATGTGTGTATTTACATGTGTGTTTATGTGTGTGTATTTACATGTGTGTTTGTGTGTCTGTATTTACATGTGTGTTTATGTGTGTATTTACATGTGTGTTTATGTGTGTGTATTTACATGTGTGTTTATGTGTGTGTATTTACATGTGTGTTTATGTGTGTGTATTTACATGTGTGTTTGTGTGTCTGTATTTACATGTGTGTTTATATGTGTGTATTTACATGTGTGTTTATGTGTGTGTATTTACATGTGTGTTTGTGTGTCTATATTTACATGTGTGTTTGTGTGTGTGTGTATTTACATGTGTGTTTGTGTGTGTATGTACATGTGTGTTTATGTGTGTGTATTTACATGTGTGTTTATGTGTGTGTATTTACATGTATGTTTATGTGTGTGTATTTACATGTGTGTTTATGTGTGTGTATTTACATGTGTTTATGTGAATGTATTTACATGTGTTTATGTGTGTGTATTTACATGTATGTTTATGTGTGTGTATTTACATGTGTGTTTATGTGTGTGTATTTACATGTGTTTATGTGAATGTATTTACATGTGTTTATGTGAATGTATTTACATGTGTTTATGTGTGTGTATTTACATGTGTTTATGTGTGTGTATTTACATGTGTGTTATGTGTGTATTTAAATGTGTGTTTATGTGTGTGTATTTACATGTGTTTATGTGTGTGTATTTAAATGTGTGTTTATGTGTGTGTATTTACATGTATGTTTTTGTGTGTGTGTATTTACATGTGTTTATGTGTGTGTATTTACATGTATGTTTATATGTGTGTATTTACATGTGTGTTTATGTGTGTGTATTTACATGTGTGTTTATGTGTGTGTATTTACATGTATTTTTATGTGTGTGTATTTATATGTGTTTATGTGTGTGTATTTACATGTGTTTATGTGTGTGTATTTACATGTGTGTTTATGTGTGTGTATTTACATGTGTGTTTGTGTGTCTGTATTTACATGTGTGTTTATGTGTGTGTATTTACATGTGTGTTTATGTGTGTGTATTTACATGTGTTTTTATGTGTGTGTATTTACATGTGTGTTTGTGTGTCTGTATTTACATGTGTGTTTATGTGTGTGTATTTACATGTGTGTTTATCTGTGTGTATTTACATGTGTGTTTGTGTGTCTGTATTTACATGTGTGTTTGTGTGTGTGTGTATTTACATGTGTGTTTGTGTGTGTATGTACATGTGTGTTTATGTGTGTGTATTTACATGTGTGTTTATGTGTGTGTATTTACATGTGTTTATGTGTGTGTATTTACATATGTGTTTATGTGTGTGTATTTACATGTGTATTTGTGTGTCTGTATTTACATGTGTGTTTATGTGTGTGTATTTACATGTGTGTTTATGTGTGTGTATTTACATGTGTGTTTATGTGTGTGTATTTGCATGTGTGTTTGTGTGTGTATTTACATGTGTGTTTATGTGTGTGTATTTACATGTGTGTTTATGTGTGTGTATTTACATGTGTGTTTATGTGTGTGTATTTACATGTGTGTTTGTGTGTCTGTATTTACATGTGTGTTTGTTTGTCTGTATTTACATGTGTGTTTGTGTGTCTGTATTTACATGTGTGTTTATGTGTGTGTATTTACATGTGTGTGTTTATGTGTGTGTATTTACATGTGTGTTTATGTGTGTGTATTTACATATGTGTTTATGTGTGTGTATTTACATGTGTGTTTGTGTGTGTGTATTTACATGTGTTTATGTGTGTGTATTTACATGTGTGTTTATGTGTGTGTATTTACATGTGTTTGTGTGTGTGTATTTACATGTGTTTGTGTGTGTGTATTTACATGTGTTTATGTGTGTGTTTTTACATATGTGTTTATGTGTGTGTATTTACATGTGTGTGTATTTACATGTGTGTTTATGTGTGTGTATTTACATGTGTGTTTTATGTGTGTATTTACATGTGTGTTGTTTATGTGTGTGTATTTACATATGTGTTTATGTGTGTGCATTTACATGTGTGTTTATGTGTGTGTATTTGCATGTGTGTTTGTGTGTGTGTATTTACATGTGTTTATGTGTGTGTATTTACATGTGTGTTTATGTGTGTGTATTTACATGTGTGTTAATGTGTCTGTATTTACATGTGATTTTTCCTCAGAGAAATACATTATATTCAAATTAATTACAAATACCTTTTTGGTCAATCTCAATAGATCAAAATTTAAAATAAATAAACGTTTGTCTGAATTCATTTATCTTACCGCTTCCATGTTGCTGCTGCTCGTCTGTCTGCAGCTTCTTTTCAGTCGAAAAGGAGCAGGTGGGAGGTGGGGTGCAGAGAAAGTTTGGAGAGGGCAATGTTGTCCGAGCGGAGGGAGGCCGAGACCTAGATGCTCCCAGAAAACATTTATACAAAAGACAAATGATTAGTGTTTTGACGTACATGTGTGTACTTCTTTCAAAATCTCTTCTCTGCTTCTGTTTTCTCAAACTAGAAAAATAGCTTATGGAAGCTACCTTTCTCTCTCATGTTGTTAAAACTTTCTTTAAACAAAAAAACATTACTTTTGTTCTGATTCACATCATTAGACTCATTCTTCATCCAACAATGGCCCATTCATAAAACATTTATTCTCTCACACACACCTTTTATCTTTAACTCTTTAGGTCAACAGTTCTCAGTATAAGCCCCGTCACTTCTTGTGGGCTTTTTTTTCTCTCTCACCGCTATCACATGCAGTGAACATTTTTTCAGCCAAAGCCTCTCACTTCTAGTGGGCTTTATAATCTCACTTCTCGTCTGTAGGGAACAATTCTACGTAGGCCTACGATTTATTTATAGTCACATTGACTTCGGACTCATTCATCTCACTTTTTGTTGTTAGTAAGTATCTTGATAATAGTCCATACTCGAGTTTTCCTGTGCGTCCAACGCACCATTAAAACCAACAATACTAGCTATGCAAGGCAGTTCGATTGTGGCCAGTGTTGCCAACTTATATATTATTATATATTTAGCGAGTTTTCAGACCCCTCTAGCGACAAATTTTCAAAAAAGCGACTAGCGACAAATCTAGCGACTTTTTCTGGAGTTATTGGAGACTTTTGGAGACTTTCTGAAGTAAAAGCACACATCGTTCTTACTCTAATCAATGAGCAGCGGGTGCTGCCGCGGGCCCCACCCCCATCCCAAAGCCCAGTCCTCGCGCAGCAGCCCCTCCCAGCTGCAGTCAGGGCAGGAGTTGTTCACCCCTCCACGTCCAGACTGCAAATGAATCGCGCATGTGTAGAAACTTAGCAATCCGCCGCTGGTGGATCCCGCCCAGGCTTACATTCAGCACTCGAAAATGTAAAATGTTCTTTGTCGAAAAAATGTATGGTTAAAAATGTTAATGTTTTTCAGTCACTTGTTGTAGGCTCCTAAGTGGACCATAAGGTTAAAAACTAAACTTAAGAAAAAAAAAAAAAAAAGAAAACAATATTGTAAAAAAATAAAAATAAAAAAGAAATTACGGTTAAAAATGTTAATACTTTACTGTGACATGTTGTAGGCTCCTAAGTGGACCATAAGTATAAAAAAAATAAAATAAATAAATAAAATTTTTTTTCCATTGTTCTCGTGTGCTTATCACTTAATTGAAATGAGAAATGAGAAGAGCTTTATTGGGACAGTCGGCTATATCATAATAAATTACAGTAAAAGAGACCATGTGAGCACAAATTTGTCAAGAAAGCCCGTTAGGCAGGGAGAACGCAAGAAAGTATGCAATTTAGTATGATGACGCGATGACGTAATGACGTCACGAATATGCTAATTTACTCATGACGTCATCTAGCGACATTTAGCGGCTTTTTGGCCAGGCTTTAGCTACTTTCCTTTGAAAAGAGTTGGCAACACTGATTGTGGCGTATTACAATACGTGATTATTGATCTAAGATAAATTCTGCTGCTTCCCAGACTAGCTCTTTAGACCCCATACTCCTTCTTGTAATTAGGTGCACTATCTATCTCGTAGATTCCGCACTTGTCACGGCCAATGAACTAATCGCACAAGTCAGTTTCAAGAAACGCCATAAAGACTTACAGAGCATAGGGTATCTATCAAACTTAAATCTATTAAGACAACAAGCTTTAACACAGATTAACATCAGAAATCCCGTTTAAAATCTCACCGTAGGATTGACAGATAGAATCTTGATCAAAAACACAGCCTCTGTCAGACTCGCAAAGATGTAGACTTGAAGGAAGCTAGTAGCTTTGCTACAGAGCGGTCCTTCTAAGTGGAGGATTTTTCTGTGCACACAGGGCTAGAGCCTTATCAGTTTGTGCCACTGGCTCAAACCGCAGTCTCAACAACTCCTGAAGTTAAAGAGCGAAGTCTTGCAGCGCAAGAGAGAATGGAGCCAGTGAAAAAACGTTAGCATTGTCTAATTTAGGCTAATGCTTAGCAAATACTAACAAAGTTTCAGAAATTGCAAACCTATGCATTTACTTTGATTTTGGTTTGATTTAGTGTTAATTACACCCAAAACAGAGATTTCAAGTCTCCCTCTACAACTGTTAAAAACTCTTGACTTGCAGCTCACTGGTCCTGGGAGAGAATGTGTTATAGATACTCAAGGTATGGCTATGAAATAAGACCAGTGTCAAGTCCAGTTAATTTAATAAGTATTATGCAAAAAAGACACAACTCTAACCAAATATAATATTTAAATCCCAACAAAGTAGTGATAAACACTGTTTCTCATGTTGTAGGTAATGCACAGGTGTGACAGGTTGGTGAGTTGGCTGCATAACAGCCCATCCAGACTTTGAGGCAGTAGCACTAAACCCTGTGTTACAGGTACTCCTAACACTTGTAATTGTAGTGTTACACTTATCTTCAGCTTTTATGAGACGTGGGTGGTTAAACAGGGTAGTTCCAGGAAGAAGAGAGCAATGTATTTATAAATAAGTAAATTGAATGTTTTACCTTCCACTTACACATACTGTACATGTGCACCAGCTCTTTCAGCGGTTATAGACACCTGTCTGCTGCAGTGTGGTCAGGTGGAGCTGGGGATACCTGGGCCAGCAGGTACAGGTCATACCTCCTTGTGTTGTCCTCACAAAGGATTCCAATACTGGATTTATAAATATAGTTGGTATATAAAAAATTGAAATATGAAGAAACAGTTATACCTGAAGTTACACACAAAACAATTGTTTAATAAAATGCATTATAAAATCAGCTATACAACTCAAAATGAACAAGCATCAACATAAACATTTACAAAAGAATGTCTAAATGAGACACTTTTCTCAAACTGTCTTTACATAATTCTTATATTCTTTAGAGATTGTTCTTACAGTAAGCATTTTATATTGATATAATATTTTATATATACACACTTAATTTAAATAAAAAATAAATGTCATAGTAAATTCTCATACATCATTTCAAGGCAGGTCCAAACTTTGTAAATCCTGCACAGTCAGGACAGAGGCTTTTTACTTTGTGTTTGAAAGTCACTGTCAGTTGCACTTATTGGAGCGAAGATGGTGAAAAGCAAGAGCCAGACTTACACAGGCTGATCATAACTTCATGAGCTGTTCCAAAATCTTTAAGAATCTTGAGTGTGTTCAACAGTGTATTAGTGTTTACATTAGTCTAAATGTAGTCAGCAAAGTAAATCTAAGTCTCAGAAACTATAGAGCTAACTGCAGTTTTCAGAGTCTGAATCTAAGATGATAGACACAGCAAACTTGAAGATGAAGTATCTTCAGTGAAGTGACGCAGGAACAGTTACCAGGTCCTGAAAATAAAATAAACATATAAACATTATTTTATTTCTTAAATTAGACCATTTTAATGACAATACAATGATAGATTATCACACACCTCGTGTGTTCTCGTTAGAGTATTTAAAACAAGTAATTGCACTATAACAGTAAAACAAACAAAACAAACTAAAGAATGGGAATAAATGCATTACCTTCAGCAGTGACACCTCACACCGTTTCCTCTTTATTGGTGCAGAGGTAGTCCTGGGACACTCTGGCAGCTCCATCAGTGTCTGTGTCACATGACACACTCCTATTAGGCGTTCTGGCCTGGGTGGCTGCAAAAAAGAGTTTAACAAATGATTTGTTATCTTGATTATATGATGAGACCCAAACATCTGGGTCCACAACTCACAAAAACTGCCCAATCCCTAAAAGATGCTCTGTCTTTGCACAATCAGCCTTTTCATTTCAAACCATCAAACAATGGAATCAGAGTCTAGACAGTCTGAAATTCTAAATCTGGTACAAAGCATATCTTTTCTTGTGAGATTATTGTTTTTGTACATGGTGCCTGAGAAATAAAAAATAAACAAAACTAAACATAAAAAAGCTTCACAGTATTCAAACTCACCTTTGCTTCACCTGCAGATCTGCAGCAACTAGTTCAGACTGGCACCCAGTTTCTCTGGTCATCTTAGGCAAAACAAAAGATTTGTGTTATTGTTTACAATTAAAGTATTATATTAATTCATTTTAGAGATTTTAAAATGTTTATAAAGGATATTAATAACACATTCTCATTACTATTACTGTATATCCTCCGTGAAAGCACTAGTCTTTTAATCCGTGTGTACTGTCTCTGGGTCGGTCTGGTTGGCTGCAGCCTGTGATACACTGTCTCCTCAGCAGCTTTACCCCGAGGAGCAGCAATAAACAACGTACACTGATGGTGCGTGCTTTCGCGTTCAATCTAATTAGCAAAGTTGACACAAAACGCACAAGTCCAAGACAGTTTTTAAGTCTGTGTTGAGTCAAAACTTACCATGTTACACGAGTCATGAGATGTTCATGTTCAGTCAAGTCCAGAGTCATGAGCCAGTGACAGGTCTTTAGTGCCAAGGGCTGCATCTCTGCTACAAGTCCAACAGAAAGCTGCCCGTGTACGAGAAATAACGGAATATTGAGTGATAGAGTAAAGCTAGATGTCTGTGTGTACTGGGCCACAGTATCAACACTGCAGCAGCCCTCATTAGCGCGTTAGCCCGGTATCAGGAGCAGCTGAAGCTAACGTTTAGCATACTTTACCTAACTCTAGAAAGTCCCAAACTTTAAAAAGTGTCCAATTGGCCCATAGAGAGCGGCTATTTGTACAGGGCTTTTGGGACATGCGACGGGCCAGCTCCGACCTCCCGGGGCCGCTGGTACACGCGGACACTCGTTTGAGGCCCTGACCCCGCCGGGGGCCGATAGGAGGGGCCCCAAAGTTTTTGGACCCAGGCTTGTAATAATGGACACGTCCACAGTGTGGCATGATGGACAGTCCCACTCCAGGCTTATTTCAATGGGCCTCTGCCCCTATTCGATTAACAAGATATTGGACACTTTGCGATTCCTTCACCAAGTGACCACAGCTGACCATTTCTAAGCCCCGCCCACATCCCCACGAACCCACTATTTGTCCACGAACACACTATTTTTGGGAAATGTGTCGGAGACCCCCGCAGACCACTGCAGACCTCTCTTAAGCCACGCCAACGTCCCACTGACCACTCCTAAGCCCCGCCCACATCCTAAAAAGGAGAGATATCTTTTGAGTCATCATTTTTTATCCCTTTGCTCTAGAGCCAGCCGCCGTCGATGTGTGGATGTGTGGTTCTGGGTGGCCACTGGAGCCAGCGTGCAAAATTTGGGGCCCCTGGGAAAACTCCTCTGTAGAAAACTCCCAATAGCCCATTATTTCAATGTATTTTGTATTGTGCGTTCAAGAACGGCGCTTAGGAACGTCCGGGACGCGGGAGTGGACTCCTTTTTCTCGCCACAGTACGTGGAAACGGTCGGTAAAGTTTGGAGAGGCTACGACATCGTTAAGGGGCTTAATTGGCAAAAGAGCTACGGTCGTCCGCAAAGATACTATGCGCATAAGTGTGAAGTAGGATGACTCCCGTTCGGAGACGGAAGGTCTCGGGATCTTGAAATTTTCGATCGGTACTCTCTAGGGGCCCCTGAAGTGGAATCCCGAAGCGCATAACTCTACGACCCCCTGAACCAGTTTGCATCCCCACTCTCCATAAAACTTAGAAGGCCCTCTGCGTCCTTGCGTTTTAGAGGCCTTCTTGAGAAAATCTGTCTCGGAGGCTGAAATTTTTTCCCTTGGCTCTAGAGCCAGCCGCCTTCAATATGTTATTCAGGGGGGGCCCTGGAGCCAGCGTGCGAAATTTGCCTCTCCAAACTTCACCACACCCTTCCACGCACTGTGGTGAGAAAAAGGAGTCCACTCCCGAGTCGATTGGACCTTCCTAAGCGCCGTCCGTGAACACACTATACAAAATACATTAAAATAATGGGAAATTGGGAGTTTTCTACATAGGTCCCAGGGGCCCCAAATTTTGCACGCTGGTCCCAGTGGCCCCCCAGAACGACATATCAAAGGCGGCTGGGTCTAGAGCAAAGGAAAAAAAATGTCAGCCTCCAAAAGACACAGCCTATAACGGGTTCTGACCCATTGACCCTACACATTATTTGACCCCTTAACAATGTCATAGCCTCTCCAAACTTTACCACCCGCTTCCACGTACTGTGGCGAGAAAAAGGAGTGGTCAGTGGGACGTGGGCGTGGCTTAAGAGAGGTCAGCAGTGGTCTGCGGGGGTCCCTGACACATTTCCCAAAAATAGTGTGTTCGTGGACAAATAGTGGGTTCGTGGGATGTGGGCGGGGCTTAGGAGTGGTCAGCAGTGGTCACCGACACGTTCCCCCTAAACGGTGGGGAAGTGGACAAATAGTGGGTTCGTGGGATGTGGGCGAGGCTTAGCTCAGTGGTAGAGCAGCCGTCCTTCAACCGGAAGGTAGTAGGTTCGATTCCCGCTCTCCCCACAGTTCATACTGTCGTTGTGTCCTTGGGCAAGACACTTAACCCACCTTGCGTCGTATGAATGTGTTAGAATGTTGATGGTGTTGGTTGGAGAGGCCGTAGGCGCGGAATGGCTGCCACGTCTCTGTCAGTCTGCCCCAGGGCAGCTGTGGCTACAGATGTAGCTTACTACCACCAGTGTGTGACTGTGGAGTGAATGTGCAAAGTGCCTAAACCCCCATTAACTTGGTAGGCAATATGGATCCAAATTCACCCTACGATCCCTTCGGTTCACTATGCGATCAATGGCAATTTATTTGCATGGGCTTTTGTCCACGAAACTCACTATTTGTACTACCTAGCAACATGACAAAATTGATTAATTAACTTTAGCTTTACTGGGAAGAAACATAAATTGTGTTTCAAAATGTATGTTCACTCACCTCAAGACGCTGCTGCGGTGGTGGGAATCCATGCAGGAGCAGCGTTAGGCACTGTGTTGCTTTTCAGCGGTAGCTGTTTGGAGAAGCACACCTCCATTGCGTTGGAGAAGCAATCCTGCTTAAAATGCCCGCTGCAAACTCCAGCTCTCAGCAGGAACTCACGGTGTTCCAGGCCAAGTGCACACTGGCGTCTAATTTCCAACTCAACTGGAAAGCAATGCAGTCCAGCAGTGCTGTTGCAACCAGCAACACTACAAGTACATGCTAATGTAGCTAGCCTGATGTTTTTAACACCCGCTACTTGGGAAGATGTTTTTATACCAGGGGCGTGAGCCAATGCCAAGGGTGTGGTGGGGTCGTGCCAGTGGCGTGGGTAGAGAGCCGTTAGTCGAGCCAGTATACGTCACACAAGGAAACAATCTTAAATCTAAAAATTCAACTGCAGTAACCACGTTCAACCTGAGGAGGGCAGCACTTAGACGGTTTTACACCATACAATGTAAAATTAATATACTTTATACTCAAATGTCAAAACCTTTACTCAGATCAGTGAACAGCACTAATAAGGCCCCATTCTTACAGATCATTAACTAAAAAAAGTTGGTTTAGGGTTTAGTTACTCTTTAACGAAGTAAACAAAACATGAGATTTTATATCACTGCAGTGGGGGCTGTTAGAGGGAGGTGTATCTTGCATACACCCTCCCCAAGGCTCCAGTTGCAGAAGTCCCTTGGCAAGCCATGTCCCTAGTTATGTCTACTCCATTCTTGGACTAACATGGAGGACTTGTCATGACATGACCTGTAGAGAACTATGAGCACCCAGTAACTATAAACAATATAAACAATTATAATAATAAAAACACAATCACAATCTTTCAATCTATAGTTTAATCCCAAGAAGTGGGAAAAAATAAATTATTAATATGATATAAGTCTTTGCTTTCTTTAGTGGACTTGAAAGTAAAATGTCAAATACAATTAGCATAAAGCATAAAAACGTTTTAACAGCTATTAGAGTTGATTTCAAATTAGTTGATAATTGCAGTCAAAATCATACCGTCCACTTACTATTGACGAACGAGAGCAAGCCGAGAGAAGTGCGGAAAACCCCACTGTGGGCAGGAAGCTCCACTTGCGTTAGCCTGGTGTTAGCAACAGGTTAGCAATTGCCTTAGCGTCGGCTACAGCGGAGTGGGCGTAAATACACATGCACGTGCTCATTGTGCCCACCCATGGGCTTATGATGCAACACTCCCTTTGCCCATTTTAGTAACATCTTCTGACGAAAGAGTCTGAAATGTCTGGATGTAATCGCCATTTTTTTGCCCTGACTTTGAGGCTATTTCAGCAAATAGGGGACCAATGGGCGGATAACATCCATAATTATTATACAATCTATGATTTCACCAGTGAGTAACTAAGGTCATTTTGCATGACCTTAGTTACTCACTGGATGAGTGAGAATCTCCACAGACTTTAATGCTTATTCAGGTTTATGCTTATACATACAGTATATAATCATATATGATATAATTAACATATTAATTAATATTAGGGGTGGGACTTGATTAAAAAAATATTCTAATTAAATAGAGCCTTTGTAATTAATTAATCTTGATTAATCACATTTTAATCGCAAAACAATCTTTGCCCCAAGAGCAATATTTATTTTTTTATTTTAATGGTTTTTAGTGGAGCGATTTCTCTGCTTGCTGCAACATGCTTTGCATTTAGATGGTACCATAGGGTTGAAGTTCTTTGGTGGTATGCAAACTCTTTTTTTTACAATTTGCACAAAACCACGCTTTTATCAGGTAGTTCTTTTTTCTGAAATTCTCCTTCCATTAGTCCTGATTACACATTGTGCATCAGTGTAATCGATGTACCAGGAAATTGTGCAATGACAAACGTTCCGCGTTGTTTGGAATGCAAACTGCAATTAATTTAATGCGTTCATTTTTATGCATTATTTTTTTTCAAAATTAATCCTAATTAACACGTTAAAGTCCCACCCCAAATTTATATATGAAATAACACAAAAAAGCGTAATTGATTCTTTGTGTTAGACATAGATTTAAGCTTCAGTTTTTAGACTGGTCTAATCTCCACAGTCCCACTGGAGCAGGAATAGGAACAGTTGTCTCACGTTAATGAGTGTATTTCAACTCAGATTAGTTATGGTAGATGCTAATATAAATTAAAAGCAAAGACACCACGCGCAGTTAGAGGCGGTGACTTCACACACAGCACATGCACATGCCTGCACTATGTTTGGTTCCATCTACACTAAGCCCTCTTTTGACAAAATGTGACTAAAAATGTCTTTCTGTTCTGTTTTAAGACACTATACAACACATTATTATTGTATCCTGATGACCCAATTCATACTTCAATGGTTGTGTTTTAGAGTATTTCCTACACACAAAAATAGTGTTTCTATGATTCAAATGTTTGAGTCAGTTAGAGCAGTTTCTGTGACCAACGTTTTTAGTGCTATTCATTATATCATCGACAATGATATAATGTTCCTGGCCTGATCAGCTGTCCTTATTTTTTTTCTAATCTATAAAAATGTGTCCATTTAAACTACTTCTGGACCGACGCAGTTTAAAAAACAACAAAAACAAAAAATACAACCAATCAGAGAAATACAGTTTCACTGAGAAAGTGAATGTGTGTGGACAGACTCCCACAAACATTGGGAGTCTGTCCACACACATTAAGATGTGCAAAGATGCTGAGAGCAGCGGGACCTGTTCATCTTTATTTAACTCTCTTTCTCCATCATATATCATCAACAACAATAGTAACAACCTGCGTGTCCTGTTTGCTACAGTGAACAGATTAACAAACCCTCCAGCTCCATTTCCTCCAGAATTAGTTTCCACCACTAAATGCAATGAGTTTGCATTGTTTTTCAACGACAAGGTTCAAGGCATTAAACATGCGATACAGTCCAAAGGGCAAAAAACTAAACTCCAGCCACCTAGGAGACACTTGGTTGGGTTAATCATTGAAAAAGTTGTATATCAGCAACTTATTCATTCATTCATTTTCTACCGCTTAGTCCCGTTAGGGGTCGCGGGTGACTGGAGCCTATCCCAGCAGCTTTGGGCCTGAGGCGGGGTTCACCCTGGAGAGCAATACACCATCCTTTAGGCCAGTTAATACGCAGCTGTGGCATATTATACCATAATTATGCAGATGACACTCACTTACATTTCACTCACAGCAGGTGAAAATGGACCAATCCATTCACTGTGTCACTGCATCAAACATAATTTTCTCCAACTGAACAGAGACAAGACTGAAGTAATCATCTTTGGGCCACAGAAACAAGGAGAAAGTGTCAGCAGTCACCTCGTGTCTCTTTCTCTAAAATCTCATCTCATCCCAAGTCTCCCGGAAGTTGCGGGAGTCTCCCGCATATTGATAGCAGCTCACTGATGCCCGCAAATTAGCAGTGGTGGACAGTAACGAAGTAAATGTAATTCGTTACTGTACCTAAGTAGTTTTTTCCAGTATCTGTATCTGTAAGTATTTCCATTCGGGGATACTTTTTACTTTAACTTCACTACATTTCAAAGTCAAATATCTTACTTTTTACTCAATTACATTTTGCAAAATTAGTCGTTCCTTGTGTTGCCATTAAAAATTTTGTAGAAGAAGACCTCAAAGACGCGTCTCAGTGGGAGTGTCATAGCGGCTCAATAGAAGCCTCATTCTCTACACGCGAGCTGATAAACATGAAAATAACAAATAAAAAATACACCTGTGATGAAGCTTTGGTATTAGTAATGGCTGACTCTGATTCTGAGGGAGGACATCTACCTTTAGAGTCTTTTTAGCCGAGTGAAAGTGAGAATGAGCGAGAGTGAGCGCGTGTGTAACTTGGACAGCGGCGCCGCTGCTCGTGCCTTTCTCAGTGTCTCTCATAAAGCACAGGCTGTTTTTCCCACATTTTGCCAAACATCAGTGAAAGAAACGAGAGGAAACTAGTCGCTCTGGCCGCAGTAGTGAAGGGGGGGTTGGGAAGGGAAGCTGTGAGCACGTAGCACCTGCAGCTTTACCTTTAGCACCTGCAGCTATACCTTTAGCACCTGCTGCTTTACCTTTAGCACCTGCTGCTTTACCTTTAGCACCTGCAGCTTTACCTTTAGCACCTGCAGCTTTACCTTTAGCACAGGTGATAGAAGCCGGAGCGCGTGTACTGCCGTGGCCGCAGTAGTGACAGGGAGTTTGGGAATAATGCAGCTTCTATTGACAGCTGTTTGGGACAAATACGTGTTGTTCATCCTGACACTTTACCCAGTAGGGGAGGGAGAGGCAGGGGTAAACATAGTTAGCGCAAATGCGCTAATCAAAGCAGCAATAGTAATAAAAGTGAAGGCTGTGTGCTGTGCTTTATGAGAGGTCCCACACTCTAAAAAACTACTAACTATGCCACATGGATGGATAAGAAAAGATAAAGCAACTGCAACCACACACATACAGTACATGTGTATATTTCTCATAACTATTTGCATACGTTTTACTAGTTATGGTATATTAGAAGTTGTAGTTATTCTTTATTTTGGTAATGTTGCTTTTACAAAATTATTGTTATAAAAAATGTATTTCAGAAAAAGAAAAAAAACTATTATAATATGTTCATTAGTGTGTATGTACTGTAAATAACATAACCGCCAATATATAATGTCATGGTATGCAAATTATATGCAAATTAGATGCTTAAAATTTATTTACTTATATACTTTGGGTCATACCTGACATTTTTCTAGTTTAGAGTAGGACTCTATCTCTTATCATTTTCAAACCACAGCCTTTTGAAATTTGGATCTCAAAAATCTGTATTTTTAAAATAAACCCTCGCGCCTAAGGGGGCAAGAGACTGACAAAAATTATAAGGGCATTATAGCCATAATAAATGATAGTTATACTATAGTTACTTAAGTACATTTGAAGGCAAATACGTTTGTACTTTTACTCAAGTGAAAGTTAAAAGGGAGTACTTTGGATTTTACTGAAGTAATATTTTACCTAGTTTATCTGTACTTTAACTCAAGTACTTGATTTGTGTACTTCGTCCACCACTGCAAATTAGTTAAAATCTCCCGGAATCTAGAGCGAGCGAGCAAGAATCAAATCGTGTAGCGCGCACACGGCAGAGAGGGAGAGGGAGCGAGAGACCTTGCGTGTGTGTGCTAGTGTGCGTGTGTGCGAAACGTTTGTAAGACAGAGAGCATCCTGATTGGCTTGTTCCGCAAATCAACCAATCAATTGTCAGTGTGGGTGGGCTTTTATCTCTTCTCCCAAACCAAATTAATCAGTTATGTCTATCTAGAAACAGGAGCACAATGGCAGAGGGAGAGTGGCACAAAAAAAAAAAAAAAGTATAAGACACATTTTACGGCAGACTACATGAAAGTGTACCCCTGTCTTCTAAGTGTCAAACATAATGACAGTCTTGCTCGCTGCACTATTTGTAACAGCGACTTCAGCATTGCTCATGGCGGGTTAAATGATTGCAAAAGGCATGTTGAGGTGAGTTGATAAGTTTCATTTCATGTGCATATTATTCAGGCTAGTTGCCAAGGCTACATGTAAACACCAAACTGCTTAGACCCGTTTAAAGTTGCAATAGGAAATAAATAGAAGCAGCTTATATAAATAGTAAAAGTAATCTACATATTTTAACATAATTAACGAATAATTGCATAGGCCTATAGCTTTTAGAAATAATATTTTATGCTTTTATATATTTTAGGGACCACAACATGTTAGGGAGGCTAAGCGCAGAGAAGGCTGCTCCAATATATCTCAGTTCTTCCATTCAGATAGAGCTGAGATGTATTTCACATCTTTTATTGTGGAACATAACCTGCCATTCCATGTGTGTAGGCACACAGGAAAGTTATTTAGGAAAATGTTTCCTGGCTCTGAGATTGCAAAAAAATATGCCTGCTCTTCCACTAAGACTGCAGCTATGATGAACCTGGCACTGGAACCTGAGTGTTCAGAGGATTTGTACAAGTTAATCCGGACAGAAAAAAAGGCCATACAGTATTATGGTTGATGAAAGCAATGACATCATGTGTGAGAAGGAGTGTGCTATTTTAGTCAGGTACTACAGTGAAGCACAGGATAAGGTGACAGTTGGATTTGTAGACATGCCAGTGTGCAATGATGCTAAAGCTGCCAACATATTCAACTGCATTGCATCATCCATGCATGACAAAGGCCTTGAATGGTCTAATTGTGTAGGATTCAGCAGTGACAACTGTAATGTCATGATTGGTAAAAACTAGGGCTGGGCAAGTTAACGCGTTTTAATCGCGTTAACGCATTAATGAATTAACGGCGACAATTATTTTATCGCACGTCAACGTCGGCCGATTAGTATAGTGAAAGATGTCGGTCTGAAGAACATTCTTAGGATTGCAACGAATGACTGCACGTATGAGCCGCCCTCATCCAGTGCTTTAAGTGGGCAGGTACGCACCTGTACTCAGTACCGCCACTTCTCCGTGCGCCCAGAACGTGCTTTTAGCGTACTGGTACGCTCATTTCGACATCTGTTTTAATAGAGGTTTTAATCCTTTGCCTGCTCTGCCGCTTTCCAGAGCGCCCTTCACAATGCACGCTTCCTAATTCGTCCCACCAAGAGCAGAGACTACATTACCCATACACCCTTGAGTTTAGCAAGTGAAAGGGAGAGGGTGTGTGAAACGCACGGGAACTGCATTCACATGCTCTGACTGTAATGAAAACACAAGAGAGACATTTATATTGTTTATATTGTTATAATGTTATGATTGAAGCTCTGGACATAACTTGTTTTTCTATAACAAACTAAACAAAATATTAATGCCCTGTCAGTGGCAAATATTTTTGGTTTTAATATTTAATTTGATTACATTAATGTTTAAGTTCAGATTTTACAAGAAATGTTTTAACTGCTGTAAAAAGCACATTATTTGTTTAAAGTGTTGTTTAAAGTGCAAACCAAATGTTATTGCACTTTTGTTCATATAGCAGTTCTTTCAAAATGTATGCAGTACACTAATTTTGAATTCATTATTAAATTGATGACCTTTAATATTCAACTTTCACTTTGTTTATAATGTTGCTGCACACATTTTATTTGATGGGAACAGCTACTCTGTGGTTCTGTGGAGAGTCTGTTTACAGTTCAAATGTCATTAAAATGTTATGTCATTAAAAACTTTGTGTTGTTTAATTTAATTAGGTGATTCTACATTTAAATATTGATGATAACAAGCTTGGGGGAAAACACAATTAATTGCAATTAATTACAGAAAATGTGCAATTAATTAGTTAATTTTTTTTTAATCGATTCCCAGCCCTAGTAAAAACAACTCTGTCTTATCAAGAGTGAAAGCACAGGCACCTTATATATACAGTGTTGGCTGTCCAAGTCACTTGGTTAACATATGTGCCAAAACTGCTGTTAAAGAGCTCTCAATGTCACCTGAGGAATTGCTAATTGATATCTACTACTACTTTGAGAAAAGTTAAAAAAGAAGAGAAGGCCTTAAGGATTTTTAGGACTTTCGCAATGTATCCCAGCAGAGAGTACAAAAGCACTGTCCAACACGTTGGCTTTGTTTGGGAAAAGGTTTGGACCATCTGCTTAACCAATGGCCAGCCTTTAGTTCTTATTTTGAATCACATAGTGAGAATCAGAAGTCCTGTGACATTTAGAAGAGGCTGACAGACCCCACTATGAAACTTTACACTTGTTTTCTCCACAGTGTCACACAGTGCTTTGATAAATTTAATTTGATTTTTCAAAACAAGACACCAGTTCTTTGTAGAAGAACTCCTGCATGACATAGCAAACAGATTTATTGTGCCAAAGGTATTGAGAGAACTGAAATTGCAGAAGATAGATGTGAGCAACCCTGAAATTCACTGTCTAGATGAAGAACTTTTTGTTGGGTTCCTGACGAGGAGGCATTTGCACTCTCCACTCACAAGACGAAGCAATTCTTCAAAGATGCCAGAGCATTCTATGTCAGAAGCTTTCAAAAAGTAAAAGAAAAGTTCCCAATGAGAGATCAAATTTTGACAAATCTGTCAGTGGTCAATCCAGAGAACCATGATGAAGTGAAACCAGAGCAAATTTTGACTTTGGCAGAGAGATTTCCAAATGTGATGAAGGTAGATGCTAGAGAACAACTCAATTTGGAAATCCTGGATTATGTCTCAACTGACCTGGAAGGTCCAGAATGGTACCAAATTACAAAAATTTAACAGTCGATGAGTTCTGGGTGGAGCTGTCCAAAGTAAGATTTGTGAGCTCAGGGCAGTTGAGATTTAGGGAGATCAGTCAGCTGATGAAGGTGCTATTGGTGCTGCCAAATTCTAACTGTGATGTGGAAAGGGCATTCAGCATTGTGCGTCACAACAAGACAGAATTTAGGAGTCAGATGTCTCACCAAACACTTGTGAATCTGATGTCTTGCAAGATAAACTAATTCATTGACACAGAGTGCTATGAGGTTGAGGTTTCTGGAAAGTTGCTCAAATCTACGGAGGAAGCATCAACAAAGTACAACGAAAGCTTGCAACAAAAGTAAAAGGCATAGGAAATAGGCCTAGACCTATATGTAGTTGGGATGTCTGAAATCTAAAAATCCGGTTAAAAATCTAGGGGTCATCATGGACTCAGACTTGAATTTCTACAGTTACATTAAGTCAATTACATCATCTGCATTTTATCACCTTAAAAACATTTTGTTATAAGGGTTTTATATCCTTATGTTCCAAAGAGACACGTAGACCGAGTATATTTTAGAAAGCAAATGGCCAGGTTTAATTTTTGCAAGAATGAAGCAAAAGCACACACAAACATAAAAGGGTACATAGTAAGTTGCTTGAATCTTCTTCTGGCTGGAGCCTGCTTCATCACATCGGGCATGTGCTACTGCTGGGGCCTGCTACACCACCTTGTAATTTAGAGTTAAAGGTCTCCACAATCCCTGGTTTTCCTGGGAGCTGTCTGAACCTTTGAAAATAATAGATTATGCTTGTGCTAAGGCGAGAAAAACAAA
Source organism: Perccottus glenii (assembly GCA_024416835.2). NCBI lineage: Eukaryota > Metazoa > Chordata > Actinopteri > Gobiiformes > Odontobutidae > Perccottus > Perccottus glenii. The sequence continues at coordinate 32,742,238 of CM044551.2, read as the reverse complement.
GTACTGGCTGAAGATTTGAGATGACTCAGGAATCGCTGCACCCCCCTGTTTAAAAAGGCAAAATGTAAATATTACTTGTCTAAAAGTACAAGTTTACAAGTTCCAAAGGATTCTGAGGAGTTTTCTAAGACTCTAGCCGTGGCTCTAAAGGGGCCTCCTCTAAAGGAAGGATCCTGGCAATTGGGAAATGACATTTATTTCCCAAAGGTTGCCTCTTCACAGACTCATTACGACCACAGCCACAAATGTATCAAAAAACAAATTGATAACTTTTTTTTGCACACGTGTCTAGATGATACTCACCAAATTTGGAGCTGTTTAGATGAAAAGCCTTTTAAGGGGTGCAATTTAGGTGGTCACGCATTCCACCCAACATAGTAGATTTCCTGTTGAGTTTACGGTATGGCTGTAATAAACTTTTCTGTTTGCCCTGAGGTGTCCTATGGATGTACCAAGTTTTGTATTTCTATATTGGAAAAAATTACTTTCATTTTCCATAGAACCAATGTATTTTGACTTTTCTAGGGGTCGCCACTGAGTCATTTTTCATATTTTTTTTCGGGGACTTCAAATACATAACTTTTTGCTGGGCTTGAAGTCTGGGACCAATAAAAATGACTTTTAGTTGCACGTTTACTGGGTCAAATTGAAAATCATTTTTCAGAAAAATTATAATAAAAAAAATATATACCAAATTATAATAAAAAAATATATAACTCGAGCAAAAATGACAAGAAAAACGCCCGTCTATTTTACACACGTGTGTTTAGCTCATTTTGCCCAAGTTTGGTGTCTGTGGAATGAAGCAGCTATTTTTTGTTGTTTTTTAAAAGAGAGGTGTATTCCCCATTGGCTTTTTTGTTCATAAGCCGATGCTGGATGTGTGTACCAAGTTTCATTTGCCTACGACAAACTAAAATTTTCACTTCCCATTGACTTTTTCCAAATATTTGGGACGTTGCTATGGCAACACATTTATAGATAGGGGGTGGTTGTCATTGGCTTTTATGCTCGTCATGACATAGGAGATGTGTGTACCAAATTTCATGTCTCTATGACAAACTAAATTCTTGGGTCCCATTATATGTTTGTAGGGGGCGCTAGAGAGCCATTTCTAAAGATAACCCTTTTATTTACATATTTTTGTGTTCAGGTCATGAATGTGCACAAACGCCTTTTTGGGTCCAACTCGATCCGAGAAGGCGTTTGAGAGTTAAGAGACGTTTTATTTTCACAAAAATGGCCACCTTGTTACAGGCTTGCCACACCCATACCCGATAAGATATCATAAACAAAGTCACAACTTTGGTTGGCACACGTGTCTAGATGATACTCACCAAATTTGGGGCCATTTAGATTAAAACACAATGATTTGCATCTTTCTGGGTGCGATTTTAGTGGCAGCGTTTCACCCCACATGGCGGACTTCCTGTTGAGTTTAGGGTGTGGCTGTGACTTTTCTGTTTGCCCTGAGGTGTCCTATGGATGTACCAAGTTTCATTTTTCTACGTTGGAAAAAAGTTACTTTCACTTTCCATAGGCCCAATGTATTTTGACTCTTCTAGGGGTCGCCACTGAGTCATTTTTTGTTTTTTTTTTTGGGGACTTCAAATACATAAATTTTTCGCCGAGCTTGAAGTCTGGGACCAATAAAAATGACTTTTCGTGCATGTTCACTGGGTCAAATTTAGGACCATATTGGGAAAAAAAAAAAAAAAAAAAAAATCTGGGCAAAAACAATAGGCCCTCCCGGTCATCACCGGCTCGGGCCTAAAAATAATCTGAGCAAAAACAATAGGCCCTCCCGGTCATCACCGGCTCGGGCCTAATAAAAAATAATCCAAGCAAAAACAATAGGCCCTCCCGGTCATCACCGGCTCGGGCCTAAAAATTATTATAGTTGTTGTAAGTAACAGCCTTAGAGTATAACGGCGTTACTGACAGCGTTAATTTTTCAGTAACGGAGTAATCTAATTAATTACTTTTCCCATCGTTGTAACGCCGTTATCGTTACTGAGAAGGTAAAGTGTCGCGTTACTACAATTTGGTTGAATAAAGCGCGAGGTGTCATGCTTTGGCTACACATCAGCTGCTGCTGGAGAGAGCAGGGGTGTGTGGGCGGTGCCCTGCTCACGCGGTCTCACTGCGCGCTCTGACTTCCACTAAACACAAGACAGCGTCAGCGACAAAGGCAACGAGCCGGGGAAATTCAAAGGTGCCGTACTCGAACTGGAAGTACTGGCACTACTTCTCGTTAATTGAAATCAAAGGCAAGAATGTTTCTGTAACATGCTATGTCCAGGGAAAAAGACTCTATCCACGTCTGCCTCAAGCAACTCAAACCTTTTGAAGCACCTTACATCAACACATGCTGTAACTCCTCAATGACAACACTGCAACGGTTTCTCGAGTACGGGCGCATTTTATTCTTGAAATCCATGAAACGCCGTGAAAACTAAAGAACAAATTAAACATTACAATTAGACACTCCATCTTGTCTTGCTAACATGCAAGAGTAAAAATAAAATTAGCTGCCTCGTGGCCGCCTGTCACTTCGGAGGTCTTATAAATATTCTAGCTGTGTACATTGAACAGTGTAATCAGAACAACATAAATTCACAATTACAAGTTTTACATGTACAAAACAAATACCTTAGACAGTTGGTTAGCTAACTGTTGGAAGCTGCCTTAAGCGTGGCTCGCGCTCTGCAAGTCTTGAGCATGTGAGGGCGTGTCTATTGTACTTGGCCCGTTAGTCTATTAAGCTCATCTTAAATCTCGTGATACTTGCGGTATTAAACCAAAAGAAAATAATAAATGATAACTGTACAGTACAACATATTACAGCATCTTAAGGAAATAAAGATATATTTTACCAGTGTGAATAAAAATAGTAAATAGAAAATATTCCCATTTTTTCTAAACAAAAAATAAACTTTCATACATGAATCTTTTCAATGACACTTACACATGCTAACACGACACTTGTTGCTGCTGCTAACCCCAAATGAAGCTAGCGTGAGTTCCAGTGAAGGAGACAGAGCCACTGTTAAAACAAGCAACGCTCGATTTTACGTGTCAGCAACAACCACTAGTTGTTAGATGAGGAGTATATTAGAATAGATTAATGTATTAATTATTTTCTTTGAGAATGAACAACATGTTAATCTACAGAGCGAGTTGGATTGTGTTTTGTTTATTGCACAATAATTTACGGGTACAGAGATTTGCACTACTTAATGGCCAGATCTTCCTTTTTTCTTTTTACACAAGTTTACATTTGTGTGACTTAATTTTGCCATTGAATTTTATTTTCAATATTTATTTTTTAGATGTTTTTATTTCTATGTATATCATATGGCAGACTGCAATCTATTGATTTCAAATAAATACCAAATGTTCTAAAATACTATATATTGTGTTTTTATTCTTCAATTAGTTAATTTAAACCTCTTTGATATTTAAGCTGTTATAGAATGTAATACCGTTATAGAACATAAAAAATAACTTCAGTTACTTTGCTGAGTAACTGAGTTACTTTTACAATGTGGTAACTGAGTTACTAACTCAATTACTTTTTGGGAGAAGTAATTTGTAACTGTACCTAATTACTTTTTTGAAGTAAGATGACCAACAGTGATAATATCTCAACCAGTCTTAGAGAAACTTATCCATGCTTTTATATCCAGCAGGTTAGATTACTGTAACGGCCTGCTCACTGGTCTCTCAAAACGAGGGTTACGACAGCTGCAGCTTATTCAGAACGCGGCTGCTCAGGTTCTTACCAAAACCAGGAAGCACAACCACATCATGCCAGTTTTAAAATCTCTGCACTGGCTTCCTGTTTCTCAGAGAATAGACTTTAAAACAGCACTGCTGGTTTACAAGTCTCGTAATGGTTTAGCACCAGAATGTATTTCTGACATGCTAGTTGCTTATGAACCTCCTCGGACTCTAAGACATCTGGGACAGGCCTTCTGCTCGTGCCCAGAGTTAGAACTAAACAAGGTGAAGCAGCGTTTAGGTTTCATGCAGCAAAAATCTGGAACAGCCTCCGAGATGAAGTAAAACAAGCCTCAACTTTAACAATGTTCAAGGGGAGGTTAAAAACCTTCCTCTTTAGCTCCGCCTACATTACATCTTAAAGTGTTTTTTTTATCTGCACTCTTCTTTTAAAATGTTTTTAATTTTTCTTGTTTCTTAATCTAAATCTTGTAAATTGTCTTTTATTCCTGTAAAGCACTTTGAGCTACCCAGTGTATGAATTGTGCTATATAAATAAAATTGCCCTGCTTATATTTTTGTTCTCTTTGTGTCTGCTGTTTACAGAGGAATTTAACCTGGTTTGACCTGATTTGGCCTTTTAGCAGATGTAGTGATATTTGTTTTGGTTAAAAAAAAAAAACTCAGCATTAATCTTTTGGCCATTGTTTTGGATTGTCATGAAGTTGAACATGAGGGCATGTTCTGCTCCAGTAGCGTTTGGCGTCAGGCTTATGGCCATAATGTCTGCAAAATTTCATCACTAAACTTTGTCTCTGATTAAGCTGACCTCAGGCAAGGTAGAGTCAGAACATGTTTCTTGAGCAGCTTACTGAACAAAAATATAAACACAACACTTTTTTTTGCCCCTAGACTGGTCACAATAAAATACCACTCTAAATGTGTAGTTTTATCACACAGCCCAATGCCACAGATGTCACAAGTTTTAAGGGAGCGTGCAGTTGTCATGCTGACTGCATGAATGTCCACCAGAGCTGTTGAATTGAATGTTCATTTCTCTACCATAAACCGTCTCCAAAGACATTTTAGGGAATTTGGCAGTACATCCAACCGGCCTCACAACTGCAGACAAAAACCACACCAGCCCAGTACCTCCACATCCAGCATCTTCACCTCCAAGATCCTCTGAGACCAGCCATCCGGACAGCTGCTGGAACAATCAGCATAACCAAAGATTTTCTGCACAAACTGTCAGAAACCGTCTCAAGGAAGCTCATCTGCATGATCGTCGTCCTCGTCATCGACCTTTAACCTGACTGCAGTTTGTTGTCGTAACGGACTTGAGTGGGCACATTCTCACATTCAATGGCATCTGGCACTTTGGAGAGGTGTTCTCTTCATGGATGAATACGGGTTTTCACTGTACATCGCTGAGAGCGAGTATGGCGTTGTGTGGGTGAGTAGTTGACTGATGTCAACGTTGTGGCTCATGGTGGCAGTGGGGTTATGGTATGGGCAGGCGTATGTTATGGACAATGAACACAGTTGCATTTTATTGAGGGCATTGTATGCACAGAAATACTGTGACGAGATTCATTCATCCACGACCACCTCATGTTAGCAGCATAATGCATGGCCCCATGTTGCAAGGATCTGTACACAATTCCTGGAAGCTGAAAACATCCCAGTTCTTGCATGGCCAGCATACTCACTGGACATGTCACCCATTGGGCATGTTTGACATGCTACGGATTGGCATATACAATAGCATGTTCCAGTTCCTGCCAATATCCAGCAACTTGGCACAGCCATTGAAGAGGACTGGACAAACATTCCACAGGCCACAATCAACAACCTGATCAACTCTAGGTGAAGAAGATGTGTTGCACTGCGTGAGGCAAATGGTGGTCACATAAGATACCACTGGTTTTTGGACCCTCCCCCAATACAGTGAAACTGCACATTTTAGAGTGGCCTTTTATTGTGACCAGCCTAATGCACACCTCTGCAATAATCATGCTATCTAATCAGCATCTTGATATGCCACACCTGTGATGTGGATTACCTTGGCAAAGGAGAAGTGCTCTCTAACACAGATTTTGACAGAGTTCTACACAAGCAGTTATATTTTATTATAACAACATAAGTGGTCATTTCTCAATTGCACAAATCCTTCATTAGAAAGCCAGACTTAAGAGAATTAAGTTATTAACATCTCCTGCTTATCAATAGTTGTCCCACTTTTTAACCTCACTGACAGTTCCTTCCATGCTTTCATGCATTTGAGGTGTTCTGTACTGTTTTCATGTGATGTGAGATAATTGCTTGCATTTTTCCAATTTGCCATTCCTGCACTTGTTAAATTGATGTTCCTCTTGGAAAACAATTTGCAGCAGAAGCAAAAGAGGCTGTTTTTCTTAATTGAATAAATCAGCCAACTTCTTGCCATCTTTTCACCACTTACTAATGTCTTCTTAAAATATTGGTGGTGGCAACTTCTCCCATCACTCTAATTCCTACGGAAAACAAAGCCAGGTGCCACCTTACTTGGTCCTCTGCGATCCAGCTCAGTCCGAATCCTGTCGGTCAGATGTGAGGGCAAGTTAGCAGGGTCAGTTGACAGAGGCTCATCCTCACCAGTGGGGCTCAGTGGGGGTTCAGCTCCAGGCATTTCTATCAGACAGCATATTGGCATATTACTCAAAACACATAGCTGTGAAAAAACATAGTCCTACTCATAAATTATCAGAAATATTAAAATTACATTAAATTGCAGTTGTCCAGTTGTCTTGTAGCCTACACACACACACACACACACACACACACACAATATGCACACCTGAAAGCTCATGCTTGGGAGAAGTAGAGGCAAAGAGGTCTTCATCCTCGATATCAGATATTTGTGGAGACATATGTGTAGCGGAGGAGGTGGTTGGCTCATCCTGAAGGGTCAAGACCATTCCAGAAGAGGCCTGTGTAGCGGGGGAGGTGGTTGGCTCATCCTGAAGGGTCGAGACCATTCCAGAAGAGGCCTGTGTAGCGGGGGAGGTGGTTGGCTCATCCTGAAGGGTCGAGAACATTTTCCAGAAGAGGCCTGTGTAGCGGGGGAGGTGGTAGGCTAATCCTGAAGGGTCGAGACCATTCCAGAAGAGGCCTGTGTAGCGGGGGAGGTGGTTGGCTCATCCTGTAGGGTCGAGACCATTCCAGAAGAGACCTGTGTAGCGGGGGAGGTGGTTGGCTCATCCTGTAGGGTCGAGACCATTCCAGAAGAGGCCTGTGTAGCGGGGGAGGTGGTTGGCTCATCCTGAAGGGTCGAGACCATTCCAGAAGAGGCCTGTGTAGCGGGGGAGGTGGTTGGTTCATCCTGTAGGGTCGAGACCATTCCAGAAGAGGCCTGTGTAGCGGGGGAGGTGGTTGGCTCATCCTGAAGGGTCGAGACCATTCCAGAAGAGGCCTGTGTAGCGGAGGAGGTGGTTGGCTCATCCTGAAGGGTCGAGACCATTCCAGAAGAGGACTGTGTAGCGGAGGAGGTGGTTGGCTCATCCTGAAGGGTCGAGACCATTCCAGAAGAGGCCTGTGTAGCGGGGGAGGTGGTTGGTTCATCCTGCAGGGTCGAGACCATTCCAGAAGAGGCTTGTGTAGCGGGGGAGGTGGTTGGCTCATCCTGAAGGGTCGAGACCATTCCAGAAGAGGACTGTGTAGCGGGGGAGGTGGTTGGCTCATCCTGAAGGGTCGAGACCATTCCAGAAGAGGCCTGTGTAGCGGGGGAGGTGGTTGGCTCACCCTGAAGGGTTGAGACCATTCCAGAAGAAGCCTGTGTAGCGGGGGAGGTGGTTGGCTCACCCTGAAGGGTCGAGAACATTCCAGAAGAGGCCTGTGTAGCGGGGGAGGTGGTAGGCTAATCCTGAAGGGTCGAGACCATTCCAGAAGAGGCCTGTGTAGGAGGTGGTTGGCTAATCCTGTAAGGGTCGAGACCATTCCAGAAGAGGCCTGTGTAGCGGGGGAGGTGGTTGGCTCATCCTGTAGGGTCGAGACCATTCCAGAAGAGGCCTGTGTAGCGGGGGAGGTGGTTGGCTCATCGTGAAGGGTCGAGACCATTCCAGAAGAGGCCTGTGTAGCGGGGGAGGTGGTTGGTTCATCCTGTAGGGTCGAGACCATTCCAGAAGAGGCTTGTGTAGCGGGGGAGGTGGTTGGCTCATCCTGAAGGGTCGAGACCATTCCAGAAGAGGACTGTGTAGCGGAGGAGGTGGTTGGCTCATCCTGAAGGGTCGAGACCATTCCAGAAGAGGCCTGTGTAGCGGGGGAGGTGGTTGGCTCACCCTGAAGGGTCGAGACCATTCCAGAAGAGGCCTGTGTAGCGGAGGAGGTAGTTGGCTCATCCTGACCAGTGGCAGAGGATGCTCCAAAATATTTTAGAAGTGTCCCTGAAATTGCAATTGAATTGCATTTGAAATCAAAAGACCATAGGATAATGCTTTATAAAGCTAAAACAGCCTGGGGTCAAATTGACATAATAGAAGGGTTACATAAACATGCTCTTACACACTAAATGTCTGTCATTACACGCTATATCCGCCGAGACCATTCCAGAAGAGGCCTGTGTAGCGGAGGAGGTGGTTGGCTCATCCTGAAGGGTCGAGACCATTCCAGAAGAGGCCTGTGTAGCGGGGGAGGTGGTTGGTTCATCCTGTAGGGTCGAGACCATTCCAGAAGAGGCTTGTGTAGCGGGGGAGGTGGTTGGCTCATCCTGAAGGGTCGAGACCATTCCAGAAGAGGACTGTGTAGCGGAGGAGGTGGATGGCTCATCCTGAAGGGTCGAGACCATTCCAGAAGAGGCCTGTGTAGCGGGGGAGGTGGTTGGCTCACCCTGAAGGGTCGAGACCATTCCAGAAGAGGCCTCTGTAGCGGAGGAGGTAGTTGGATAATGCTTTATAAAGCTAAAACAGCCTGGGGTCAAATTGACATAATAGAAGGGTTACATAAACATGCTCTTACACACTAAATGTCTGTCATTACACGCTATATCCGCCGAGACCCGGAGGATATGTGTTTTTTCCCCCATGTCATCACATTGTTTAGAGCATACAAACAAATGGTAAAAAAAAAAATATTGAAATTTTTTTATTTTTTTTCATGTTATGCTATGGTCACTGGGACTCAGTTGTTTAAAAAATAAAATGACTTTAAATTATATGTATAGGCAAAAACAATGGGATTTTATTTTTTAATCACCAAAAACATTTTGGGTTTCAGGATATTTTAATTTGTATATTAATCTAACTTGATGGAGGAACATTAGCTCTTTGGTTACTGCCTCAAATTCTATGCATGACACACTTTTAGTTATGACTTGTAAAACTATACTTAGGAAACTATACTTAGCATACTGTGTAGCAAATAAATAGCAAATGTTCGTCTTTAACCTAAAGATTTGAAAATGCCGTTGGTTATTTACAGAGCCTAACGTTAAACCAACAGATGGAAATGATAACTGAACTTTTAACAGTTTTATTGCAAAGCCCAATATTATAAATTAGATCTCGTGATTGAGTTGAAACCAAATTATTGTTGTATAAGCATAGCAAGCATCATTAGCAAAAAGGCTAACAAAGAGTTATACCCACCACCGATTAACATTAGCCCTTCATTCATGAAATGGATACTGTAATCATACAGAGAGAGAGAACATAGTTGCATACCTTTATCTTTTGCTCGTTTCTCCTCTTCTTCTTTTCTTTTTTTTCAAAATTGGGCACCTGATGGCTTTGACCTTTTCTTCTCCATCTCTGTTATTTGCAGGAACTATAGGCCTATAGACCAGTTCGATGCCATAGAGTCTTTATTGTTCACAACCAACACAATAATGACCCGAGTTGACTTCCCCAGCTCTACTAATGATTGAACAGTAGACATAAGCTTTTATAGGGTTTTGATAAGACAGTATAGTAATAACTCTTCCTGTAAGGCTTTGAAAATCCTCATTAACTTTCTGATGTCATCCTGTACGGCCTTGAGGACTCCTCCTCCTTGAGCCTCTCCTTTCCTCTGTAACCTTCGGTAACAGGCACCTAAGTCTCTATCTAGATCGTCCTTGTGTGTACATTAAACTTACACTCTGACATTATGTTTTCTCTTTTACATTAATGTGTTTCTAGATGTATTAATATAACATCCCTTCCTTGATTATAAACCATAACACACATAACAAAACTCATCATGCATAAATAAATAACTAAATAAGTAAACAGAATTGAAACACATAACATATAAAAATATTACACTACAATATCTTCATTTCATCTGACTCATCTGCCCGCACGTGAGTGCGCAGCTCCAGGTCAGCCACGGTTAATACAGCTCCTGTCGGCCCATCTCAGAGCAGAAAGAACAGCAACATCTGACGCTTTATGCTCAATAAATAAATAAATACCAGAAGCCTTTTAAATGCAGTAAACTAAAACTCATCACAAAATAAGCCTGTCAGTCTATAATAGATTATTCCCCATATTTTTAGTATAAGTGTGTAGCCTACTGAGCATTTCTGCATATAGGGGCATGTCTGGGAAACTCAGAAGAATACTTTATTGCTGTAAACACTGCGTTGCGATATATTGCAGCGCCAAATTTTATTCATTCATTCAATGAATGAATGAATGAATTTTATTGTGCTCATTTTCATATATTGCACAATAGGTCAATTTATCACAACAGGCCTAACAAGCTAAACATCATTCATACATGAATACTCCCAACAAGTTACACTAGGTCTCCAGCACAGAGGAGAATTGAACTGTGTACAGACCTTCAGCCACTGCAGATGAAGACAGGATAAATAGGACAAGACACATACTGTATAATACAATATTCTAAAATGCACTGAACAGAGCATATAAGAGAACAAGAGGAAGGCTAAAACCTAACATGGTCCTTCTAATAGTGTTGGGTTGTTTGAGAGACCTACGTTGATGGGCATCAGACCACTGCACCCAGAAGAGGAGAGTATTATCAGAACATGCTCTGGGCTGCGTAGCCAGAGAGGATTGCTGAGTCTCACTTTGCATGAGAAATCGAAGAGCAGTCCTGTTCTTTATATCCACTGCAGTGACCTTTGTCAACCCAGTGAATTAACCTACAGGCGTATCAGCTGTGCTGGCCTTTTCTCCTGCAGCCTGTTCTATTAAAAGAGTCAGAACCGCTGCGTAGTTCAGGCTTAAGTAACCTTATCTTGTAATTGGGTTCAAGGTTAAGTGACCCTGGAGCAGGAGGGTCCAGATGAAGGTCACCGTGTCAAGCCAAGGGGGCTTTAATCACTGATGGGGTTGGGAACCAAGACGTGGGCTGACCTCCCGCCCCTACTCATCCAGCCTCATTCAGCAGTCTACAGATCAGGGAGGGGTGGGAAGGGGGGTTCAGGGGGCAAAACATCAGTTACCAGCCAAGGTCTCACAAGCTTTTAACCTTAGCACAAATCAATGTGAACAGCAATTGGGCCTTTATTCGTGGAGCAGATGGGAATATTAGACTGCTGGAGATTTAAAGCAGACAAACTGTTGGTGTAGCACTTCTATTACCAGCCTCAGTCTGAATGAACGGAATGTGGCAAACAGAGCTACAAACCCTAACCTTTCTCAACCACTTCCTGAACATGTTGTGTTAAGTAAATGAGTTCTATTTGTTCTATATTAGTGCAACCAGCTGTGGTGTGGAAGTACTCAATCCCTATTACTTAAGTACAGTATAAGTACAGATAAAGAAGTAGAAATGTACACAAGTAAAAGTGAAAGGATCCCACATTTACATTTAGTAATTTAGCTGACGCTTTAATTCAAAGCGACTAAAATTAAGGTTCCATTCACCAGTGTTACAGCTGGAACACCGCTGGAGGCAAGGTGGGTTAAGTGTCTTGCCCAAGGACACAACGACAGTATGAACTGTGGTGAGAGCGGGAAATGAATGATTAAAAACTCTATCTCAGAGTCATCTAGCTCATGGGAACAGGAATAAAGGTATTCATTGCTCCCTAATCAGTCTGTGTGAAGGGTTCTTTCAAAACAACAAAAATGGCGTAGTGTGCTTACCGTTCCCAAGAGCAAAAATAGACAAGACAAGACAAGACAAGACATTTATTTTTGTATAGCCCAATATCACAACAACAGTCGCCTCAAAGGGCTTAACAGACTGCACTAGACAACATCCCCTGTCCTTAGACCCTCCCTCGGGTAAGGAAAAACTCCAAAAAAACCCAGCCGGGAAAAAAGAGAAACCTCAGGGAGAACCACAGAAGGAGGGATCCACTCCCAGGACGGACAGGCCGTGCAGGAATGTGTCCGGGACAGTTGAAAAATACATAGAAATACACAAACATTTTCACAAATAAAAACATTTATATTGGTAGTGTCCAGTGTCCACTCTGAGTGTGCAATAGTGGATGGGCCGCAGCCAACATCAAGGTAGATGACAGATGGGTGGGAGCCCTCACACTGGAGCACAGGCGCGGGGGGGGGCAAACATCACCCAGCAGGTAAGAGGTTTGTATCCACCCTAGGAGGAGGGAGAAAAGAGGAAAAAAAACAAACTGTAATAGGTAGGTGTGATAATATGAGCGGAAATAGTGCTCAGTAACAAAAAATTATGCATTATGCATATTGCATCAACATTTAAACCATTAGAATGATGTTCCATTGGCATTAGCTGTTTTTCAAACCACTTTTGACGTTTGGACTTCATAGACCCCTTGGAACCCCCCCGCACTTTTTCATTCTGTTTTCGGTGCGGTCTTGTTTTAACAAGACGTATGAGAGATGCACCTCCCACTGACAGCCCCCACTGCAGTGATATAAAATCTCATGTTTTGTTTACTTCATTAAGCAAACTCACTCCGTACCTTTGATATATGCGTGTCTTTGCTTCATTCATGCAAGAATAAAACCTGGCCTTTCGCTTTTTATAATATAATCTGTCTCCGTGTCTCTCTGGATAATATAAGGATATAGAATTCTTATAACACTCGTGGTAAGGAAGAGATTACTACAGGACACATCTTTACAGGACAGGACAAACCTCATCCCGGACCATATTTGCAGTTTACTGGAAATTTGTTTGAACACTACTTATTTCCAGTTCAGAGGCAACTTCTACAGACAAAAACACGGCTGTGCCATGGAATCACCTGCCTCCCCAATTGTGGCTAACCAGTACGTGGAGGAAATGGAGAACAGAGCTCTAGCCTCTTTCCCAGGTACAGTGCCCAGTCACTGGTTCAGATATGTTGATGACACATGGGTCAGAACCCTTTATGGAAATTACGTCGCCCAGTATGGCACAACCGGGGCCCCACCATGGAGCTAGGCCCAGGGTTGGCGCTCGTATGCGAGCGCCTGGTGGCCAGATCTTTCCCAACGGGACCCGGCCGGGCTCAGCCCAAAGGAGCGACGTCGGGCCGACCTCCCGTGGGCCCACTAGACGGGGGGCCTCGGCGACCCAATCCCCGGACACAGAATCTGGCGCTAGGGACATGGAATGTCACCTCGCTGGCGGGTAAGGAGCCTGAGCTTGTGCGGGAGGTTGAGAGGTACCGACTAGAGATAGTCGGGCTCACCTCCACGCACAGCTTGGGCTCTGGAACCCAAATCCTCGAGAGAGGCTGGACTCTCCACTACTCTGGAGTTGCCTGCGGTGAGAGGCGGCGGGCTGGTGTGGGCTTGCTCATAGCCCCCCAGCACAGCCGCTATGTGTTGGAGTTCATCCCGGTGAACGAGATGGTCGCTTCCCTGCGCCTTCAGGTCGGGGATAGGTCTCTCACTGTTGTTTGTGTTTATGGGCAAATGGCAGTGCAGAGTACCCGCCCTTCTTGGAGTCTCTGGGAGGGGTGCTGGAAAGTGCTCCAACTGGGGACTCCATCGTTCTGCTGGGGGACTTCAACGCTCACGTGGGCAGCGACAGTGACACCTGGAGGGGCGTGATTAGGAGGAACGGTGTAGCGTATGAGCTATGTTCATAAACATATACCAGATTAATTCTAATAATTTTAATAATTAATTTTGATATTAATATTAATTTATTAAAAATAATTTATTATTAGAAAGGGGCACCACCCTAGTTTTGGACAGGTCCAGAGAAACTGTTTAATCTAGTCTCATTAATCTAAAAGGAAGAGAATTCTCCTAGTTTTCGAACATTTCTTAATATAAACAGAGAAACATTAATGTCTTTTATGGGATTTTATTAAAAATTACACAAATCAATAATAGTGAATAACATTATGGGAACAGGGAAAGGATTAAAAAAGCAATGGATAAACACAGGGATAAACACATGGGATAAACATTTGCTTTCAGAGGGTTTGTGAACCAAAGGAATGTTTACAGGTTAATATGTACTATGGAAACTTAACAAAGGGGCTTTTAACGGAGGACAAGGAGATGACGGTTTCGGCTAGAGTTTGGACAGATTACAGACGCTAAGGCTCTTGTGTCAAGTGAGGACTTACTCTGTGGTCAGCGGGGCTGGCCCGGTTCGGTGGGTCACTATCAGTGGTCCGGCGAGCGTCCTGAATGTTCTCCAGAAGGTTTGTCGTTCACTGATGAAGCGTTCCGCACACCAGGGGTGCCGTCATGTGTCCCTCTCGTCCAGAGGGTTTGCAGTCCAGGGGGAGAGCACAACGTCCTGTTGCTGTCCAAGCTAGCAGGCCTCGATCTCCATGTACCGTGTAAAGGTTTGAGTTTGTGTAATTTATTGCATTGTCCATGAAAGAATTCTCGGCTGTTGCTTTGCTGGTTAAAAACTTGCTTCTGCGAGTGCTTGTCGGTCAAGCTAACTCGTTAGCAGGCACGGTCCTTAAACAAAGAATATTCGCGTGGCGAGGCCCCTGGGGACGAGACCTCCCGGGCGAGGAAGGAGCAGGATCAGATCGGAAGGGCCAGAGAGAGCGTTCTTGGCCAGCAGCCAGCTTTATCAGCTTCGGCCGGGGGCGTGTCCTATGCTCTCTTCCGGCGGAAAGGGGAAGTCGCTTGGGAACATTTAAACTGAGTTAAACTAAGATTTAAAACATTCCTTGCTTTGCGAGGTATTTGTTGGATTTTTTTTATAAAACACTCAAAACATTCGCACATGTAGGATTGTACAGAAAAATGCATATGATTATGAATATGCAGAATATTATGGAAACATTCATTACATTTCATTAAAACAAAACAGAAACTGCACACAAACTGGGATAAGAAGTTATTTGGTGACACTCCACGTCCTGAAAAAGAACAGTATAAACACCACAATATCTTGACACATTTTCCTGTAATGGAATAAACACAAAAACGTCCTTGACGAGGGTAGAGTCATTCGTCCATTTGACCACCAGGGGGTGGTGTTTTGACCATTGTAGAAGTCTATTTTCAAAGACACCAGGACACTCTAGGCCGGAGATCGATGATCAACTTTGTAGTTGTTTTATCTGACCTCCGGTCGTATGTCTTGGACACTCAGGTGAAGAGAGGGGCGGAGCTGTCAACTGATCACCACCTGGTGGTGAGTTGGATCCGATGGCGGGGGAGAAAGCTGGACAGACTTGGCAGACCCAAACGTACTGTGAGGGTCTGTTGGGAACGGTTGGCCGAGTCCCCTGTCAGAGAGATCTTCAACTCCCACCTCCGGCAGAGCTTCGACCAGATTCCGAGGGAGACTGGAGACATTGAGTCCGAGTAGACCATGTTCTCCACCTCCATTGTCCATTGCGGAGCTGTGGCAAAATCTCCGGTGCCTGTTGTGGCGGCCATCCCCGAACATGGTGGTGGACACCGGAACTAAGAGATGGTTGTGGAGGCTAATATAATATGTATAAGGCCATGGTCGGTATCAAAGAAATTCTGGCAAACCGTCCGGTGCCTCATGAGAGGGAAGCAGTGCCCTGCCAACACTGTTTACAGTGGAGGTGGAAACCTGCTAACTTCAACTGGGGACATTTTTGGACAGTGGAAGGAATACTTCGAGGATCTCCTCAACCCCACCAACATGTCTTCCACTGAGGAAGCAGAGGCTGAGGGCTCAGAAGTGGACTCGTCCATCACCCAAGCTGAAGACACTGAGGAAGCTCCTCAGTGGCAAGGCACCGGGGGTGGATGAGATACGCCCTGAGTACCTCAAGTCTCTAGATGTTTTTGGGGCTGTCTTGGCTGACACACCTCTGCAATATCGCATGGTGTTTGGGGACAGTACCTCTGGACTGGCAGACCGGAGGGTGTGTTCCAACTACAGAGGGAGCCTCAAAGGGAAAGTCTATGCAAGGGTACTGGAGATGAGAATGCGGCCGATAGTCAAACCTCGGATTTAGGAGGAACAATGCAATTTTATGGAAGTTTGCCCAACCAGTCCACATGTGTTTTGTGGATCTGGAGAAGGCATTCGACCGTGGCCCTTGTGGCGCTCTGTGGGGGGTGCTCTGGGAGTATGGGTGGGCTTTGCTAAGGGCTGTTCGGTCTCTGTGCGACCAGAGTAGAAGCTTGGTTGGACTCCGGCAGGGCTGCCCATTGTCACCGGTCCTGTTCATTATCTTTATGGGCAGGATTTCTTGGCGCAGCCATGGGCAGGAGGGAGTCCGGTTTGGGGACCACAGGATCTCGTCTCTGCTTTTTGCAGAATATGTTGTCCTGTTGGCTCCATCAAGCTAGGACCTTCAGTGTGCACTGCAACGCTTTGCAGCCGAGTGTAAAGTGGCTGGGATGAGGAAAAGGGTGGCTTCCCCCTTAAGGTTGGTGGAGAGCTCCTGCCTCAAGAGGAGGAGTTCTAATATCTTGGGGTCTTGTTCACAAGTGAGGGAAGAAAGGAGTGTGAGATTGACAGACGGATCGGTGCATCTCTTGCAGTAATGCGGTCGATGTACCGGTCTGTTGTGGTAAAGAAGGAGCTGAGCTGCAAGGTGAAGCTCATGATTTACCGGTCGATCTACGTTCCTACTCTTACCTATGGTCATGAGCTTTGGGCCATGACCCAAGGAACAAGATCCCGGATACAGGAAGCTGAAATGTGTTTTCCCTGCAGGGTGGCGGGACGCTCCCTTAGAGATAGGGTGAGGAGCTCGTCAGTCGGGAGGAGCTCAAAGTAGAGCCGCTGCTCCTCCACATTGAGAGGAGCCAGCTGAGGTGGCTCGGGCATCTGTTTTGGATTCCTCCTGGACGCTTCCCTAGGGAAGTGTTCCAGGCATGAGGACGAAACCTTGGGGAAGACCTAGGACACGATGGAGTGACTATGTCTCTCGGCTGGCCTGGGAACGCCTAGGTATCCACCCGGAAGAGCTGGAGGAAGTGTCTGGGGAGTGGGAAGTCTGGGTGTCTCTGCTTAGACTGTCCCCATGACCTGGCCCTGGATAAGCGGAGAAGATGGATTCATTTTTAAAGAAACCTTTAAAGAATATGAAAGTAGATGAGAGCAAACAGACAAAACTTTAAATTAACGGATTTATTTAAAAAAATAAACTCATGGAACAGGCCTAGACAAAATTGAGATTGCGTGAACCACCTCTGCATGTTGGTTCTGAAAGATTTTGCTCATGAACTCTATAAATTGCTCCCTCACGTTTGGTTTTCTTTGAAGTGTCTTTTGCAGTGAGTGGAGACGAGACAGTGGAGATGAGACAGTGCATACTCACGGTTGTTGAAGAGTGGCGGTGAGGTCTGAAGGGAAGAGGTGTGACCCAGTGATTTGACTCATCCTTGAACGTCTCTTTGTCCATTAACTCTAGAAAGATTGTGTCTTCTATGGATCGTGTCTTCTGCCAGGCTTGTCGTCAGAGCTTGTTTCATTGAAGACGTTCGGTCCCAAAGTTTCTAGCGATGCTTTGCAGGGTTTACACTTTTGCTCCCCGCCTTGGCAGACCTTCTCAACCAGCTTGATAGAATTTTGCAGGGCATGCAGATTGAAGGGCGGTCATTTTCCAGGACGTTGGTTCTATATGTGCTTATAATGGGTGCATTTCCAAGACACACATCTCCAATCACAACCCATCCCAGGTCCAGCTTCTGAGCAAACAGGGCGTTGTGGGGACTGTTAAAATGCTCACAAACCTTGTTAACCCTTAAAATGTCTCTTCCTAGCAAGATCAGGATTTCTGCATTAGGATCAAGCTCAGGAATGTACTGAGCTATCCATCTCAGGTGAGGGTGAGAGTGGGCTGCATCTGGCGTTTGGGATTTCAGAGCAGTCGTTCAGTATTTTGTTGCACTTGATCAATGGCGGGAGTGACAGCTTTTTGTTCTGAAAGCCCTGCACTTTCTTAAAGGATGTGCTTTGTTATGGATGGGACAGTTTTTCTCAAGTCTTTCTTGTTTGTTTGCTGACAGATTTGTTGGTGGCTTTTGGTCTTATGGAAACATTGTGAACAGATAGTTTGTTCCCAAAGCTCCATGGGGGAGCGTCATGTGATCTCTTGCATGTGCGTGAAAACATGAAGCTTGGATCATTTCTCCGACGTGCCTCGTGACAGATGAAACTGGCGAAGTGGTCAAATGGGGGATTGAGTCCATTGTTTTCTTCTTTAAACTTTGAGCCAACTGAGAGCCACTTATCTTGTAGCCCATAAGGAAGTTTTTCGATTATAGGCCCAATGCCTCCTGTTAAGTAGCCCTCTTTTTTAGTGCCTTGTATCTCCATGAGCAAGTCGCCCAAGTCTCTCAGTTTGCTGTAGTCTTTGGCAGAATTTTTTGGAAAAATTATCAAGTCTTTTAAACAGAGCCTTTTCTGCCACTTAAGGTGCAGCGTAGCACTCCTGTATCCAGGCCTTTTCTAAAGCTACGTTTGGGTTTACAGCATGCAGAGAGCGGATTATTTTGAGGTGCTTTACAGATTCCGGCCCCAACCATTTAACCAGCAGATCCAGAACAGTTCTGTAGCTGTGAGTCCTATGTGTGAAGTTGCATTGTTGAATGACGATTGCCAAGCTCGATAACTTTTAAGGTCTGTCATCAAACTGGTATAGACTTGTACTCACTAAATCGCGGCGGGCCAGGTAACAAGCCAGATGTTCTGTTTTGGTTGCTACGCTCTGTGTGGGTGAGATGCTGTGAGGGACGTACAATGGTGCTTCTGCATTTAGTGAAGGACCGTGGGCGTAACGAGTTGCGTTGGAATGTGGCTGAACCTGGCTTTGCTCATTGTAGATGTTTGTGTGATTGGTGTGCCACATGACAACACTTTCATCCGATAATGCTGGACTTCGGTTCAAGACTTGTGCTTCAGCCCGTGCTTTGATTGCTGCACTGGACGCGTTGGCGTGAGAACTTTTTATAGCTTTAGATTTTTCTGACTTTGCTGCCTCCATCTTTAATCCTCTTCTTAGCTAGACTCCAGATTCACGCCTTTTCACTATACTTTCCTTGCTGGGATGTTAGCAGCCACAGCTTGACAGAGAGCTAAACTCTGCATCAATGATGAGACACTTTAAAGTCAAAGTCAAAGTCAAATTTATTTATATAGCACATTTACAGATGGCTGAGCCACACCAAAGTGCTTCACAATAAAATGCTAAGTGCAATAAACAAAGGAAGACAAAGAAGAAATAATATTCATAATATATAAACAGATTAAAATAAAATGAAGAAGGGCAACAATACAAATAACTACAGGAGTTAAAATAATGTAGGCCTTTTTCTAGCCTTTGACACTAATCAAAGGCTAGAGAAAAGAGGTGAGTCTTCAAGAGAGACTTAAAAATGATTAGAGACTGGGCTGCACGGATGTGGAGGGGGAGGCAGTTCCAGAGTCTGGGGGCAGCTACTGCAAAGGCTCTGTCCCCCTTGGTTTTTAGCCTGGACCTGGGCACTTCCAACAGCAGTAGGTCAGCTGACCGTAGTGCTTTGGAGGGGATGTGGTGGTGGAGAAGCTCAGACAGACTTTAATGCTCATCTTGTTGAAAACAGAGTGAAAAGACGTTGCTTCTGTAGGAGTTCAACTAAGTTTGATAGCGTTTAAGTTTTTCTGCTTGCGTCAACTCGCGCTCTCACCATAGATTTTAAATAAAAATGGATGTAATCCGCACATTGGTCCCCTATTTACCGATATTGTCGTTATGAAAGGGCAATAAAATGGTTATCATGTAGAGTTGTACAGAGTTGTAGTAAAAACTTAGCTCTAGAGACCAGAGGTATCTTATCTACATCCTATCTGTACCAGGCTGTAAACATGATTTTTACACTTGTAAAGTCGCCATTGGGTTTCTCCTTATATTTCCGCTTTTGGAGCCTGCCCTCTGGTGGACGGCGGTATATCGCTCTATTTTGCCGTATTTTGCCGTATGGCGACCTTATTCGAGGACCGTTTAAGAGGTTCTATGAGAGAGGCTTGGCGCTCACTTATATTTTTATCACTTCCCGCCTCACGGACTGTTGTGGCGTACCAAAATAAAAGCATGGATTTCAAAATAAACTGTTAGCATTTAAATGAACTGTAAACACCTGACAGGCAGAACACAGAGAAACGGATAATTTTGAAGTTGTCTCTTAATTTTTACCAGAGCTGTATTAGACTCAAGCCATAAGATACATTTCCACTGGAGTGGTGTGTATGGGTTGGGTCACTGTCTTTTAAAAAGTGTGTCATTGTCAGAAGGAGTATAAATGGTCCTTTATTGTGCCCAACCACTTTAGGCACTCATCTGTTGCTGTGTGTTGACTAAAAGGTGGAGACAAACACTGCAGTCTTATAAGATAAAACGTATAAGCTGTCACACATGCACCAACCGTAGTGGCAGCGAGTCAGAGTAGCTCCTGTGTTCCTGCCATAAGACTTATAACAGCTCCTGTTAAACTTGTGGGTTTTTCTATTAAGATGCATCTTTATAACTGTTTATAGTTGCTAGTTGTTAACTTTGCATTCTACACTGCACCCTAGATTAAGGACACTAAATACCTCATCTGTTGAAACAAGTTAGAACCAGTTGGTCACAGCTGGCTGGACACATAGTGGAAAACTACTGATACAAATGCAGGAAGTGCCCCCTCCTGTGTGAGGTGTGGCCAAAGGTTAGGCCTTTTGGGGCATTGAGTTGACCAGCAGCACCGTTGTGAACGTGAATTAGCAGCCTGCCGAACGGCAGGTGTTTAATATAAATTAGCACTAGCTGCAACCACTGATGAAGCTGAAGCCAGCATTTCATGCAATTTGTTTGTTTTGTTTTTGTTTGTCCATTTTACTGAAAATACCTTTTTTGAAAATGTTTTATGTATGCCTTTTTTGAGCACTTGAGTTTGACTTGGACGACTTGTTTAATCTGTGTTTTTATTCTGCCATGTCGAAATATTGAGGTGTTCAATTTCTTTTCTATATTAGGAAGTAAAACCTTATAATTAAACTTTCTTTTTAACTGACCTACAATATTTCTTTCTTTTGAGGACTAGTGCATCTGAGCCAACATTCAGTACGAGTAAAATACTTAAGTACTTTTAAAATGGAATACTTTATAACTTTTACTCAAGTCCTATTTAAATTAGTGACTTGTAACTTGTAGTGGAGTAATTTTTACAGTAAGGTATCTGTACTTTTACTCAAGTATGGCTTTCAGGTACTCTTTACAACTCTGGAGATACTCAAGGTATAGCTATGAAATAAGACCAGTGTCAAATCCAGTTAGTTTAATAAGTAATATGCACAAAAGACACAACTCTAACCAAATATAATATTTAAATCCCAACAAAGTAGTAATAAACATTGTTTCTCATGTTGTAGGTAATGCACAGGTGTGACAGGTTGGTGAGTTGGCTGCATAACAGCCAATCCAGACTTTGAGGCAGTAGCACTAACCCTCTGTGTTTCAGGCTCTAACACTTGTATTGCAGTGTTACACTAATCTTCAGCTTTTGGGTGAGATGCTTTTAAACAAAAAAATCAATGTTTTTATAAATAAGAAAATTTAATGTTTTACCCTCCACTTACAAATACTGTACACTTGTCTGCTGCAGTGTGGTCAGGTGGGGCTGGGGATACCTGGGCCAGCAGGTACAGCTCATACCAGAAATCCAGTGCTGGATTTTTAAATATATTCGGTATATAAAAAACAAATAAAACATTGAAACAAAAAGAAGCATTTATAACTGGAGTTACACACAAAACAATTGTTTAAAAACATGCATTATAAAAATAGCTATAAAACTCAAAATGAACATGTATCAACATAAACATTTACAAATTAATGGCTAAATGACACTCTTTTCTCAAACTGCCTTTCCGTAATTTTTATATTCTTTAAGGATTGTTCTTACATTAAGCATTTCCATTTTTTATAATGATAAAAACTTTGTAAATGCTGCAAATTATTTGTTTGTCTGCCGGTGGACGAAGGACGCATCCCGGTGACGAATCTCTCCTGGCGTTGTCCCAAATGTTACGTATTTATTATTTCTTAAACATTGTCAACACTTTAACTGTGCACCACACCTCATTCATTGTTATACTGATAATATTTCTGCTAGAGGTTAGTACTAGAGTTGCTGTCGTTTTGTGAACAGGGCATTTTTGTTTGTGCTAGCTAGCCCGCTAGCTAACATGCTAGCGGGTTTTTAGCAATTGAGTTAGCGCTTAGCATACCTCGATTGTTGTGTTTGGTACTGTTTTCTACTGGTGGTTAGTCTTATTGTGTGTTCTGAGTTTTCCCTGTAACTTGTGGTTGTACTGCTGTGTGTGTGTGTTAGAATTTATCATTGTGAGTTGTGAACAGTTGGCTTGACTTAGCTGTACGTACACTAGCTTAGCTAAATTTTTTTTGTATTTGCATCTGCTTGGGGCAATGGATTGCCATTCTTGTTCGGTATTACTAGACAGATTGTCTCTATTAGAGAGACGTGTTTGTGAGTTAGAGCAGTTAGATCAGCATAGACAGGGCTTGGTTACTTCAGATGTGTCAGGGTTTCCGGATAGTATCAGATGCAGGTCTGATAGCAGTCCTGCTAGCGATAGCTCCAGTTGCGGCTCAGTTGTTTTGGCAGCTGTTGCAAAGAGTCCTGCTTTCCTCCCTGTCTGTCGGCAAGTGGTACAGGCAGGCGCAAGCCTCCGGTTGTCCGCTCCTGTCCGCAGTCACCCCCTCTGACCGCGAACCGGTTTTCGGCGCTTTCAAGTCTGCTTGTCCGCGCAGATCACCGGCCTGTTCCCTCTGCGCCGGCCAGCCGGAGCTAGCATCGTACTCTGGTGATAGGGGACTCCATTACCCGCAATGTTAGACTTGAGACGCCAGCCATTGTCCACTGTTTACCGGGGGCCAGGGCTTCCGACATAGAGGCTAACCTTAGGGTGCTGACATCACACAGGAAGGGAGAGTTTCCCAGGACACATACTCGCACTACATACAAGCAGATAGTTATTCATGTCGGCACCAATAATGTGAGAATGAGGCAGTCTGAGGTAACCAAAGATAGCCTAGCTAGGACTTTTGAACTAGGGAACAAGATGATTCGGCATCGATTAATTGTCTCTGGCCCCCTCCCCGTAAGGGGTAGTGATGAACAGTATAGCAGACTAGTTTCCATGAACCGGTGGCTGGCATTGTAGTCAGAAAGGTTATGGTTTTGTGGATAACTGGCCTTCTTTCTGGGACCGCCCAGGCCTGCTGAGGACAGATGGCCTGCATCCTACTGGACAAGGTGCTGCCATTTTGTCTAGTAATATAGACAGGTGCATTCAATGCATTTGACACAAGGAATCTCAGCAGGTTGCAGGATTTAGATAACCTGCTAGTCATGATAGTGCGGGTGTGGAACTGGATAATGTAGCAGCTTTTAGTTGTCTGGTTAGGCCGTATCAATTTAATGTCTACTGCCCAAATCTATTAGATATGGTGAATTTATTTAGTCCTCAAACACATCATAAAACTCACAGAGTCAGTGACCCAAAAGCATCATGTCCTCATGTTATTATAACTCAGAGGCATTCTTTTAAACCGGGCAAAACTGTTAGAGCTCGACAGCTTGTTCCCGTTACTATCGCTCCACTGGACCAACCCTCAAATGCAGGCTCTACGTCAAGACTGAAGATTGGTCTCCTGAATGTGCGGTCTCTATCCTCCAAAGCACTCTTAATTAATGATCTTATTACTTCTCATTGCTTGGATTTACTTTGTCTTTGTGAAACTTGGATTAGGCCCAATGTTTTTCTGCCACTAAATGAAGCCTCTCCCCCTGATTATGCATATGCACAGGTAGGTCGCACGTCGAAGCAGGGTGGTGGTGTTGCAGCCATTCATAAAGCTGCATTTTGTTTTACTGGTCCATCATCACAGCCAAAATTTAACTGTGAAAACCAAAATTTTAATTTAAAAGTGTTACTCATCAAACATATTCCTTCTCAAATTAACAGAAGGAAGCCATTTTATTTAGCTGTTGTCTATCGCCCTCCGGGTCCCTACTCTTCTTTCTTGGATGAGTTTGGAGTTTTCCTCTCGGACTTAATAACCCACGCTGATAACATCCTTCTAGTTGGTGACTTTAATATTCATCTAAATAAGGAGTGTGATCCCCTGTCTTTCAACCAGTTTGTTCATGAGCCCACACACATTAGTGGAAACTATCTGGATCTTGTTTTGGCTCGGGGAATAGATGTCTCCCATCTCTTCGTCTCCTCTCTTTCATCTGCTGTTTCAGATCACTCACTGGTGGAATTTGAGATTAGTTATAGACTCCCCTCAAATTCCGACAATTGCGTAGTGTCTACACGGAATTTTAGCGCGCTTGCAATGGAAATGTTTGCCACACGGCTGACAGATGTTCTTCCTAATTTAACTCCACCTGGAAACTCAATAGAAGCCTACACAAAGGAGGTCCATGCAACCCTCTCGGCCATCACTGACTCAGTGGCACCCCTCAGGACAAAGCCCAGACCAACCAGACGACCTACACCATGGTATAACGAGGAAACCCGGGCTTTAAAACAGGCCTGCAGGAGTTTTGAACGCATATGGCGCAAGTCAAAAACTAATCTAAATTATCAAAAGTGGTGTTTGTGTGTAAACACCTATAAGCACGCCCTCAGCACTGCAAAGACGGCCTATTTCTCATCTCTAATCAGAGAAAACCGGCATAACCCCAGGTTTCTATTTGGGACAGTTGCTAAACGAATCCAACCAAGAACAACTGAAGACTCCTCTCCCTTTAGTGCACAAGACTTTTTAGATTTCTTTAATCATAAAATTGAAGATATTAGGGATAATATTTTGGTTTTGTCTTCCTCAGCTCCGGGTCCCATTCACTTGGATCCACTGACCTCTCGTCTCCCAGTCTTAGATCCTGTATCCCTTGATGAGCTGACAAAGGTGGTTTCGTCATGTAAAGCAACTACGTGCCTTCTGGATATCCTGCCAGCAAAACAGCTTAAAGAACTGTGGCCCTATGTAGGGCAAATTATATTAAACATTATAAACTTGTCCCTGTCTACTGGCACCGTTCCTTCCCTCTTCAAACAGGCTGTGGTCAAACCCCTACTCAAAAAAACCTACTCTAGGTCCTGGATGCCTAAATAATTACCGTCCTGTCTCCAATTTACCTTTTCTATTTAAAGTCCTCGAAAAAGTTGTGTTAAAACAACTTACTCTATATCTATCGGAAAATGACCTCCTTGAGCCGTTTCAGTCTGCATTTAGGGCCTCTTATTCCACTGAAACAACTTTTTCATCTGTCCATAATTCCAAAAGTTGCTGTTGGACCTACTGTTGTAAAAAAGAGACACATTAATGATAACACCAGGATACAGTTTATGGAGGCAATCAGGTTTGAAAATGCCTCATCAGGTCAAGTTGACGATTTGTTGAATTGTTATACTTCAGGTGTTTTAAATGTTATGAACACCATTGCTCCTGTTAAGGTTAAAGTGATCAGGACGAGGCTGAAGGCTTCATGGAGCAATGCTCACTCTGTCAGGGCACAGAAAATGGAATGCCGAAAATGGCGTAAATTGAAACTCTTAATTTATTATGAGGTATACAAAGAAAATTTGCATGTTTTCAATCAAACTTTGCAAAAAGAAAGAGAAATATTCTTCTCAGAGATCATCAACAACAATAGAAACAACCTCTGTGTCCTGTTTGCTACAGTGAACAGATTAACAAACCCTCCAGCTCCATTTCCTCCAGAATTAGTTTCCACCACTAAATGCAATGAGTATGCATTGTTTTCTTAACGACAAGGTTCAAGGCATTAAACATGCGATACAGTCCAAAGGGCATAAAACAACACTGCAGCCACCTAGGAGACACTTGGTTGGTTTAACACATTTTACACCCATTAATAACAGAACAATTGAAAAAACTGTCTCCAGCCTGAGTTCATCCACCTGCTGCCTCGATGTTTTACCCACTAGATTTCAAAAATCAGTACTAAGCAGTTTGTTACCACAACTCACTGATATAGTCAATAATTCCTTACAGTCTGGAACATTTCCAAGGGCCTTAAAAACTGCTGTCATTAATCCTCTCCTAAAGAAGAGCAGTCTTGATGCTACAGTGCTCAACAACTATCGGCCCATATCAAACCTGCCATTTATAGGGAAAGTCATCGAAAGAGTTGTATATCAACAACTTAATGACTTTCTATTACTTAACAACTGCTTTGATCCTTTTCAGTCAGGATTCAGGTCCCACCACAGACTGAGACTGCACTTATCAAAGTCACAAATGACATCCGTATGAACACTGACGCAGGCAAAGTCTCTGTCTTAGTTCTGTTGTACTTGAGTGCTGCGTTTGATACAGTGGACCATGAAATCCTGACACAAAGATTAGAGTAATGGATAGGTATCACTGGAACTGCCCTTAAATGGTTTCAGTCCTATCTTGAAGACAGGAAGTACTTTGTTTCGGTTGGTAACTGTGTATCAGACCAAATGGCCCTGAGATGTGGGGTTCCCAGGGGTCTATCTTGGTACCTCTATTATTCAATCTCTACATGCTTCCTTTAGGCCAGTTAATATGCAGCTGTGGAGAATCCTACCATAATTATGCAGATGACACTCAGATTTATATTTCACTCACAGCAGGTGAAAATGGACCAATCCATTCACTGTGTCACTGCATCGAACAGATCGACATGTGGATGCAAAATAAAATTCTCCAACTGAACAGAAACAAGACTGAACTAATCATCTTTGGGCCACAGAAACAAAGAGAAAGTGTCAGCAGTCACCTCGAGTTTCTTTCTCTAAAATGTAAAAATCAGGTTAGGGGTCATCATGGACTCAGACTTGAATTTCCACAGTCACATTAAGTCAGTTACATCATCTGCATTTTATCACCTTAAAAACATTTCCAGAGTCAAAGGGATGATGTCTCAACCAGACTTAGAGAAACTTATCCATGCTTTTATCTCCAGCAGGTTAGATTACTGTAACGGCCTGCTCACTGGTCTCTCAAAACGGGGGTTAAGACAGCTGCAGCTTATTCACAACGCAGCTGCTCGGGTTCTAACCAAAACCAGGAAGTACAACCACGTTACGCCAGTTTTCAAATCTCTGCACTGGCTTCCTGTTGCTCAGAGAATATACTTTAAAACAGCACTTCTGGTTTACAAGTCCCTTAATGGTTTAGCACCGAATATATCTCTGACATGCTAGTTGCTTATGAACCTCCTCGGACTCTAAGAACATCTGGGACAGACCTTAGAACTAAACAAGGTGAAGCAGCGTTTAAGTTTCATGCAGCAAAAACCTGAAACAGCCTCCCAGATGAAGTAAAACAAGCCTCAACTTTAACAATGTTCAAGGGGAGGTTAAAAACCTTCCTCTTTAGCTCCACCTACATTACATGTTTTTTAATCTGCACTTTTCTTTTAAAATGTTTTTAATTTTTCGTATGTTTCTTAATCTAAATCTTGTAAATTGTCTTTTATTCCTTTAAGGCACTTTGAGTTACCCAATGTATGAATTGTGCTATATAAATAAAATTGCCTTGCCTTGCCTTGCCTGGTAGCAGGATTTGAAAATATACCTCTAATTAGTGCCATTTTTTCTATTACTCTAAATAAAAATGTAAATCGTATTTTACTAGGGATGCTGTAGAACAGTGTTTCCCAACCTTTTTTGAGCCATGGCACACATTTTGCATTAGAAAAGTTACAAGGCACACCACCAAACAAATGGCACAAAAAATATATTTATTTATGAATGAATATATTTATTTAAATATAATGAAAATCTAGTCTCAATTTACTGAACTAAACCTGGGCCTGTTTAGTTAAACACAAATATATGGCTCCATCCATCTTCCCATCAATTTTAACCATCTTCCCTGTCCCTGCTGAAGAAAAGCAGGCCCAAACCATGATGCTGCCACCACCATGTTTGACAGTGAGGATGGTGTGTTCAGGGTGATGAGCTGTGTTGCTTTTATGCCAAACATAACGTTTTGCATTGTTGCCAAAAAGTTTGATTTTGGTTTCATCTGACCAGAGCACCTTCTTCCACATGTTTGGTGTGTCTCCCAGGTGGCTTGTGACAAACTCTAAACGACACTTTTTATGGATATCTTTAAGAAATGGCTTTCTTTTTGCCACTCTTCCATAAAGGCCAGATTTGTGCAGTTTACGACTGATTGTTGTCCTATGGACAGAGTCTCCCACCTCAGCTGTAGATCTCTGCAGTGCAGTGCAGAGTGATCATGGGCCTCTTGGCTGCATCTCTGATCAGTCTTCTCCTTGTATGAGCTGAAGGTTTAGAGGGACGGCCGGGTCTTGGTAGATTTGTAGTGGTCTGATACTCCTTCCATTTCAATATTATCGCTTGCACAGTGCTCCTTGGGATGTTTAAAGCTTGGGAAATCTTTTTGTATCCAAATCCGGCTTTAAACTTCTCCACAACAGTATCTCGGACCTGCCTGGTGTGTTCCTTGTTCTTTATGATGCTCTCTGCGCTTTAAACGGACCTCTGAGACTATCACAGTGCAGGTGCATTTATACTTAGACTTGATTACACACAGGTGGATTCCATTTATCATCATTAGTCATTTAGGTCAACATTGGATCATTCAGAGATCCTTACTGAACTTCTGGAGAGAGTTTGCTGCACTGAATGTAAAAGGGCTGAATAATTTTGCACGCCCAATTTTTCAGTTTTTTTATTTGTTACATAAGTTTGAAATATCCAATAAATTTTGTTCCACTTCATGATTGTGTCCCACTTGTTGTTGATTCTTCACAAAAAATTACAGTTTCATATCTTTATGTTTGAAGCCTGAAATGTGGCAAAAGGTCGCAAAGTTCAAGGGGGCCGAATACTTTCGCAAGGCACGTATGTTTGGGGATAACTGTTGTACAGTAATAGCAAATAATACTGCTCCTGATAACTCATTATCTAAAAGTTTACATAACTTACGCACTCTTGCGATTGAAATGAAGGAACAATTTGGTATTAGCAACCAAATTCTGATTGGTTTACCAAAATGTTTGGGAGATGGGGCCAGTTGATTGGCAGCGCCTTCCTGGCCTTCTTTGTGATGATTATGATATTCATATTTTGTGGCTGTTGTTGTATACCTTTTTAAGAAGCATGCTAAATAGGACCCTAATAACCATGATTGAAGGAAAGGTGCCTCCTCCTGCTTACCAAGCTATGCAGGAGAAGGCACCATTGCTGGAGGAGGATGACCTCGGTGTTCCCACACCCCTGGAAGAAGAGGACAGCATATGATAGGGTCCATGTGTGACACACTACATATATGAATGTATAGGTTTTCACCACTGTGCCTTTTTGTATTAAATATTTTCAGGGACTCTTCAACAATTTTGTGCAGGTTTAGGAATTTTTAATTTTACATTACACACACAGCACTGTTATATTATTTTCCATGTTGTATTTACACCAGACATGACCATCTACCGGAGATATGGCGACCTGGAGGGGGCAGGTCCAAATGACTGCTATAGACGGTTTCAACGAAGGCACGCGCGTTGCCATGGTCACGCGTCTGGACCTAAGTTAATTTCCGGTCTGTGTTTGTTTATCGATCAGACTCATATATAGTTATATAGTCAGTTATATATACTCATAACAATTATAATATATTATTATTATTATATTATAATTATATATTATTATATTGTCATTATTTATGGGTCAGTGGCCTCGCTAGTAGCTAATATGGCACCGACTACAAATGCAGTTAAAGTTAAGGTGATGAGTAGATCGAAATTGGGCTCAGCTTGTTGTGCTGTGGGATGCAATCTGACATCTGGAACAAACGCCTTGTCAAAAATAAAAATGTTTCGGTTTCCTAAAGACCAGATGGGACGGCAAGAATGGATTACCGCTCTGCGAAGAGAGGCTTGGCTGCCAAGCAAGAATTCAAGGATCTGTAACACACACTTCGTTACAGGTAACAAACTCATGATAAGCGACAGATATTTTTCAAACATAAGAGCCACAATAGTTTTCCATCAATGCTGTACAAAAAACACAAGTATTTACCAGCCGCCTTTGGCTTGCTCCCTGGGGACATAACACATACAATAATGCATAGCTTTTCTAATGAAGCTTTAAATGAATTACTAAATTAGGACTTTTACAACATTTTCATTGACGAATTTATTACACTATCACTGATACATTTTATTTGTAAAGGTGCTTTGTAACAATGTGAATTGTGAGAAGTGCTACAAATACATTTGATATATCTCATTTCATTGTAATAGTAGGATACTAATATGTTTAATCATTTTTAAGCAATATCATATAATAATTTCTTTACACAAAAATGTGCATGTAACCAGAAAATTGATGGATTATGCAAAGGATGTATGATGCTCAGCAAGCTGCAATACTGTCAACACTAACTGTTCCTGTCACTTGTTTTATTTTAGGTGCACCATCAGTGGACCCATGCCATCCTGATTATGTTCCATCAATATTCACATACAAAAACATCACTGATGGTTCACGGAAGTTGGAGCGATACTAGAGGAGTCAGAGGAGATCATCTGTGGTTGAGCCCATGGATTCACCTTCCTTAGAGGTTACACAGACTGACCCTGAAGAAGAATGCATTGCTGTGGGTACAGATATGTCAATGGCAGATATTGACCAGCTACAGAATGAAAACATTGAATTAAAAAGAAAAATGGCTTCACTGGAGAAGAAACTTAGCCTGGCTCCGCCCTCCTACGTACTTCCGCTCAATTTCATTTCGCTTCAGTACTAGTCTGGGATTGCTGTATATTCTTAGGTTTCCAGAAATCAATTTTTTGTAGGACCAATCAGCGAACAGAGGGAGTGGCTGAGAACGATGACGTTGATGTAGTGAGTCAGTTTGCGTTGGATCGACGTTAGCGATTGGCTATGGCAGATCCTGAGTGACTCTGGGCAGATCCAATAGTTTTAAACTTCAACAGAGTTCCCGCATACAAGGAAGTAAACGC
Organism: Perccottus glenii; assembly: GCA_024416835.2. Lineage (NCBI taxonomy): Eukaryota > Metazoa > Chordata > Actinopteri > Gobiiformes > Odontobutidae > Perccottus > Perccottus glenii. The sequence goes on along the minus strand of CM044551.2, from coordinate 32,711,150 downwards.
TTGTCAATGGAGCGAGGCCAGACTCTCTGTACAAATGAAATGTACGAGAGTCTGGTAGAACCAGGCTAGAAGAAACTGGAATCTCAAGAAAAACAAATACAAGATCATATGTTTGTCAGTCTGTCTGATTTTATTTTAAATGATGACAAGCACACTCATTTTACACTGGTCTACCATCTACTTCTGTGTTTTTCACCCTCCTCACTTACTTGACATCAATATGGAATGCATCATCAACCATACTTACCCTTCCCGAGCAGTTTCTTGTGGTCCTGATGAAGCTTCGTCTAGGCTTAACTCATCAAGACCTAGCTTTTCGATTCAAAGTGAGTTGTGGAACTGTCTCAAACATCTTTCATTTCATGAATGGCTCGATGTGATGGCTAAAGAATTACAATGCCTTGTCCGGTGGCCATCCAGAAAAGAAATCAGAAGAAATCTCCCCACCCTCTTCAAGACTACAGGTTTCAATAAAGTTAGATGTATAATAGACTGTACTGAAGTGTTCACTGAGAGGCCAACTAGTTTACAAGCACGAGCAATCACATACTCCCACTACAAATCCCATAATACTGTGAAGTTCCTTGTTGGTATTAGTCCAACAGGGACTATTACATTTTTGTCAAAAGTCTGGGGTGGTCGTGCTAGCGACAAAGTTATTACAAAAAGTTCTGGATTGATTGACCTTCTTGAAGGAGACCATGTAATGGCTGATAGAGGCTTCAATTTTCCTGAATATTTTGCCAACAAATGTGTTCGTCTTCATGTACCAGCATCTACAAAAGGAAGAAAACAATTGACAGGATTAGAGGTGACACACTCTAGAAAAATGTCACGAGTGAGAATCCATGTGGAAAGGGCCATAGGAAAATTAAAGTCATTCAGAATTCTGCGGAACACCCTGCCAGTCAGTATGGTCAAACGGCGAAATGATAACAGTCTTTGCACAATAGATAAAATAATAATTGTTTGTGCAGCACTTTCAAATTTGGGGAAACCACTTGTACCAAAATAAAGCAAGACTGAACCACAACTTAATTTGATACGAGATCACTTTTTTATTACATATTTTAAAATGTCAAAAACATGCATTATAATATTTCTAATGTTGCACTTGTATCACAATGTTTCACATGGATTGTAAATAAAAAATGAAATTATATACTACTTAGTAATGAACACTAACAAACACTGATTAACTGATTTATTGACTGATGAATAAAGTACTATAGAATACGATTTCTGCTGTTTTTAATTTATTTATATAATGTAAAAAGTGAAAGATTTATTTTTTTAGAAAACACCCTTTTTCTTGCTAGACTGATTTTAGATCAGCACTACTGAGCTGCTTTTGAAACCATAATCATGTAACTGTCACTCAACTGCAGTCTTCCCTCTACAAATTCATCCACAAGTTTTGGCAGCATGTGTTTAAAGTAAAAGCTACGTAGCCTTTGCATATATCTATTGACAAATCCCTTGTCATAAGGCACATCAAGCTCCAGGTGCTGTATTGGGGTCCAAATAACAAGACAGGATGTTTTCAGCCCAAGACAGTGCATCCCTAACTGTACCTGCCTATAGTAACCTCTGGGGCCTTTTGGGTTCAAAATGTACTGCCCACCCTCCACTCTGATGTCTTGGTTTGTTGTACTGAGTGCATCAAGAAGGGATGTGCACGCACTGAGTGTTATGGGGCATTTTATTTCTAGCAGCTTGTTATCAGTGATACCATCAGGGCTCGCTGCCAGCCATGGGTCTCCGGGACATACCACCAACCCTCTGTCCATCACTATGCAGCCACTCTCCCTAATCTGCTCCTTTGCAAGTCCCTCACTTTCTTTCCCATACCTTGTGGCCACACTGCTCTGGAACTTTGGGTAGAGGTGTTCATTGAAAAACTTAACCGGGTCAGTTGTCTCACGCTGAGGCACTTTGCTGGCTGTGCTTGCTGTTATGCGCAGCTCGCGTGCATCATGCCAGAGTGGTTCTATGCTCTGTTTCCTTGTGTTTCTCTCTAGCTCAACCACTTGATCTGGGTTCAGTTTAATGAAGGCATCATAAAATATTGTGCACTTAGGACAGCTCAGAGCACTACCATGTTCACTGTGGGGCTGAGCTAAGCTGCTGAACAAACTGAATTCCAATCCCTGAGCACCCTGTTCTCCCTGACGGCTGGTGAAATCCTGACTACCTGACTCAGAGGCTGTGTCTGTGTCACAGGGTGCCGGTTTGCACCTTGTGTGTGTTCTCTTTCCTACCCTGTGAGTACGCGTCCCCTTTAAATTTTTCAGACACACAGATGGACTCGTGATGGGGAACGCCTACCACACCTGCGCAATTACCCAAACCAATCGGATGTGGCCCGGTCTAGTTCAAAAGGCCCAATCAAAGGACAGACAGGAGGACAACAGAGGGCAGAGGAAGTGACACAAGACAAGCGGACGGCACAGGAGGAGGGAGCGGCCCGGCGGACGCCGGTCAAAGGAGGAAGGGACGGAAAAGGAAAGGAGGATTGGCAGTAGAGGGGAAGTGAGAAGGAGAACGGAACGGACGGAAAGACCAGCACCGGGGACGCCGGTGAGAGGAGGAAGGAAGCCGGGAGGATTCCTAAGGAGACCTGAGGCCAGGGTACCCGCGAGGCATGCCTGGTAGGACGGGGAGCGAGGGGCCGATGAGGAGGCCTGGGGCGACCCGCGACCAGAGGGAGAGAGCCAGGGACCGGTACGGGCAGAGGAGCTACGGCGGGGAAGTGAACGGACAGAGAAAGTAAAGGAAAAGGAAAGAGAGGAAGAGACCAGGAAGGAGAGAGAACTCGGAAGGAACAGAGAGAAGGAGAGACGGAGGAACGGACAGAGAAAGGAACATTGAGCAGCACGGAGAGCCGGACCGACTGAAGGCAGCGGGAAGCCAGAGGAAACACAAGAATCTACCACATAACAACGCTCTGATACAGCTAAGTAGAGGGAAGTGTCAATAACTGTGTGGAAGTTACACTTACCTGAGCTGTGTTTTTACTGTGTGCATAAGACCGCCTCTCCCTGTCCACAGCGCCATCTCCCCCCTTCGGAGAGGAGACCGGACCAGGACGTAAGGAGCGACCGGCCGTATCTACGCGGACCAGGAAGGAACCAGGGACCTGTACAACGCCATTTTAAACGCTAAGTGAAGGGACGTGTCCCGTATTTCTTTATGCATGCTGTGCGGTTTTAATTGATTATATTAGTGTGGTCGCTAAGCCGACATTATTGTGTGTGTTTTAGTCCTGTGGTGGCGTATTGGGACCTCGGAGTCCCCTGGAACCGCACTCCTCTAAACCGGCCCCGCGGCGCGGACGGGAGGCTGAGGCCTACAACTGAAAATGACTCTTCCCTTTTACCCCGGATTGACTTTAAAGCCTATTTACTGGGCTTCTTAACAATGTTTTGTTTTCTTTTATTTTAATACTTTTAATAAATTTTAGACTTTTAAAACTTGGAAAACTCAGTCCCCTCGTGTTTCTCTGTGGTACTCTCTTTTTTTGGTGATCAAACGAACCCAGCAGCCGAGGGGCGCTGACATCTGTCTCACTGCTGTCACACATGACAGAAAAGAGAGCGCAGTCTGGCACAACTTCCTAAAGGAAATGGTGAAAAGACATTACCTACACTGCCATATATATCATACTGAATCGTTTACATTAGACCTACTGGTTGATTTGTTAGATATATATTAAATATAACTTACTTTCAGGGATATAAAAAGCTTTTTTGGTGACCCATCTGGATTTAGAGGGGGAAGGCAGAGGGGAGATGGGTGCTTGATCTTTTTGCCAGGTTTCAAGAAATTGCACTGTGCTACTGGTTGTGGATCAGCCTAAAAGAATATTTGAAATTAACATTGTACATAAATATACATTATAAAAATAATTATTAAGGAAAATAGCCATGATATATGTAATGTTGTGCAAAATACCAATAATTATTTAATGTATTAAATATAATCATTGCAAAAAAAGCTCCCCTTCTTAGTCACCTGTGACCAAACACTTGGTTTTGAAGTGACAGATGGGCCACTCTGGAGTCCATCCTGGACACACTGCTCCACAGCAACCAAAATCGTACCCACATGACTACACACCTCTCCATTGCTGCACAGATCCAGATAGACATTTTATTTAAATGGGTTATCTAAATGCTACTGTAAAACGTAACGTTAGCTGTATTGTTTAGTTAGACAACCATACTTACCCTGCCATGCAGGTACAATGCCCACTCTGGACTTCGCCGGACTTCCTCGCAACGATCCAGGCGGAGTAGCTCTTTGAAAGCGTCTGACCCGCTTCAATTTCCCCGTAAACAACACATGTATTTCCATTCGTATAGGTTAAAATCTGTTTAACTTTTCCGGAATGAAAATAGTTATACGCATCCAAGCTGCGATATGCCTTGAACGCCTCCCTTGTATATACACATTCCTTCTCGACTAGGTATTCAAAGATGTGTACCTCCGGTAAATCACACAGGTCTGCAGAAAAACATTCTTGCCTCAACATTTTGCTGAACGGGTCTGGTAGTGTAACTTTGTCGCATTTAAGTTTGGCCAAATAACGGTTCTTTTCATCTACTGGTAACCCCAAATAATACTGACTAGACATAGTTTTACCTACTTGCTACCTAATTTACTTGCTATTTATTTAGCTTATTATTAGAAATCTACTCTAGATGGAGTTCGCTGTTGTTGTTATTATTCGCGGGAACTCTACCGGAAGTTAAGTTAGGTCCAAAAAGCCGCGCATGCGCAGTAACGTTTGTTTATGTTGTTGCCGTTGAAACCGTCTATATAACTGTTATATAAAGGCAAGGCAAGGCAAGGCAATTTTATTTATATAGCACAATTCATACACTGGGTAGCTCAAAGTGCTTTACAGGAATAAAAGACAATTTACAAGATTTATATTAAGAAACATAAGAAAAAATTAAAAACACTGTAAAAAAGAAGAGTGCAGATAAAAGAAAAAACAAACACTTTAGGTTGTAGTGTAGGCGGAGCTAAAGAGGAAGGTTTTTAACCTCCCCTTGAACATTGTTAAAGTTGTGGCTTGTTTTACTTCATCTGGGAGGCTGTTCCAGGCTTTTGCTGCATGAAACTTAAACGCTGCTTCACCCTGTTTAGTTCTAACTCTGGGCACGAGCAGAAGGCCTGTCCCAGATGTTCTCAGAGTCCGAGGAGGTTCATAAGCAACATGTCAGAGATATATTCTGGTGCTAAACCATTTAGAGACTTGTAAACCAGAAGTGCTGTTTTAAAGTCTATTCTCTGAGCAACAGGAAGCCAGTGCAGAGATTTTAAAACTGGCGTGATGTGGTTGTACTTCCTGGTTTTGGTTAGAACCCGAGCAGCCGCGTTCTGAATAAGCTGCAGCTGTCTTAACCCTCGTTTTGAGAGACCAGTGAGTAGGCCGTTACAGTAATCTAACCTGCTGGAGATAAAAGCATGGATAGGTTTCTCTAAGTCTGGTTGAGACATCATCCCTTTGACTCTGGTAATGTTTTTAAGGTGATAAAATGCAGATGATGTAATTGACTTAATGTGACTGTGGAAATTCAAGTCCATGATGACCCCTAGATTTCTAACCTGATTTTTACATTTTAGAGAAAGAGACGCGAGGTGACTGCTGACACTTTCTCTTTGTTTCTGTGGGCCAAAGATGATTAGTTGAGTCTTGTTTCTGTTCAGTTGGAGAAAATGGAGCTACTGCCGCGAGTGGGTAGAGTGGTCGTCTTTCAGCCGGAAGGTAGGCGGTTCGATTCCCACTCTCCCCACAGTTCATACTGTTGTTGTGTCCTTGGGCAAGACCCACCTTGCCTCCAGTGACTGTAACGCTGGTAATTACATTAGAACAATGTAAGTCGCTTTGGATAAAAGCTTCAGCTAAATGAATAAATGTAAATGTAAAATTATTTTGCATCCACACGTCAATCTGTTCGATGCAGTGACGCAGTGAATGGATTGGTCCATTTTCACCTGCTGTGAGTGAAATGTAAATCTGAGTGTCATCTGCATAATTATGGTAGGATACGTCACAGCTGCATATTAACTGGCCTAAAGGAAGCATGTAGAGATTGAATAATAGAGGTCCCAAGATAGACCCCTGTGGAACCCCACATGTCAGGGCCATTTGGTCTGACACACAGTTACCAACCGAAACAAAGTACTTCCTGTCTTCAAGATAGGACTGAAACTGCACGTGTAACATCAGCTGTTTAATCCCTGTGTGTTTGGACATGACTTGGGGGAGGAGTGCTGTTATATCAGTGACTGTAGCACTTGGAAAGCTGCATGTAGCAAATCTACTATTGTTTACGTCTCTGACTGCACCGTCTCCAAGCAGCAAGATATCTCTGACCTTCACTTTTGGCATAGATTCTCTGTCACGTGTTTGCCTGGTGCTTTTCCACAGATTCATGTCTCCTGTTCTCCATAGAATAAGCTTGATTTACTCCATGTTTTTCATTTACAGCAGAGTTTTCTGGTTCATTCACCTTTAGCTCAGTTAGTGGTTGGAATCTGTTTTTTAGCTGGATGTCTGGTGATGTTACAAATGCTCTTGTGATGCCAGCATTCTTTTTTTTAATCCAGTGCTGCTTTGGCTGGGCACCAAGTTTATGCCAGGTGGTATCATTTTGTTTAAATCCCTTTGCTTTGCTCAGTTTTGGGAATGACACTGTATCATCCAAGTTTAAATTAACAGTCTTACCACATTGTGTGATCGGTATTGTCTACTGAAGTCCTTTTTCAGATTTCAAAGCAAAAATCTTTGTTTGTAGAACACTGATTTCCTGTTGATATTTCCAGCAGTTTTGGCAGAAAGAGTTTGTAATTGTTGTTTTTACCCCAGACATGTTGAAAAATAGATACCAAGGCTCCAGTCGCTCGGCGAGTCCAACGTGTTTTTTAAAAAGTAAAAAAAACAAGTAAAAACATAAAAGCAAAATCCATTTAAAAGAAAGTAAAAAGTGTAATGTGGGAATGAGGACTCAAGTGCGCACAAGACAGTGAAGGTAAGTGATACTTTATTAAAGTACAGATAGTGATAGGAAGCTGGAGAGACAGGCTGAGAGTTGGAGTTGAACCGTGAAGCTGAACCGAGACCTGGTGCCGAACCGGTGACTGGAGACCAAGCTGGAGAGCTGGGCTGAGCGTTGGAGTGAGCCGTGGAGCTGCGCCGAAGCCTGGAGCCGAACCGGTGACTGAAGACCAAGCTGGAGAGCTGGGCTGAGAGTTGGAGTGAGCCGTGGAGCTGCGCCGAAGCCTGGAGCCGAGTCGGTGACTGGAGACCAAGCTGGAGAGCTGAGCTGAGCGTTGGAGTGAGCCGTGGAGCTGCGCCGAAGCCTGGAGCCGAACCGGTGACTGAAGACCAAGCTGGAGAGCTGGGCTGAGAGTTGGAGTGAGCCGTGGAGCTGCGCCGGCCTGGAGCCGAGTCGGTGACTGGGGCCAAGCTGGGTAGCTGGGCTGAGAGTTGGAGTGAGCCGTGGGGCTGCGCCGAAGCCTGGAGCCGAGCCGGTGACTGGAACCAAGCTGGGAAGCTGGGCTGAGAATGAAGTCCAAACCTGAGACTTGGAGTGAAGACTGGAGAGAGGACTGATACAAGAGCTGGAACAAACACTGGAAACATTCACACAAAGTATGCTGAACGATCTGGCAGGGAAGAGGTGGACAGGAGAGGTTTAAATACCTCACTGATGGTAATAGGCTACAGGTGCTTGGGACAGGTGGCAGTGATGAGATGAAGGAGAGAGAAGGAAAGTGGAGTGGATCCCTGAGAGACACGGAGTGGATCTGACAAAAAAGTACTGTAAAAAAGTTAATCATAAAATCATTGGCTAAATGTAGAGATAACTAAAAAAGAAAAGTAAAGCAGGCATGAGCAAGCAGAGGTGCGACTGCACTCTTCAGAAGCAGGAAGCTATAGTCTTAGACACCTACACTCACGGAATGGTTTAGTTGTTTAGATCTTGGTTGTGAGATGGCAATTCAGACACCTCAATAGGGGGAATTTGTTAGGATTTATCTATTAAGATGCATCTTTATAACTGTTTATACTTGTTAGTTGTTAACTTTGCATGCTACACTGCACCCTAGATTAGGACACAAAATAAGGACACTAAATAGAACCAGTTGGTCACCCCTGGCTGTACACTTAGTGGAAAACTACTGTTACTGGGGCAGAAAGTGCCCCCTCCTGTGTGAGGTGTGGTCAAAGTTTAGGACTTTTGGGGCATTGAGTTGACCAGCAGCACAACACGTGGGCTGACCTTTCATTAACTCACTGTATTGTGTTCCAGCGCTAGGCTTATACCTTTTTCTGAGTGGAATAAAACAGACAAACTTTTTATTGGTTTTATAGTTTTTATTCTCGTAGTCTTAGCTCCAGCACTCGTACCAAAAGAGTCGGGAGGAACTGTTTTCGGAGTAACATTTCTGTGTACAATAATGTATTTTAGGGGTGTGCATTGGCACTGCCCTCACGATTCGATTCGATTACGATTCACCAGGTAACAATTCGATTCAATTCGATTCTACGATGCATTGCGATGTGATTCTACAAGGCAAATTTTTCATCAGTCATGAGGCAATACAAGCAGATATTAAACAACAGATTTTATTGGCATAATGTAATTAAATTAAATTAAATTAAATTAAATGTAATTAAATTAAATTAAATTAAATTAAATTAAATTATATTAAATGGTACAGGGTATTTGATATGGCATTTTTAAACCTGAAAAAGAAAACTTACTGCTTTCAGTGCTTTTTTTTTTTACACACAGTAAAATAGCAGCTCTAAGACAGGGCACTTCCTGAAGTCTTGTGCAAATATTAAAATAATAAGTAACACTATTTTAACAACAACCACCCAGGAATAAAAATATTCAGTGCAACAACACACAGTAACAACTTATTACTGTGAAACTTTTTTCAAGTAGTAAAGTGCTAAACTTTAAAAAGTAAACTATTCTCAACAAAACCGCAGCTTAGCAGCTTTAAGACAATGACAACTATATGCCTGCCCTGATCCTACCATCACATCAGCTGCATACAATAAAATATTAAGATGTGAAATACAGTAATGTAAACCAAAAATAAAGTGTGTAGGCTTAGCCTACTACCAAATTTGTGCAATCAAACAACTTCTTCCATCTGAGTTCAACATCACCATCATCAACAATCCGTTTCAGAGTGAGGAAATTTATAGTTTAACCTAAGCCTACATCATAACTTCTCACTGTTTAGCATTTGGGAATTTCAAGGTTCTTGTGCAAAAACACAAGCTGATCGACATGGTCCGGTTTGAGAGCGCTTCTTTTTGCAGTGATAACATCTCCTGCAGTGGAGAAGACTCTCTCTGCTGACACACTTGTCCCGGGGATGCACAAGTATCTCTCTGCTAACCTAGAGAGGAGAGGAAATGTGCCCTTGTGGCGATGCCACCAGTCCAAGGGATCTTCAGAGAGAGGCACAGCTGGGGATCTACAGTACAAGTCCATTTCCTCCTCAGCACTGGCATCGGTGGTCTTACTTTGTACTGCCGGTTCATTAGTGTCATTGATGAAAGCATGTCCCAGCAAACTTAAAAGCACCAATGAGGCCCTTCTTTTGGGAGCGGAGGGGCCTGCTGAGTCTGACACATTGTCATCCACAGACAGCAACTCTTCCTTGGTTCCTGAACTTCCTGTTCTGCCAGGCGCTTCATCTGCTTCTCTTCTCTGTTTTCTCTCATACTGTTTGAAAAATTAATAATTAAGAGCAAAAAACAGCAGTTAGCATCACTTTCTCAGCCAATGCTGCAGCTCATATGACAATATTTATTTATTTACACATAACTATTTTTCTCAGTCTACCATTTTACTGACTATGTAGCTGCTTAATAATTAATTAACATTACATTGTTATTATAATTACATTTTGTAATACATTAAATTATGAGTTTACAATTATTAAATTATGAATTTACAATTATGAAATTATTAATTAAATTTAAATTATTTTACAAGTAAAAATGAATTACCTCCTCCAGGGATGCAGCCTCTGAAGTCACTCCTGCGGAGACATCCAATCTCTCCTCCTCTGTCAGGAAAGGTAACCCCTTAAAGCGAGGATCCAGGGCAGAGGATGTATGAAGGATCTTTTTCTCTGCCTGACTATTGTACCTCTTAAGGAGATCTGTTTTGATGGCATTCTTCACATCACGGATCAGTGGTTGGTCTCCAATAGTGTCGGACATGCTCTGGAGGAGTTGGGCATATACTGGTGCAATTAGGCTGACTGTAGGACTGCTCTCCTCTGACATAAACACAGTGGCATCCTTCACTGGTTTTAATGTCTTCACTACCTCCCCCACATTAGCCAGATCGGCTCTGCTGAGAGATGTCACTTTCATCTACATTTAGGGAAGGCGACAGCAGGGTGACATGCACTGTAGCTTGCAGTTGCAAAAACCTCTCCATCATATCATGAGCACTATTTCACCTTGTGGCGACATCTGTTATCAGTTTAAGTGGACTTGTCAGTTTAAGAACAACTCTCTGGTTTTCTTCAAACAGGTGCTTTGCCTTTGTGCTGCGGTGGAAGTATGCTGAGATACGTCGGACTCTGCCCAGAAGCCTGGAGACCGCCGGTAGCTTAAGCGCCGCGAGGTTCAACGTATGCGCAAAGCATTTTACATGAGGGAACTTCCCAATTTCAGCAGCACTAATCATATTAGCGGCGTTGTCCGTCACCAGCACAACACTTTTATCTGTAAGCTGCCATTCCTCCACAACATCCAAGAGAAGCCTTGCCATATGACCACCAGTGTGGCTCTCATAAACTGCTCTCGTCTGCAGCACATGTGATACAGTCTTCCAGTCCTTGCTAATATAATGTGATGTTATGGTCACATAGGACTCTGTTGCGACTGAAGTCCAGGCGTCACTTGTAATGGCTAAACGTCTGGCTTTACACATTGATTCCATTACCTTTGCTTTGGTTTCTTTGTACAATGCGGGAAGCATGGAATCACTTAAGGTAGCTCTTGTTGGTAGCTTATACCGGGGCTCAATTGTTTTAAGCATGTGGCGAAACCCCACATTTTCTACCACAGAATAGGGTCGTAGATCCTTCGCTATAAAACATACCACCGATCGCGTGATCCTCTTTGCTCTCTCCGAGTTGTGTGGCAATGTGGGCGGCAGTAGGCGGGGCGGCAGTAGCTCAGTGGGTAGAGCGGTCGTCTTTCAACCGGAAGGTAGGCGGTTCGATTCCCGCTCCCCCCACAGTTCATACTGCCGTTGTGTCCTTGGGCAAGACACTTAACCCACCTTGCCTCCAGTGACTGTAACACTGGTAATGTAAGTCGCTTTGGATAAAAGCGTCTGCTAAATGAATAAATGTAAATGTAAATGTAATGTTGACACTCGTCAATTCTTGGCTGGGATTTGTCGACTTTTTGTGTTGTTGTTGTTGAAGCTAACTCAGGATGCCAACGATCAACATGGTTCGTGAAGTTAGTTGTATTGCCAACATGCTTAATTTTAGTGTGGCAGATTTTACACACCGCGTAAGACTTGTCTAGTTTCCCATTCACTTCATAAAATCCGAAATGTGCCCAGATGTCCTCTTTCCAAGCTTTGGGCGCGTTTTTAATAACCCGTCTATCGCGGTCATCTCCCTCCGCCTCAACCATTTTGCTTGTTGTTGTTGTTATTCCCCCGGAACCGGAAGTATTTGAAACTTCACAACTTTATTGTCCGCCAGAAAATAAACAGTGACATAATCGATTATGGCACTTTGCTGCATCGATGCTGATTCGTTCATGCCCCGCATCGCGATGCATAGGCGAATCGATTATTGCTGACACCCCTAATGTATTTATTGTGTTTTTATGTATGTTTTTATGAATGAGTTGGTATTGTGTTATGCTGTCGACTGCTGTTAAATTTCCCCTTGATGGGGATAAATAAAATATCTATCAATTATAACATGCAAAAAGTGAGTGTCTGAAATGTATATATAAGAGAAAACATGCGCAGATATAGATTTTAGCACACTGAAATTGAAAATACTCAATACCCAATGTGAGTAGAATGTAAAATTACGATGAGAAGATAGTTCTTTGTTCTAGGGAGAACTTACAGCAGGTTTTTAGAAACAAATGTTGGTTTGATATAAATACATTGTCTTTGTATTAGTAAGTAAAAGAAAAATAATGTGTTTTGGAAATTGCAAATTAAATTCTGATGCACGAGTGATATTTGCATTGAAAGACTGTACCAAAACAAGTTTCTGGGAGTGATTATAAATCATAAAGTCTGCTGGAAGACTCATATCCAAAGGAAAAAAAATTGGAAAGAGTACTGCAGTAAAGTGGAAAACAAAGGACATTTTGGACTGTTGTTGCTCACTTTGTGTTGTTCTTTGGTTTTACGCTATTCAATTTATTGTGTGGAAATATGGGGTAACACCTACAGTATTGTTCAAAATAATAGCAGTACAATGTGACTAACTGTTATAAAAAATGTTATTATTATAATTGTTTATATTGTTTATAGTTACTGGGTGCTCATAGTTCTCTACAGGTCATGTCAAATCATGGCATGTCCTCCATGCTAGTCCAAGCATGGAGTAGACATAACTAGAGACATGGCTTGTCACGGGACTTCTGCACCTGGAGCTGGGGCCTTGAGGAGGGTGTAGGCAAGATACACCTCCCTCTGACAGCCCCCACTGCAGTGATATAAAATCTCGTGTTTTGTTCACTTCTTTAAGCAAACTCACTCCGTACCTTTGATATATGCGTGTCTTTGCTTCTTCTTGCAAGAATAAAACCTGGCCTTTTGCTTTTTATATTATTATCTGTCTCTGTGTCTCTCTGGATAATATAAGGATATAGAATTCTTATAACATTTGGTCCTTCGAGCCGGATCTCAATATTCGTTGTTTCTCATGCAAAGAGGTGAGCTGGCGTGCACGGAAGAAATGCACAAAAAAGCATTTCTTGTAAGTCCCAAGCTGTGCTGTTAAAGCAGTAGGGGCCAGACCTCCCCTCTGTGTGTGTGAAACGCGGTGACGAAATCTGGACTGAAAAAAGAGAAGAGCAGAGAGACGAGAGGACAGAACAGACAGTCTGGCTGCGGAACAACTGGACGATTGGACTGACAATTCAGGTAAACAGCTGTTTAATTTATTTTTTTGGTGTGTGATTGTGAATACCAAAGCTTCCAGAAGTAGTAGTTTTGGAAATCTGGCGGATGTTGAGTGGACTGCATGTATTTACATCACCATAGTTGATGTGTTTCCATGAAGTTGGCCAGCATAGGGGATTCTGAAATGCTGAAAGATCGAGATTCCTTAAATGGTGAGATCCGCTTTGTCGAGACCCTGCCTATATGGTTTATGGTGAGATTAAAAGCCGAAAATGTATGTGTTTTTGATCGAGACCCTACCTGTCAATCTAATGGTGAGATTTTAAACGGGATTTCTGATGTTAATCTGTGTTAAAGCTTGTTGTCTTGCTAGATTTAAGTTTGATAGATACCTTATGCTCTGTAAGTCTTTATGGTGTTTCTTGAAACTGACTCGTGCGATTAGTTCATTGGCCATGACAAGTGCGGAATCTACGAGATAGATAGTGCACCTGATTACAATAAGGAGTATGAGGTCTAAAGAGCTTGTCTGGGAAGCACAAGAATTTATCTTAGATTAATAATCACGTATCGTAATACGCCACAATCGAACTGCCTTGCATAGCTAGTATTGTTGGTTTTAATGGTGCGTTGGACGCACAGGAAAACTTGAGTATGGACTATTATCAAGATACTTACTAACAACAAAAAGTGAGATGAATAGGTCCGACCATTATCAAGATACTTACTAACAACAAAAAGTGAGGTGAATGAGTGCGAAATCAATGTGACTATAAATAAATCGTAGGCCTACGTAGAATTGATCCCTGCAGACGAGAAGTGAGATTATAAAGCCCACTAGAAGTGAGAGGCTTTTGCTGAAAAAATGTTCACTGCATGTGATAGCGGTGAGAGAGAAAAAGCCCACAAGAAGTGACGGGGCTTATACTGAGAATTGTTGACCTAAAGAGTTAAAGATAAAAGGTGTGTGTGAGAAAATAAATGTTTTATGAATGGGCCATTGTTGGATGAAGAATGAGTCTAATGATGTAAATCAGAACAAAAGTAATGTTTTTTTTTTGTTTAGAGAAGGTTTGAACAACATGAGAGAGAAAGGTAGCTTCCATAAGCTATTTTTCTAGTTTGAGAAAACAGAAGAAGAGAAGAGATTTTGAAATAAATACACACATGTACTTCAAAACACTAATCATTTGTCTTTTGTATAAATGTTTTCTGGGAGCATCTAGGTCTCGGCCTCCCTCCGCTCGGAACACAGTGCCCTCTCCAAACTTTCTCTGCACCCCACCTCCCACCTGCTCCTTTTCGACTGAAAAGAAGCTGCAGAAAGACCAGCAGCAGCAAACATGGAAGCGGTAAGATAAACGAATTCAGACAAGTGTTTATTTATTTTAAATTTTGATCTATTGAGATTGACCAAAAAGGTATTTGTAATTAATTTGAATATAATGTATTTCTCTGAGGAAAAATGCTCATGTAAATACAGACACATTAACACACATGTAAATACAGACACATTAACACACATGTAAATACACACACATAAACACATATGTAAATACACACACATAAACACACATGTACATACACACACATAAACACATATGTAAAAACACACATGTACATACACACACATAAACACATATATAAAAACACACATGTAAATACACACACATAAACACACACATGTAAATACAGACACATAAACACACACATGTAAATACAGACACACAAACACACATGTAAATACACACACATAAACACATATGTAAATACACACATAAACACATGTAAATACACACACATAAACACATATGTAAATACACACACATAAACACACATGTAAATACACACACATAAACACATATGTAAATACACACACATAAACACATATGTAAATACACACACATAAACACACACATGTAAATACAGACACATAAACACATATGTAAATACACACACATAAACACATATGTAAATACACACACACAAACACACATGTAAATACAGACACATAAACACACTAATGTAAATACAGACACATAAACACACATGTAAATACACACACACAAACACACATGTAAATACACACACATAAACACACATGTAAATACACACACATAAACACATATGTAAAAACACACATGTAAATACACACACATAAACACACACATGTAAATACACACACATAAACACACATGTAAATACACACACATAAACACATGTAAATACACACATAAACACACATTTCAATACACACACATAAAGACACATGTAAATACACACACATAAAGACACATGTAAATACACACACATAAACACACATGTAAATACAGACACACAAACACACATGTAAATACACACACATAAACACATATGTAAATACACACACATAAACACATGTAAATACACACACATAAACACACATGTAAATACAAACACATAAACACACACATGTAAATACACACACATAAACACACATGTAAATACACACACATAAACACACACATGTAAATACAGACACATAAACACACATGTAAATACAAACACATAAACACACACATGTAAATACAGACACACAAACACACATGTAAATACACACACATAAACACATATGTAAATACACACACATAAACACACACATGTAAATACAGACACATTAACACACATGTAAATACAAACACATAAACACATGTAAATACACACACATAAACACACATGTAAATACAGACACATTAACACACATGTAAATACAAACACATAAACACACATGTAAATACAAACACATAAACACACACATGTAAATACACACACATGTAAATACACACACATAAACACATGTAAATACACACACATAAACACATATGTAAATACATGTAAATACACACATAAACACACATGTAAATACAGACACATAAACACACATGTAAATACACACACATAAACACACATGTAAATACAGACACATAAACACACATGTAAATACACACACATAAACACATGTAAATACAGACACATAAACACATGTAAATACACACACAAACACACATGTAAATACACACACATAAACACACATGTAAATACAGACACACTAACACACATGTAAATACAGACACATAAACACACATGTAAATACACACACATAAACACACATGTAAATACAGACACATAAACACACATGTAAATACACACACATAAACACACATGTAAATACAAACACATAAACACACACATGTAAATACAGACACACAAACACACATGTAAATACACACATAAACACACATGTAAATACACACACATAAACACACATGTAAATACAGACACATAAACACACATGTAAATACACACACATAAACACACATGTAAATACACACACATAAACACACATGTAAATACAGACACATAAACACACATGTAAATACACACACATAAACACACATGTAAATACAGACACATAAACACACATGTAAATACACACACATAAAGACACATGTAAATACACACACATAAACACACATGTAAATACAGACACACAAACACACATGTAAATACACACATAAACACACATGTAAATACACACACATAAACACACATGTAAATACACACACATAAACACACATGTAAATACACACACATAAACACACATGTAAATACACACACATAAACACATGTAAATACACACACATAAACACACATGTAAATACACACACATAAACACATATGTAAATACACACACACAAACACACACATGTAAATACAGACACATAAACACATGTAAATACAGACACATGAACACACATGTACACATGTGGACAAAATTGTTGGTACCCTTCGGTCAATGAAAAAAAAACTGTTTGGTCACAGAAAAAACTTTATTCTGACAAATGTAATAATAAATTAAAGCCGCAAGCGGCGATAAAGGCCCTCGCCTCCCTTGAGACCGCGGGGACACATGCACTCGGAGGATTGCATTTCGTGCTTTAAAATGTAAACTTCACGGTAATGTCAAATAACCGGGCCTGTGCTACTGCTTGGGCCTGCTACACCACCTTGTAATTTAGAGTTAAAGGTCTCCACAATCCCTGGTTTTCCTGGGAGCTGTCTGAACCTTTGAAAATAATAGATTATGCTTGGGCTAAGGTGAGAAAAACAAAGTACTGGCTGGAGATTTGAGATGACTCAGGAATCGCTGCACCCCCCTGTTTAAAAAGGCAAAATGTAAATATAACTTGTCTAAAAGTACAAGGTTACAAGTTCCAAAGGATTCTGAGGAGTTTTCTAAGACTCTAGCCTTGGCTCTGGAGGGGCCTCCTCTAAAGGAAGGATCCTGGCAATTGGGAAATGGCATTTATTTCCCAAAGAAATGGCTGCCTCTTCACAGACTCATTACGACCACAGCCACAAATGTATCAAAAAACAAATTGATAACTTTTTTTGGCACATGTGTCTAGATGATACTCACCAAATTTGGAGCTGTTTAGATGAGAAGCCTTTAGCACAAGGGGTGAGATTTAGGTGGTCACGCATTCCACCCAACATAGTAGATTTCCTGTTGAGTTTACGGTATGGCTGTAATAAACTTTTCTGTTTGACCTGAGGTGTCCTATGGATATACCAAGTTTTGTATTTCTACAATGGAAAAATTTACTTTCATTTTCCATAGGCCCAATGTATTTTGACTTTTCTAGGGGTCGCCACTGAGTCATTTTTCGTATTTTTTTTTCGGGGACTTCAAATACATAAATTTTTGCCGGGCTTGAAGTCTGGGACCAATAAAATAAAATTGTTCCACGTTTACTGGGTCAAATTGAAAATCATTTTTCAGAAAAATTATAATAAAAAAGATATATACCAAATTATAATAAAAAAATATATAACTCGAGCAAAAACGACAAGAAAAACGCCTGTCTATTTTACACACATGTGTTTAGCTCATTTTGCCCAAGTTTGGTGTCTGTGGAATGAAGCAGCTATTTTCTGTTGTTTTTTAAAAGAGAGGTTGTATTTTAAGTCGGTTCACATCTTCAATTTAAAATGGCCGCCTTCCCGTGTGTGATAAGGTGTGGTGCCCTTTGGCTTTTTTGTTCATAAGCCCATACTGGATGTGTGTACCAAGTTTCATTTGCCTACGACAAACTAAAATTTTCACTTCCCCTTGACTTTTTCCAGATATTTGGGACGTTGCTATGGCAACACATTTATAGATAGGGGGTGGTTGTCATTGGCTTTTATGCTCGTCATGACTTAAGAGATGTGTGTACCAAATTTCATGTCTCTATGACAAACTAAATTCTTGGGTCCCATTATAAGTTTGTAGGGGGCGCTGGAGAGCCATTTCTAAAGATAACCCTTTTATTTACATATTTTTGTGTTCAGGTTATGAATGTGCACAAACGCCTTTTTGGGTCCGACTCGATCCGAGAAGGCGTTTGAGAGTTAAGAGACATTTTATTTTCATAAAAATGGCCACCTTGTTAAAGGCTTGCCACACCCATACCCGATAAGATATCAACAACAAAGTCACAATTTTGGTTGGCACACGTGTCTAGATGATACTCACCAGATTTGGGGCCATTTAAATAAAAACACAATGATTTGCATCTTTTTGCGCAAGGGGTGCGATTTTAGTGGCCATGCGTTTCACCCCACATGGCGGACTTCCTGTTTAGTTTAGGGTGTGGCTGTCATAGACTTTTCTGTTTGCCCTGAGGTGTCCTATGGATGTACCAAGTTTCATTTTTCTACGTTGGAAAAAAGTTACTTTCACTTTCCATAGGCCCAATGTATTTTGACTTTTGTAGGGGTCGCCACTGAGTCATTTTTCGTATTTTTTTTTCGGGGACTTCAAATACATTAATTTTTCGCAGAGCTTGAAGTCTGGGACCAATTAAAATGACTTTTAGTTGCACGTTTACTGGGTCAAATTGAGGATCATTTTGCAGAAAAATTATAATAAAAAAAAATATACCAAATTATAATAAAATAAAATATAACACGAGCAAAAAAGTCTAGAAAAACGCCTGTCTATTTTACATACATGTGTTTAGCTCATTTTCCCCAAGTTTGGTGTCTGTGGAATGAAGCAGCTTTTTTCTGTGTTCTTTTAAAAAAGAGGTGTATTCTAAGTCAGTTCACATTTTCTATTCAAAATGGCCGCCTTCCCGTGTGTGATAGGGTGTGGTCCCCATTGGCTTTTTTTTCATAAGCCCATACTGGATGTGTATACCAAGTTTCATTTGCCTACGACAAACTAGAATTTTCACTTCCCATTGACTTTTTCGACATATTTGGGACGTTGCTATGGCAACACATTTATAGATAGATGGTGGTTGTCATTGGCTTTTATGCTCGTCATGACATAAGAGATGTGTGTACCAAATTTCATGTCTCTATGACAAACTAAATTCTTGGGTCCCATTATAAGTTTGTAGGGGGCGCTGGAGAGCCATTTCTAAAGATAACCCTTTTATTTACATATCTTTGAGTTCAGGTCATGAATGTGCACAAACGCCTTCTTGGGTCCAACTCGATCCGAGAAGGCGTTTGAGAGTTAAGAGACATTTTATATTCACAAAAATGGCCACCTCGTTACAGGCTTGCCACACCCACACCGGATAAGATATAAAAGAAAAAGTCACAACTTTGGTTGGCACATGTGTCTAGATGATACTCACCAAATTTGGGGCCATTTAGATTAAAACACAATGATTTGCATCTTTCTGCGCAAGGTGTGCGATTTTAGTGGCCGCGCATTTCACCCCACATGGCGGACTTCCTGTTGAGTTTAGGGTGTGGCTGTCTAGACTTTTCTGTTTGCCCTGAGGTGTTCTATGGATGTACCAAGTTTCATTTTTCTACGTTGCAAAAAAGTTACTTTCACTTTCCATAGGCCCAATGTATTTTGACTTTTCTAGAATTCGCCACTGTGTCATTTTTGTAATTTTTTCGGGGACTTCAAATACATAAATTTTTCGCCGAGCTTGAAGTCTGGGACCAATAAAAATGACTTTTCGTGCATGTTCACTGGGTCAAATTTAGAATCATTTTGCAGAAAAAGAAAGAGAAAAAAAAAAAAATCTGAGCAAAAACAATAGGCCCTCCCGGTCATCACCGGCTCGGGCCTAAAAATCCGAGCAAAAACAATAGGCCCTCCCGGTCATCACCGGCTCGGGCCTACTAAAAATTCTATGAATGTTAACCAATGAAAGTCAGACATTGCTTTTTAACCATGCTTCAATGGAATTATTTAAAAAAATAAACTTATGGAACAGGCCTGGACAAAATTGTTGGTACCCCTAACTTAATATTTTGTTGCACAACCTTTTGAGGCTATCACTGCAATCAGACGATTCCAGTAACTGTCAATAAGACTTCTGCACCTCTCAGCAGGTATTTTGGCCCACTCCTCATGAGCAAACTGCTTCAAACTGTTTCCGGTTTGAAGGGTGTCTTTTCCAGACGGCATGTTTCAGCTCCTTCCAAAGATGCTCAATAGGATTGAGGTCAGGGCTCATAGAAGGCCACTTTAGAATAGTCCAATGTTTTCCTCTTAACCATTCTTGGGTGTTTTTAGCTGTGTGTTTTGGGTCATTGTCCTGTTGCAAGACCTATGACCTGCGACTGAGACCAAGCTGTTCGACACTGGCCAGCACATTTCTCTCTAATAATAATAATAATAATTAAAGCCGCAAGCGGCGATAAAGGCCCTCGCCTCCCTTGAGACCGCGGGGACACATGCACTTCGAGGATTGCATTTCGTGCCTTAAAGCGTAAACTTCACGGTAATGTCAAAAAACCGGGCCTGTGCTACTGCTGGGGCCTGCTACACCACCTTGTAATTTAGAGTTAAAGGTCTCCACAATCCCTGGTTTTCTTGGGAGCTGTCTGAACCTTTGAAAATAATAGATTATGCTTGGGCTAAGGCGAGAAAAACAAAGTACTGGCTGGAGATTTGAGATGACTCAGGAATCGCTGCACCCCCCTGTTTAAAAAGGCAAAATGCAAATATAACTTGTCTAAAAGTACAAGGTTACAAGTTCCAAAGGATTCTGAGGAGTTTTCTAAGACTCTAGCCTTGGCTCTGGAGGGGCCTCCTCTAAAGGAAGGATCCTGGCAATTGGGAAATGGCATTTATTTCCCAAAGAAATGGTTGCCTCTTCACAGACTCATTACGACCACAGCCACAAATGTATCAAAAAACAAATTGATAACTTTTTTGGCACACGTGTCTAGATGATACTCACCAAATTTGGAGCTGTTTAGATGAAAAGCCTTTAGACACAAGGGGTGCGATTTAGGTGGTCACGCATTCCACCCAAAATAGTAGATTTCCTGTTGAGTTTACGTAATGGCTGTAATAAACTTTTCTGTTTGCCCTGAGGTGTCCTATGGATGTACCAAGATTCATTTTTCTACGTTGGAAAAAAGTTACTTTCACTTCCTATAGGCCCAATGTATTTTGACTTTTCTAGGGGCCGCCACTGAGTCATGTTTTGTAAATTTTTTTCGGGGACTTAAATACATTAATTTTTCGCCGAGCTTGAAGTCTGGGACCAATAAAAATGACTTTTAGTTGCACGTTTACTGGGTCAAATTGAGGATCATTTTGCAGAAAAATTATAATAAAAAAAATATACCAAATTATAATAAAATAAAATATAACACGAGCAAAAAAGTCTAGAAAAACGCTTGTCTATTTTACATACATGTGTTTAGCTCATTTTGCCCAAGTTTGGTGTCTGTGGAATGAAGCAGCTATTGTCTGTGTTCTTTTAAAAAAGAGGTGTATTTTAAGTCGGTTCACATTTTCAATTCATAATGGCCGCCTTACCGTGTGTGATAGGGTGTGGTCCCCATTAACTTTTTTGTTCATACGCCCATGGTGGATGTGTGTACCAAGTTTCATTTGCCCACGACAAACTAAAATTTTCACTTCCCATTGACTTTTTTGACATATTTGGGACGTTGCTATGGCAACACATTTATAGATAGGGGGTGGTTGTCATTGGCTTTTTTTCTCGTCATGACATAAGAGATGTGTGTACCAAATTTTATGTCTCTATAACAAACTAAATTCTTGGGTTCTACTATAAGTTTGTAGGGGGCGCTGGAGAGCCATTTCTAAAGATAACCCTTTTATTTACATATCTTTGTGTTCAGGTCATGAATGTGCACAAACGCTTTTTTGGGTCCAACTCGATCCAAGAAGGCGTTTGAGAGTTAAGATACATTTTATTTTCACAAAAATGGCCACCTCGTTACAGGCTTGCCACACCCATACCCGATAAGATATCAAAAACAAAGTCACAACTTTGGTTGGCACACGTGTCTAGATGATACTCACCAAATTTGGGGCCATTTAGATTAAAACACAAGGATTTGCACCTTTTGCAAGGGTGCGATTTTAGTTGTGGCTGTCATTGACTTTTCTGTTTGCCCTGAGGTGTTCTATGGATGTACCAAGTTTCATTTTTCTACGTAGCAAAAAACTTACTTTCAGTTTCCATAGGCCCAATGTATTTTGACTTTTCTAGGGGTCGCCACTGAGTCATTTTTTGAAATTTTGTTTCGGGGACTTCAAATACATAAATTTTTTGCCGAGCTTGAAGTCTGTGACCAATAAAAATGACTTTTCGTGCATGTTCACTGGGTCAAATTTAGGATCATTTTGCAGAAAAAGAAAGAGAACAAAAAAAAAAAAAAAAAAAAAAAAATCCGAGCAAAAACAATAGGCCCTCCCGGTCATCACCGGCTCGGACCTAATAATAAGTTTTATTTATATAGCGCCTTTCCAGAGCTCAAGGACGCTTTACAATAAACAAACAACAATAAGGACAATTGACAAAGAGAGCAGACAGGACAACAATAGGCAAATGAGAGTTCAAGTACAGTAAGTGAAAAAACCCACTAAGAACTGTAACATTCAGAGAATAGGTGTGTTTTGAGCATGGATTTAAATTCAGAGATGGTGTTAACTAAACGGAGTGATAGGGGGAGAGAGTTCCACATTTTGGGCGCAATAACACTGAATGATCTGCCCCCCATTGAAGCAAGGCGATGCCTAGGGACAACAAGAAGGCTAGAATCAGCGGATCGTAAAGAGCGCATAGGGGTGTAGGGGAGAAGCAGGTTACAGAGGTAGGGGGGAGCAAGGCTGTGCAGAGACTTAAAAGCGAGAAGGAGAATTTTGAATTTAATACGGTAAGCAACAGGAAGCCAGTGAAGATCGTGCAGAATTGGGGAAATATGTGCAGAACGCTTGGTGTGGGTGAGTAGTCTGGCAGCAGAGTTTTGAATGTATTGTAATTTGGAAATGGAGCTAGCTGGTAGGCCAATGAAAAGTGCATTGCAGTAATCAAGACGTGAGGTGACAAATGCATGGATGACAATTTCAGCATCTGAGATGCTGATAAAGGGACGGAGCTGAAGCGTCGGCGTAGATGAAAGAATGCCAATTTAGTGATGGATTTAATGTGAGAGTGGAAAGATAGAGTGGAATCAAAAATTACACCAAGATTTTTTAACAGTACTAGATGGTTTGATAAAAGAGCCGGCGATCTCACAGGTGAGGTTAGTAGGAATTTTATTAGTGAGTGATGAAGGTCCAGTGAAAATAATCTCAGTTTTGTCCATGTTAAGTTTTAGAAAATCTGAATGAAGCCAGTCTTTTATTTCTCTAGAATCCCTTGATAGTCTTCAGATTTCATTGTACCCTGCACAGATTCAAGACACCCTGTGCCAGATGCAGCAAAGCAGCCCCAGAACATAACAGAGCCTCCTCCATGTTTGACAGTAGGGACAGTGTTCTTTTCTTCATATGCTTCATTTTTCCGTCTGTGAACATAGAGCTGATGTGCCTTGGCAAAAAGTTCCATTTTTGTCTCATCTGTCCATAGGACATTCTCCCAGAAGCTTTGTGGCTTGTCAACATGTAGTTTGGCATATTCCAGTCTAGCTTTTGTATGATTTTCAACAATGGTGTCCTCCTTGGTCGTCTCCCATGTAGTCCACTTTGGCCCAAACAACCACGGATGGTGCGATCTGACACTGATGTTCCTTGAGCATGGAGTTCACCTTGGATCTCTTTAGAAGTCTTTCTGG
The DNA here is from genome assembly GCA_024416835.2 of Perccottus glenii. Lineage (NCBI taxonomy): Eukaryota > Metazoa > Chordata > Actinopteri > Gobiiformes > Odontobutidae > Perccottus > Perccottus glenii. The sequence goes on along the minus strand of CM044551.2, from coordinate 32,686,887 downwards.
GCTTTTTTGTTACCATTCGGATTATCCGTCTCTTTGATTTGTCATCAATTTTCCTCCTGCGGCCACGTCCAGGGAGGTTGGCTACAGTCCCATGGATCTTAAATTTCTGAATAATATGTGCAACTGTAGTCACAGGAACATCTAGCTGCTTGGAGATGGTCTTAAAGCCTTTACCTTTATCATGCTTGTCTATAATTTTCTTTCTATTCTCCTGCGACAACTCTTTCCTTCGCTTCCTCTGGTCCATGTTGAGTGTGGTACACACCATGTCACCAGACAACACAGTGACTACCTGAAGCCCTATAAATAGAACCACTGACTAATTACAAGATTGTACACACCTGTGATGCTAATTAGTGCACACACCTTGAATTAACATGTCCATTTGGTCACATTATTTACAGTCTTTTCTAGGGGTACCATCAATTTTGTCTAGGCCTGTTCCATGAGTTTATTTTTTTAAATAATTCCGTTGAAGCATGGTTGAAAAGCAATGTCTGACTTTCATTGGTTAACATTCATAGAATTTTTATTTATTATTACTTTTGTCAGAATAAAGTTTTTTCTGTGACCATTGTGAGTTTTTCTTTCATTGACCGAAGGGTACCAACAAATTTGTACAGACACACAAACACACATGTAAATACACACACATAAACACATATGTAAATACACACATAAACACATGTAAATACACACACATAAACACATATGTAAATACACACACATAAACACACATGTAAATACACACACATAAACACACATGTAAATACAACACACACACATGTAAATACACACACATAAACACACATGTAAATACACACATAAACACACATGTAAATACACACACATAAACACACATGTAAATACACACACACATAAACACATGTAAATACACACACATAAACACACATGTAAATACACACACATAAACACACATGTAAATACACACACATGTAAATACACACACATAAACACATGTAAATACACACATAAACACACATGTAAATACACACACATAAACACTTATGTAAATACACACACATAAACACACATGTAAATACACACACACAAAGACACATGTAAATACACACACACACAAAGACACATGTAAATACACACATTTACATTACATTTACATTTACATTTAGTCATTTAGCAGACGCTTTTATCCAAAGCGACTTACAAGTGAGGATAACAATGGAAGCAATTTTAACAACACAGGGTACAAAAAGCATAAGTGCACAAAAAACTAGTCAGTTTAAACCCAGCGCAGTGGGTTTATGTAAATACTTATAAAACACTTATGTAAATACACACAAATAAACACTTATGTAAATACACACACATAAACACACATGTAAATACAGACACACAAACACACATGTAATTACACACACATAAACACACATGTAAATACAGACACACAAACACACATGTAAATAAACACACATAAACACTTATGTAAATACACACACATAAACACACATGTAAATACACACACATAAATACACATGTAAATACACACACATAAACACATGTAAATACACACATATAAACACTTATGTAAATACACACACATAAACACACATTAGATTTATGTGTGTGTGTATTTAATCTAGATTAGATTAGATTAGATTCAACTTTATTGTCACTGCACATGTAAGGTACAAGGCAACGAAATGCAGTTAGCATCTAACCAGAAGTGCAATAAGCAGTAAGTACAGAAAATACAAGGTCTATAATATGAACAATAACTATACAGATAAGTATTATGGACATAATTGACAGATTTTAAATACTATAAGCATGATATACAGGTAGGTGTACTATGAACATACTATACAGATGGATTATGTAAAAGTGTATGTACACTATAGGCAGAACTATGAACATATGAAGATAATTTACACTAGTGCAATGGACAGTACAGTGCATAGAAAATATTACAGTGTGCAAATGGATGTAGTGCAAGTAATAACAAGTTTACTGTTTTCTTGTTTTAAATAATAAATAAATCAGTCAGACGCAGTGGTTATGTGGGGGAGGAGTCTGTGTGTGTGGTGGTGTCAGAGGGCAGAGTTCAGTAAGGAGACAGCTGTAGGGAAAAAGCTGTTCCTGAATCTTGTGGTCCTTGTCCGGGAGGCTCAGGCGCCTCCCGGAGGGCAGGAGGTTAAACAGTCTATGGTCAGGGTGAGAGGAGTCCTTAAGAATGCTGCGAGCTCGACGTAGACAGCGTTTCCTCTGGATGTCCTCAATAGCAGGAAGTGGTGTCCCTGTGATGCGCTGGGCAGTTTTCACCACCCTCTGCAGTGCTTTGCGGTCAGCCACTGAGCAGTTTCCATACCAGACTGTGATGCAACTGGTCAGGATGCTCTCGATCGCACACCGGTAGAAGTTCACCAGGATGGCTGAAGACAGCTGGTTCTTCTTCAGTGTCCTGAGGAAGAAGAGGCGCTGGTGAGCCTTCTTGACCAGGCTGGAGGTGTTTGTGGTCCAGGACAGTTCCTCCGAGATGGTGATTCCCATGAACTTGAAGCTGGAGACACGTTCAACAACCATACCATTAATGTGGATGGGGTCATGCGTGCCTCCTTTTTTCTTCCTGAAGTCCACAATGAGCTCCTTTGTCTTAGTGGTGTTAAGGAGCAGGTTATTGTCAGCGCACCATGTGGCCAGGTGCTGTACCTCTTCCCTGTAGGCAGTCTCATCGTTGTCTGTGATGAGGCCAATCACGTGGTGTCGTCTGCAAACTTAATGATGGAGTTGGATCCATGCACAGGCTTGCAGTCGTAGGTGTAAAGGGAGTAAAGGAATGGGCTCAGCACACAGCCCTGTGGTACACCAGTGTTGAGTGTGATGGTGGTGGAGTGGGTGTAGCCTGACCGAACATGCTGAGGCCTGTTGGTCAGAAAGTCCATAATCCAGTTGCAGAGGGAGGTGTTAATGTCCAGGTCTCCAAGTTTTGTGGTCAACTTGGAGGGAATGACGGTGTTAAATGCTGAACTGAAGTCAACAAACAACATCCTAACATATGTGTTGTTATTGTCCAAGTGTGAGTGCAGAGTGCAGCACTGTGCATACTGCATCCTCTGTGCTCCTATTTCTGCAGTAGGCAAATTGGTGTGGGTCCAGTGTGGGTGGGAGGCAGTCTTTGAGGTGTGCTAGGACCAGTCGCTCGAAGCAATTCATAATGATGGGAGTGAGTGCTACGGGGCGATAGTCATTCAGGCACATTGGGGAGGAGTTTTTTGGTACTGGCACAATGGATGTGGACTTAAAACATGTTGGCACAGTTGCTTGGGTGAGGGACAGGTTGAAAATGTCTGTGAAGACCCCTGCAAGCTGCTCAGCACATGCCCTAAGCACACGTCCAGGAATGCCATCCGTGCCTGCAGCCTTGCGTGCGTTGATCCGGCTCAGTGCAGTGTGGACATCTGTGGAGGTGAGTTTGAGAGGTTGGTGGTCTGCAGAGGGTGAGATTTTGGTGGCCGCCTCTCCTTGTCGCTGTTGAAGCGAGCATAAAAGTCATTTAGCTCGTTCAGGAAGGAGACGTCCGTGACCGTTGGAGTGGAGTTGCTTGACTTGTAGTCACTGATGACCTGGGTGCCCTGCCACATGCGTCGGGGGTCAGAGTTAGAAAAATGTTCCTCTACCTTCAGCTTGTAGCGGTACTTGGCCTTTTTGATGCCCCTTTTCAGGTTAGTCCTGGCTTTACTGTAGGCCTGAGCGTCATCTGACCTGAAGGCAGTGTTGCGGGCTTTCAGCAGAAGTCGCACCTCCTTGTTCATCCATAGCTTCTGATTAGGGTATGTTGTTATCTGTTTTTCTGTTGTAACACTGTCAATGGTGAAGTTGATGTAATCCAGTACAGAGGAGGTGTAGATATCAATGTCCGTGTGAGACCCACAGGCAGCCTGAGAAGCAAACATACTCCAGTCAGTGTGTTGAAACCTGTCCTGAAGTAAAGAGTCTGCTCCAGTTGGCCACACTTTGATGGTCTTCACTGATGGCTTCACACGATTGATGAGGGGTGATTACTTAGGGGTGAGAAACAAAGAAAGGTGATCAGACTGTCCGAGGTGGGGGAGGGGGGTCGCGATGTGAGCTCCATTAATGTTTGTGTATACATGATCCAAAGTTTTGTCTCCTCTGGTGTGGCAGGAAACATGCTGGTGGAATTTGGGGAGCACTGTCTTTAATTTGCAGTGATTAAAATCACCCGCGACAATAAAAGCAGCCTCTGGGTGAGCAGTCTGTTGTTTACTAATGGCTGCATGAAGTTCGTTCAAAGCAAGCTTGGCATTAGCATCCGTGGAATATAGACTGCGGTTATTATGGTGGAAGTGAACTCCCGTGGCAGATAAAAAGGTCTACATTTAACCATGAGAAACTCTAGGTTAGCTGAGCAGTGTCTCCCAACAATGACAGTGTTCGTACACCAAGCTTTGTTGACATAAATGCACAATCCACCACCTCTTGTCTTACCGAGTCCTCTGCTGTTCTATCTGCCCAGAGCGTAGCGCCCGGCTAGCTCAATAGCATTATTGGGTACGTCGCTGTGTAGCCATGTTTCTGTGAAAACCATGACATTGCAGTCCAAAAGTCTCTTACTGTTGGTGATGCGAAGTCGTAACTCATCCATTTTGTTCACCAGTGACCGCACATTAGCAAGGAAAATGCTGGGTAAAGAGAGCCGGAGCGGTGTTAGCTTTAGCTTAGCTCTTAGACCTCCGCGCTTCCCCCGCCTTTGTTTACGATCTCGACGCCGCCTGCGAGCACTTCCGCCCGGCCGGGTAGAGTGCTTAGCCTCGGGTGTTCTGACGATCTCAGGGATGAGTCGAAGATTGGTGATTAAACTGTTGGGAAAGTCCTCACCGATATCCAAAAGCTCATGTCGGGTGTAGGATGTTAAAGCAAAACTGTTCAGTACGAACAGACCCGAGATGAGCAGGAATAAAACTGCAACTGGAGAGACACTGAGCCTCGCGATGTGTACGCGCCGCCATCTTTGTGTGTGTCATCACACATGTAAATACACACACATAAAGACACATGTAAATACACACACATAAACACACATGTAAATACACACACATAAACACACATGTAAATACACACACATAAACACACATGTAAATACAGACACACAAACACACATGTAAATACACACACATAAACACATATGTAAATACACACACACAAACACACATGTAAATACACACACACAAACACACATGTAAATACAGACACACAAACACATATGTAAATACAGACACATAAACACACATGTAAATACACACACATAAACACACATGTACATACACACACACAAACACACATGTAAATACACACACATAAACACACATGTAAATACACACACATAAACACACATGTAAATACAGACACACAAACACACATGTAAATACACACACATAAACACATATGTAAATACACACACACAAACACACATGTAAATACACACACACAAACACACATGTAAATACAGACACACAAACACATATGTAAATACAGACACATAAACACACATGTAAATACACACACATAAACACACATGTACATACACACACACAAACACACATGTAAATACACACACATAAACACACATGTAAATACACACACATAAACACATGTAAATACACACACATAAACACATGTAAATACAGACACACAAACACACATGTAAATACACACACATAAACACATATGTAAATACACACACATAAACACACACATGTAAATACACACACATAAACACACAAATGTAAATACAGACACATAAACACACATGTAAATACACACACATAAACACACACATGTAAATACACACACATAAACACACACATGTAAATACAGACACATAAACACACATGTTCTGTCTTTGTATTAATCTTAAGGTTAGTGTTGCCCCTTGTGGTCATGAGAATAATTTGTTCTGTAAGAAGTGTTGCCTCTAGTGGTCACCTCAGTTACTTTGTTAGTTCAAGCAGTGAGAGAGCACATGGCAGCAACATGAGGCTCAACAATCTAACTCCATCCGTGGTAATCCTTTAAAATGTGGCATCGGCTGTAAGTTTATTTCATTTCTCTTTGTGTGAAGCATCATTTTACAGCTGTATTGTTTAATATATGTTACTTTGTTGATGTCTGTGTTTATTCTATTTGTATTCGTTTTATGTTATGTTAGCTTACACAAATGCTTGCTAGTAGACAGTGACACTGATACTGTTGTATTATCTGTTTTACTTGTAGTTTCACAAAAAAGGAAAGACACAATAAACCAAAGAAAAGAAGATTTATTCTACAACTCTAAATACTAGTTTTCTGCGTCTTAATTGGAATTTTGTTGACACTAGCTAGAATTTACTCTTTACACAAGAGGGAAGGACAGCATAGTGAAAAGCCGTCTATCATCAGAAGAGGATAAACACCACAAGTACATTATGGAAAATGAAAATGTATCTCAATATGAGACAAGATCCCAAGTTTCCGCTTCAAACAAGTCTTCATGCAGATCATCAACTAGTTCAGCAGCTGCACGCGCAAGAGCTCACGCAGAAGCGGCCAAAGCACGTCTCAGGTTTGCAAGTAAGGAAATGGAGCTCAAGCTGCAGAAGGCTCAGCTTGAATGGCCAACATGCAATGGAGATGTTGGCCGTAGAAAAGGAAGCTGCTGCAGCAGTAGCGAAAGCTGAAGCTTTAGAAGCAGTAACTGGAAACAGTGATGGAAAATACTCCCGTTGTACACCTTTGCTGTTACCATCTATAGATTCTGAGGAAACGAACAAGAGAATATGTGAAGGAGCAAAATAACAAGTTAAAGGACATACAGCGACCAACGCAAAAGGACTTAGTCACACTAGACGAGACAAAAGAGCCACACATTGGGACAATAACGCTCCCCACTGTACACGCCATACATCTCAATGCTACAAGTGACTTATCTCCTACAGCTAAAGCTTACGTTCCTAACACTCAACTGCTCTCTTCAACATCACTTAAAACTTCTAATCCATTCAAAAACACAGATGATAAATATTATCAACCGAAACGAGAAAGTCAAACGAGAGATGTAACCTTTGATGTGCATGACGACTCATACGCCACTCCTTCACAATACCAACCAACAAACAAGCAACAATACAGAGAAACCCCATGTAACAGGGATACAAACCCCTTAAACCTAGTACTACAGCCTCCACGTAGTACTGACAGTCACATGAAAGACTTTGTGAGGTTTCTGGCAGGACGTGAGCTTGTTACAACTGGTTTGCTCCATTTCAATGATCAACCAGAAAGCTATAGAGCATGGCGCAAATCATTCTGTAATGCAGTGAGAGATCTGGATGTAACATGTGATGAAGAAATGGATCTTCTCGTCAAATGGCTAGGAAAAGAGTCATCGGAGCACGCCAAGCGTATTAGGTCTATACACATCAATCAGTCAGATCTAGGTCTTGAGATGATTTGGAAGCGGTTAGATGATTGTTACGGCTCTTCTGAAGCTATTGAAAAGGCTTTGTTCCAGAAACTGGACAGTTTCCCAAAGCTAAACACCAGAGACTACTCTAAATTAAGAGATCTCAGCGACTTGTTAATGGAAGTAAATGCAGCTAAAATGGATGGTGATCTGCCTGGCCTTTCTTATCTGGACACTCCCAGAGGAGTCAACGCCATAGTCCAAAAGTTGCTGTACGGTCTCCAAAAAAGTGGTTAAGCCATGGATCCGCTCACAAAGAAATGTTTCAAGTGTCATTTCCTCCATTTTCTGTCTTTGTAAACTTCATCCATCGACAAGCACAGATAAGAAATGACCCAAGTTTCAACGTAGTTCAGGCAGACACACATAAAGTTGAGAAACCTCTATGGAAAACCAACAAGATGAAAACGGTTTCCAGTTATAAAACAGACATCTCCACTGCACAAGGTTTTACATTGGACAAAGTTAAAAGAAATGTAGAGGATCCTGACAAGATATGCCCTATACACAAAAAGCCACACACCTTGCAGAGATGCCATGGATTTCGGCTTAAACCTTTAGAAGAGAGAAAGAGCTTTCTCAAAGAAAACGGATTTTGCTTTAAGTGCTGTAACACAACAACACACACAGCAAAGAACTGTCAATGCAATGTCAAGTGTACAGAGTGCGTGTAGCAGAAACACGTATCTGCTCTTCATCCAGGGCTACCACCTTGGGCTTTTAAGGACAACCCCTCTTCAGAGAAAGGCGGGGAGCAGGACACAACAGCACCCACGGATGTAACAACAAACTGCACCTGTGTGTGGGAAAGGCTACTCTGCTCTATCCTGCTCCAAGATTTGTTTGGCAAAAATATACCCCAGTGGACAACAAGACAAACCAGTCAAGGTTTACGTTATTCTAGACGAACAAATCAATAGGTCTCTGGCTCGTCCTGAATTCTTTGACATATTTAATGTCCAAGGACTCTTGTCATCCTACACGCTGATGACCTGCACAGGGCTGACAAAAAACATAGGACGTACAGCCTCAGGCTTCTACATTGAGTCGCTAGACGGTGAAACAGTGCAACCCTTGCCAACTTTACTGGAGTGTGTAGAAATACCGGACAACAGAGCAGAGATACCTACTCCTAATGTTGCAGTTCATCACAACCATCTGAAAAGGATTGCCCATATGATCCCAGAACCTGATGCCCAGGCTCCTATCTTGCTTCTTCTTGGTTGTGATGCCATTAGTCTCCTAAAGGTACGTGAGAGCATTAATGGTCCTTCTGAGGCTGCCTACGCTCAAAGATTAGATCTGGGATGGGTACTAGTGGGAAATGTTTGTCTCGGAGGTGGTCACAAACCCACAAGTGTGAAAACTCTCTTCACTAACGCACTGCAACAAGGTCACCCTACCATCTTTGAACCATGCTCAAGTGTTCTTCGAGTTAAAGAGGAATACAGTTTTAAAGACATCCGAGATGGTCAAGCTGAAGACCACTCTTGCCTAGGTCAAACAGTCTTTCAACTCACAAAAGACAATAACAAGCCAACTTTATCTATTGAAGATAGAGACTTCCTCACAACAATGGAACAAGGTCTTGTAAAAAACGATAGCAATAGTTGGGTAGCTCCACTACCGTTCAGGCATCCCAGGCCACGTCTCCCAGACAATAGACAGTTGGCTCTCAAACGCTTCACTTCTCTCAAGATGAACCTGCTGAGAAAACCAGAAATGAGGGAGCATTTCTTTACATTCATGGGGAAGATATTTGAAAATGGTCACGCCGAGGTTGCTCCTCCCCTACAAGACCACGAAGAACGGTGGTATCTACCTCTTTTTGGAGTGTATCACCCCAAGAAGCTTAACAGCATTCGAGTGGTATTCGATTCAAGTGCTCAGTATGAAGGGCTGTAGCTGAATGACGTATTGCTAACGGGCCCTGACTTGAACAATGCTCTTGTGGGAGTCCTTATAAGATTCCGCAAAGAATGCATTCCGTGACAGCAGACATTAAGCAGATGTTCCATTGCTTTCTTGTGAGAGAAAAAGACCGCAACTTCCTCTTTAGCTCCGCCTACACTACAACCTAAAGTGTTTTTTTTGTTCCTTTTATCTGCACTCTTCTTTTTAAAATGTTTTTAATTTTTTCTTATGTTTATTAATATAAATCTTGTAAATTGTCTTTTATTCCTGTAAAGCACTTTGAGTTACCCAGTGTATGAATTGTGCTATATAAGTAAAATTGCCTTGCCTTGCCTTGTGCCTGTGACAAGCCTGGCATTCAGGTATGTAGTCCATCCATCCATCCATCTTCTACCGCTTATCCGGGGCCGGTCGCGGGGGCAGCAGTCTAAGCAGAGACGCCCAGACTTCCCGCTCCCCAGACACTTCCTCCAGCTCTTCCGAGGGGATACCGAGGCGTTCCCAGGCCAGCTGAGAGACATAGTCCCTCCAGCGTGTCCTAGGTCTTCCCCGAGGTCTCCTCCCGGTGGGACATGCCCGAAACACCTCCCTAGGGAGGCGTCCAGGAGGCATCCGAAACAGATGCCCGAGCCACCTCAGCTGGCTCCTCCCGATGTGGCGGAGCAGCGGCTATACTTTGAGCTCCTCCCGAGTGACCGAGCTCCTCACCTTATCTCTAAGGGAGCGCCCCGCCACCCTGCGGAGAAAGCCCATTTCGGCCGCTTGTATCCGGGAGGTATGTAGTATGGTTAGTTATTTTATTGAGCTATTTGACATTGCAGTTTGGGCTTTGAAGGACGAGATGTGAGATACATTTAAATTTAGTCATTTAGCAGACGCTTTTATCCAAAGCGACTTACATGAAAATTCCATTCAACAGTGTTACAGTGTAAGTTGCTTTGAATGAAAGCCCCAGTTCTTAATATATACGTATTGCCACCTTTAACCTCAATGACTAGGTCTACATTGTTTAAAACACATAACATATACAATATTACACCACTTATCCCCTCTTCGAGACCTCTAGGTCTCGTCTTTGCTAAACATTACAACTGGTTCATAAAACATGTGCATTACACTTATCACACGGATCCAAATTATACTTATTTAGCTCAAACAATTCCAAGTAGGTCCCCCTTCGTCTTACCATAACAACATATGGTTAACTTGTCATACCTTCACTTAACACTGTTACAGCATGCAATATAAGAATATATAATTACTCAACCTAAAATATAATACTTATATGAGTACAAAATTGTAATAATAAAAAATGTGTTTTCTCTCAGTCCTTGTATAGTTGTTTTGGTGATTGTAAAGGACTGTATAATTTGAATGGTCTTTAAAAGGTTGTAGCCACCAGGGTGCATCGATTAGAATGCAGACAAGATGTTCCGTTTAGATGTTTTATTTAGATCAAGATTTAAATGTTTATGTGTGGTTCTGAAACAGAGATACAGTCATAAATCAGTAAATGAATATTCTCTATATAGATAACAAACACAATCAAGAGATTAAATTATAATTATGTTATGTATGACTTAAATGCAGTGTTATAAGAAATAAATATTACTAAGCAAATACAAACTTAGAAATGCAGAATACACTATATCCCTATTCAAAGATTAATCTGCTGCACATTAACTGCAACAATATACAATATGCTAAATTCAGCTGAACATATAATGATTGTGAACTGCAGAATTCCCCTTAATGTTAACATTACACATTGTACAAAGAACTACAGACATTATTTCAATTAAGACGTAAGGCTTGCCGATCAACACATCCATTAATTAACAATGTTATCAACAATTAAACACACGAGCAGTGCTAATCTCCGCCATCATAAAACAACGAGCAGCAAAGTGCCACGACATTATAGCAGTGCAACATAGCGTAACATTATTATGAGGTAAAATGAACAACAAATATCAATATACTTACTGGTAGTTGCACGCACACAATTCTCTGAACTTATGTAGCAACACTATCTTATATTATCTAAATATAGATATAGATTGCAGTCTTTCAACGCCAGCGCTCTCTTCCAAACTTTCCCTCAAAACTGAAACTAAACTGTCCTCTTCCGCGAGCTGCAGAACGCAGCGCCGCTCCTGATTGGTTGATTCTCAAGCAGCCAGTTTTATCTGCCTGAAGAAGTCATCGTCCTTCGTCACAATAGTAGAACTGAGAGTCAATCCGAATCTCCGCTCTTTCTTCTTATGTTTAAGTCCATAAGACGCACTCGAACTTGCCATTGTCAGGATTCATGTCTGTTAAAATAGTCTGTCTGTTTTGTTAGTGTATTCTGTGTGTCTGTTGTTTTTGATGTCATATATTTATTATGGTATTTGATTTTTGTTTTAAGATTGTATTTGAGTCCTTGTGTTTTATTTTGAAATGCCTTACTCCTGTCTGTGTTTTATGATTTACTTCCTGCCTGTTGTCTTCCCCTTCTGTGTGATTGCCTGCTCCGCCCTGATGTGTTTCACCTGTTCCTTGTTGTCTGTGTCTATTTATACCTGTGTGTTCTGCTGCTCGGTGCCAGGTCGTCGTCTCCCTACCCGTGAGTCTGTCTTGTGTTTCCCTGTGTCTTAGTTGTCGTAGTCTGTGTTTCTGTGGAGGTTCTAGTGTTTTTCCTAGTCTGGTTTCTTTTTTGTATGATTATTTCTGGATTATATGTTCGGACTCTAGCCTTGGTTTTGTCCTGGATATTGTGTTGTACCTTCGGGATCAAATAAACTTTATGTTTTTAACCTTTTACCTTTGTCTTGGGTGTGCGCTGGAGTCTTCCGGTTTCTGGGCCTTTGGCCATGACAGTACGACCTGGCTGAACTGAGACTCCGCAACCCCAAGTTCCTGAGTTTTTTTTTTTTTTTTTTGTCTTCGTGCCTCCTGAGTCTTCGTGCCTCCTGAGTCTTCGTGCCTCCTGAGTCTTCGTGCCTCCTGAGTCTTCGTGCCTTCTCAGCGCCTACCTGGGCCACCAAGAGACTTCTCAGCGCCTACCTGGGCCACCAAGAGACTTCTCAGCGCCTACCTGGGCCACCTAGACTCCAAGGAGACTCTGCATCCCGCGTCTGGTCATCTTACGCCTGGTTCCCTCTACGCCTGGTTCCCTCTACGCCTGGTTCCCTTTACGCCTGGTTCCCTTTACGCCTGGTTCTTTCTACCTACGCCGACCCTCGTGTGCCTCCGCCCGGTTCCTCTCCGACCTCACGCCTGGTTCCCTCGTGTGCCTCCGCCGGACCCTCTACGCCTGGTTCCCTCGTGTGCCTCCGCCGGACCCTCTACGCCGGACCCTCGTGTGCCTCCGCCGGACCCTCGTGTGCCTCCGCCGGACCCTCTACGCCTGGTTCCCTCGTGTGCCTCCGCTGGACCCTCTACGCCGGATCCTCGTGTGCCTCCGCCGGACCCTCGTGTGCCTCCGCCGGACCCTCATCATCCCGGTCTTCCCCGTCTGGTCATCCCCAGCATCTCCGTCTGGTCATCCCCAGCATCTCCGTCTGGTTATCCCCAGCATCTCCGTCCTGGTCAGCCCGAGCTTATCCGTCTGGTCCTTCCCCGGCTCCGGGTCTTCACCTCCCGGTTCCCTCTCCTGTGTCGTCAGTCCCGTCCGGTTCCCTCTCCTGTGTCGTCAGTCCCGTCCGGTTCCCTCTCCTGTGTCATTTCCTTCGCCCGGTCTCAAGTTTTTTGCCCCTGTCCCGGTCTGGAGTTTGTTGTCCCGTCCCGGTCCTGAGATTCTTTTTTCTGCCCCGTCCCGGTCCTGAGATTCTTTTATCTTCCCCGTCCCGGTCCTGAGATTCTTTTTTGCCTATCCCGAGCCTTTTTTCCTGTCTGGTCCTGAGTCTTTTTCCCTGTCTGGTCCTGAGTTTTTTTCCCTGTCTGGTCCTGAGTCTTTTTCCCTGTCTGGTCCTGAGTCTTTTTCCCTGTCTGGTCCTGAGTCTTTTTCCCTGTCTGGTCCTGAGTCTTTTTCCCTGTCTGGTCCTGAGTCCTGCCTGGTCCTGAGTCCTGCCCCTGCCTGGTCCTGAGTCCTGCCCCGTCTGAGAACTCCCTGTCCGAGTATCCTGGGTGTCCTATGTCTGAGTCTGTCCGTCCCGGCACACCTGTTTCCCCCCCAGTGCCTGTCCCGGCACCACCTCCCTCCCCGAGCGCCTCGTCCGGCCGACCAGTTCCGAGGGCCGGACCCGACGCCTCTGTTCTTCCCCGAGCGCCCCGTCCGGCCAACCAGTTCCGAGGGCCGAACCAGACGCCTCTGTTCTTCCCCGAGCGCCCCGTCCGGCCGACCAGTTCTGAGGGCCAGACCCGACGCTTCTGTTTCTCATTGAGCCCGTTCCCAATACGTGTCCTGTGCCAGCATCCAATTGTCTTGGTTCCCTCCTTCCTGACCCCCTGCTCCCACCCAGGATATGTCCATGGATTGTTTTTTTCTTTTGGTTAGGGGATTTTAGGCCGCCCTATATTTATATATAAATATATTTATTTACCATATATTTATGGTATTTGATTTTTGTTTTAAGATTGTATTTGAGTCTTACTCCTGTCTGTGTTTTATGATTTACTTCCTGCCTGTTGTCTTCCCCTTCTGTGTGATTGCCTGCTCCGCCCTGATGTGTTTCACCTGTTCCTTGTTGTCTGTGTCTATTTATACCTGTGTGTTCTGCTGCTCGGTGCCAGGTCGTCGTCTCCCTACCCGTGAGTCTGTTTTGTGTTTCCCTGTGTCTTAGTTGTCGTAGTCTGTGTTTCTGTGGAGGTTCTAGTGTTTTTCCTAGTCTGGTTTCTTTTTTGTATGATTATTCCTGGATTATATGTCCGGACTCTAGCCTTGGTTTTTTTCCTGGATTTTGTGTTGTACCTTCGGGACTAAATAAACTTTTTTTTTTAACCTTTTACCTTTGTCTGGGGTGTGTGCTGGAGTCTTCCGGTTTCTGGGCCTTTGGCCATGACAGCCATATCTCAGACTGCATGGTATTCAAAGCACGCAAAACCTCACTTTGAATACCTGCTGCAGTCCGGTGTAATTGTCCAAGTGTCCAAACAACTCTTGGAATCTCTCTCTGTCTTCTCCGTATTCTACGCTCACGGCGCTCGATACGTGCACGTTGCCTCCCCTCTCTTGGAAGTGGTTGCCACCTCCATTCCATCACCAGACCTTCTCACAGCAGGCACACTGTCCTGTGCACCTACGTCACTTCCGCTTGTTCTCTACAATGAAGCTAGCTCGTGCGGCCATCTGATCTCTGTAGATAATTAGTTGTTGGCCGATTCGTTCAAGAATTTCATCATCCGTCAACATCACTCGCATCACCTCTGCTGCCGATACTGGTTCCATAGACCCTTCGTCCGACGCATCGTCGACCTCCGGTAACTCTGGTCCCAGCGTCTCCTCGTTCCAAACTTTGTCCGAAGTTTCGTGTTCGTCGTCCTGCCTTCTTACTGGATGCACCTGCAACTGGTCCTCTCGACCACTGAGCGTGTCGTCCTCCTTCCGACGTTTCCCTCTGGCTCCAACCCCATGGCTGGTCACCCAGATTTTCATCGCTATCACTGCTTTGCTCTGAACTCCCTGGAGCTGGGAGAGCCTGATACACCTTTGGCCTCTCAGCTGACTCACTGGGGAAGCTCTCCGGTGATGTTGGAGAGAGCCCCAATGACGTAGATGGGGAATTCCAAGGCGTGTCCTCGAATTCCAGTGTACCATTTGTCCGCCCGCTTCCCCTCTCTCTGGTTTCTGATTGGTAAGACATTATTCTTCTGAAAAAGTCACAGAGTTAGCATCTCATACCACGAATCCTGTTCAGCAGAATAGTCTCTGTATAAATTTTGTAATTGTCCTCTTAATAATATTCTCAATACGTCAGTATATTCTCCATATCTCTTCCTCAGGTCCTTTGTCATGTTTTCAATGTG
Organism: Perccottus glenii; assembly: GCA_024416835.2. Taxonomy (NCBI): domain Eukaryota; kingdom Metazoa; phylum Chordata; class Actinopteri; order Gobiiformes; family Odontobutidae; genus Perccottus; species Perccottus glenii. The sequence continues at coordinate 32,671,523 of CM044551.2, read as the reverse complement.
CATTCTGCCCCGTCTTTTTAGCTGTGTATGTGTACTGAATAAAATGTCCAGTCCCAATTTTGACGTTACTATTTCTATTTTTGTTTTAGTGAACAAAGGGATACATACACCTGCAGCAGAATTAACCATATCATATCTATACATCAAATAAACTTCATCCCTTTCAACAGTTAATCCTGTTGGCAAAGTTAAAACATGTTTCATCCATTTCTTACAAATTATTGACTCTATTCGTAATTCTACTGGGGATGTGGGTAAAGGGTAACCTCGTGACTGCAAGATATTGTACATACGTTTTTGATTTGTTAATTAAAATTGGCCCATAAGGTAATTCATTTAGAACTTCTTGCAATTCGTAGTTAAACTGTCCTGAATCTAAGCCTTTTGTCCGCAACATTCTCCGTCTATCACTTCACAAACACCTTGTTCTTCTGCTAGCATTCCATCCAAAACAAACCTATTTTGTAATGTCATTAATGATGTTGCATGCACCTGTTGACTCAAACCTTCAATTGCATCTATTGTCCAATTTATAAATCTCTGTTGATTGTACCATAAGTAATTATTCCACCTGCAGCGCCGCAGCGTTAGCGGCCTGCCCTACCCATGGTAACCACCCAAATGTCTCCCCTGCAATGATCCATGCTTCTGAGATGGCTTTATGCTGCTCGGGAATTTCCCCTGGTTGTTGATTCCACAAGATATAAACTCCTGAGTCTTTTTTCCATTTTCCTTCTGTGCTTCTGGCCTGTCTAATACTACTTTTGTTCTTATTAAATTTTTCTAACTCTATTACCACCACCTGACTTGTTAACATAATTGGTGCACAAATACAAGTCCAATTCTTAGGTAAAGTAACTTTTATACTATTCATATCATCGCATAACCAGAATATATCTGCCAAAGGCTCTGTTTCCCTCGCTAGCATGGGCAGCCCATATTGCGTAATAAAGGTGTTATTGCGTATAACTCTCAAGTGTCTTCCATCTTCAATAACTTGCTCACACTTAATAGCAGCTCTCTCAGTTGTTTTACATATATACAGTCTAGCCTCACTTGCATAGCCTGGTCTATAACGAGCTGGTAACTTCTGATATTCACATTTAATTCTCTGATCCATTGAGGCATTAGACCACATGGCTGCTCTAATTGAGTTACCTCGTGCGATACAAAACGGATGTATTATTCCCTCAGACATGTCAAGTACAGGCGGTATCCATGCCTCTACCTCAGATTTTATTGTTCTTGGACATATAGTTACATCATCTGTCCAACTTCCCCTAACACCACTTGCTAGTTCTACTCAGAGCAGGATTAAATAAATGGACTACACTAGGCAGGCTGCATTTTCTGGGCCCCCCTCCATCGATGTTATTTATGAATTGAAATCTGAAACTTACCAAAGTTACTAATCAAAGTGAATTCACATTTTACATAGCCTAGTCAAATTGGTTGTGTTGTATATTAAACAGTCTATCAGACTTTTTTTTTATATTCATTATTTAAACGTCATTACACGGCTCTATAAAATGCTATTAAATTATCCTCATCCATTGGGAGTGTCATTGTTAAGGCAGTAGTAGTAGTAGTAGTGATGGCAGAGCGCTAAACCTTCAAACAGGAGTTAAGGTCAGAGAGAGCTGCCAGATGTTCAGACCGCTTTGGAGCTGTCTCAGTGGGAAGCTCATCAGGCAGATACAATGGCGGATCAAACTGGCCCAGCTTTACAAAGACGAGAAATGATTCAGCAAACTGGAAATGGCATCTGCACCTGGACAAAAGACGTGTTTGGGGTAAGAAAGGGAGGGCTGTTAAAGCAAAGAGCTTTGACAGTGTAGAGGGGAGGAAGGCGGAAGAAGGAAGTGAGGTCCAGAACATGTTTAATGATTTAATATTGATTAAAGGACAGGTGTTCTACCTCTGCTCTTGACCACATAAACAAGGCCATGAACCTCTCTTTGTGTAGATTGTTCTTAATTCAGGAAGCGCCAAGTTGTTTGCTATGTGTGATGTAATACAAATAGAATTATACACAAAGGAAAATGTTTCTGGTTTGTTGTGCAGCTTTCTAAAATGGTAACAAAGAAGAGTTTATACATTTTTGATAAATCCGCACACACCTTGCCCCCAGTGGTATTCCAGCTGTAACACTGGTAAATTAAAGCTTAATGTAAGTCGCTTTGGATAAAAGCGTCAGCTAAATTAATAATTGTAAAAGTAATGTTTTTTGATTCATGTTTTCACCTGAGCTCCCTTTTCAACAAATGGTATGATGGGGTACTTGATGGGGGCTGTGGACAAACCCTATGGCCAGAGGCCCCCTATATAAATGTGTTCAAATTACTAAAGCATAGGTATTTCTGTGAAGGTTCGCAATCCTACAGGTCATCTTGAAGAAAAGGTTAAAGCAAAGGAATCTGGAATAGTTTTTGATGAAGACGTTAAGTGTCTTATCCCAAAAGACTTCAATTCTGAAGTGGTAAGTGGATTTATAAACTGGTAAGAGAGCTGAGCTTATATCTCTAGAGGGAGGGGTTGACCTTTTCTCAGACAAGTGACAGTTACAGTGGCAAGAAAATGTATGTGATCCTTTTTTAAAATTTCATGGTTTTCTGAATAAATTTGTCTTAAAACGTGATCTGAGCTTCATCCAAGTCAAGGGTATTGACAAACAGAATGTGTCTAAAATGTAGGGTATAAAATGATAGATAGATATAGTTTAATAGATAGAATAGATTGAGGCATCACCTGATCTTGGATTTTTGCTGTTGGCCCAGGATCAACTGTATTAGCCAATTTAACATTAATCTCGTAGTCTTGTAGGAACACTTACTCCATAGTAAGTGTGTTGTCATTTATTGTACGTTTAAATATGATTTATTGAATATGATAAATGATTAACCAAGGGAAAGTTATTGGGAACAATAATAACACACACACAATCTTAAGGAAATAATAGTAGCGCTTCACATATGATTACACAAATGGAGGAGAATGGAATATCAGTTTAGACTTAACTAACCGAAACCAAACAGGATTTGTTATGGGACTGTAGATGAAATTAACATTAACATAGTATATGGTCAGAGATACTTTAAGATCTAGACACCAACTTTGTGGTGAACAATGTGCGCTTACTTTGCGACGCTGGAGCTCAGGCAGGATTAGGGTCGGGATCCAATTCAGCTGTCGGGACCGGGAGGACAACTTCTGGTTCCGACTAGGTTCTCTGATCCACTGGGTCCATAGACTCAGAACTCAGGTTGAAAGCTCGCTACACAACCACATGGCGTAACTGGGTCAGCACCAACAGTCTGGTCTTGATCTGCGACGTGAAGAAGGGCGGCTCAGGGCGCAACATTGGCTTTTTGTAAACAGTTCTGTAAGTTTTTAAAGTCCTTTTATCCTGGGAAGCGACAGTGTTAAACCATCAACATAATTAGTTCCGCCGCTGTAAAGCCCCCCCCGCTGTCTCTTCTTTTGTTCCTCTTCATTTTTTTTCTTTTTACGTTTTGCCGCACCCGAAAGCATCTTGAATGTTAGGCTTCTCAAAACACACCTGCCTGCTAGATTTGTTGTCCCGCTCTGACCGCCGCTGACGTCTCCTCGGACTTAACTGGCTGGCGCCTCTATATAAATACAGTCATGGTCTGGCGTTAATGTGACGTAATGTAACAGTCTATGGTTAAGATAAACATTGTCACTATTTTTAGTTAATTAATAAATATTGGAATAAACTGTAGATAGGACATTTGTAAATTTTTTTATATTTTTATTTTATTTTAATTTTTTTTTTTTTTTTTTTGCCCCTCTGTCTGGGCCCCATCCCGCCAATCGGGCCCTAGGCACGTGCCTAGATTGCCTTTGCGTTAATCCGGCTCTGCTGCACACATAGCAAAACAAGTTCCTTTTGATTCACATGCATCTGTATTAACTCCTGGAATTGGTCGAATTGTGGGCACTCTTTTAACATGTAATGCAATCTTTCCTTGTGACTTGTCTAGCTGAGAACTTCATCCATTGATAAAACAAATTGTTGTCGTATTGAGCAATTCTTGTCATCTCTTCATTTTGATGTGATGGTTTAAGCTCTCTTTTCTCCCTGTGTTCCTACAAAACCACCTCTGGTTCTGCACCCCCATACCTCCACTCACTAATACAGACCTACGTTCCTACCAGATCCCTGCGCTCTGCAAATGAACAACGTCTGGTGGTACCGCCCCAAAAAGGTACAAAATCACTCTCACGTACCTTCTCTGGATCTGTTCCACATTGGTGGAATGATCTACCCGCTGCTACAAGATCAGCAGACTCTGTAGCCATCTTTAAAAAACACCTGAAAACACATCTCTTCCGTCAACACCTGACTGACAAACACTGAGCCCTACTTCCTTTCTATCGATTCCTTTCAAAAAAAAAAAAAAAAAAAAAAAAAAATTTCTCTTATCCTTAGCATCGTATACTGCGCTGGGTTTAAACTGACTAGTTTTTGTGCACTTATGCTTTTTGTACCTTGTGTTGTTAAAGTTGCTTCCATTGTTATCCTCACTTGTAAGTCGCTTTGGATAAAAGCGTCTGCTAAATGACTAAATGTAAATGTAAATGTAAATTTAACTGTTATTAATTCCCTAGCTTTCTCTTTGTTTATGTTGAGCCCTTTCTTTACATCTATGCACTGATCCTGTGTACATTCTATTTCTAAGGTGAGAGCTCCCTCTCTCCTACACTGCCTGAATTCTGATTCACCATGAGTGATTGTTTTATTTGGTCCTGTGACCCAAGTTCGATTTAGCATGTTTGATCTTGTATAGGTTACATTTAGCCTGTTTCCTAATGGTAATTCTTCTGCTTCAGCTGCATGTAAACTTAGTGCAAGCGCACATTTCCTTTGTTCAAATTCAAATTCTGTCTCGTCTTTTACATTATTTATTGGGGTGTTATTCAGTCCTATTACTATGGTTGTGAGAAAAAGCTTTGTCCTCCAATTAAGCCACCTTGTTTCTTCCCCTCCTTCTGCCTCATATTTTACAGTGATTAGGCAGCGATGGCTCCGTTTCTTTGGTATGTACATCATCCTGGGGTTTTTTTGATCAGAAATATTCCTTCCACCCCTCTTTGATCCTTTAATTAAGGATCACAAACAACTGCTTCAGAGCTAGTATCCAAGTCTATGGGAGTATTCTCTCCCAGATGGGCCTCTGCCCTGCTCACAGTCTTTTCCTGCTTGTATCTTAGTCTCTGAGAACGTCTTCTTATCAATGGCTTTTCAGTATTTATCTGATCTCTGCTGTGCCCCTCGGGGGCCTGTGCCCCTTCTTTCAAAAAAGTTTTAATTGTCTGTACCTGGAATGGAGCTTCCGCTGGTCGACAACACGATAAATGGTACCAGACTTTCTTCCCAGCAACTCTTACGGCGTTTTCTGTGGACAGCAGCACTTGATATGGACCTGACCATCTAGGCTCTGCCCACTTCCGTCTGACCACTTTGATGTAGACCCAGTCACCAGGCTTGACGTTTTGTAGGGATGCGTCTATCTCAGCAGTGCTTTCTCCAGCTGCCTTGACCGGTTGAAATATGACCTTATGGATTTCTGTTAAATGTTGTAGGTAGTTTAAAAGTCCTTTCTCACATTGTTCCACAGGTGGGTTCTCCCAGGCCCATTATAGTTCGGGACCGGGAATGGCCTACCTGTCAGCATCTCGTGTGGTGTGAGATGTGTTAGTCTATTGGCTTGTGACCTCATGCTCATCAGGGCCAGAGGTAATGCCTCCACCCAATTAACCTTATTTTGACTGTCTGCTATAATTTTAGCCAATTTACTTTTTAGTGTACCGTTGGCCCTTTCAACTGTCCCTTGCGCACGTGGATGGTACACACAGCCAAACTTTTGCTTTATCCCAAGATTTGCCATTGCCTGACGCATTACTGCTGATGCAAAGGCAGTGCCGTTATCGTTCGACAATCTCCGTGGAACGCCAAATCTAGGAAAGACTTCTTTACACAGAAAATTAGCAGCTGACTTAGTGTCAGGCTTTCGTGACAACAACAACCAATATGTATCTGAATCCTCTTATGCTTTCAGTCATATCTATGTGGTCCATATACAAGTGAACAAAAGGACCTGACACGGTTGGTATGTGCCCAAGAGGGGTTACAAAGACTTGTGTGAATGTTGTGAAGATTACAGACTTGACATTCTTTTAACACACGATCCACGGTGGGGGCTAGGAGAGGTGTCCACCACGTTATCTGAATATTCTTCAAAACCTCTGCTCTTGATCTATGGTCTGGGCCGTGGGCTTGCTCAATGACAGTTTTTACCAGGGAGGTCGGTAAGACCAACTTTCCTTGCACACTCCTCCATAAAACCATATCAGATCCTGCCGGAGACGTTTTTATGGCGCCTTTTCGCTCCCACTTTCTCATACAGTCCTGCTTTCTCCTGCTCTGTGCTGATAATGTCCAAGCTCATTAATGGCCCATTATTTCTTTTCGTTAACACTGGCCCTTGACACACTCCCGAAGCCGCATTTTTTGCTAATTTGTCTGCTAAGTTATTGCCTTGACTTAATAAGTCCTTAGCTCGCTGGTGAGCGGTGCATTTCATGATAGCGAGCTTGGCTGGCAACTTTATTGCCGCTAATAAATCAGTTATTTACTCCTTGTGTATCACAGGCGTCCCATCGGCTTTCTGAAACCCCCGCTGTTCCCATGTTTTTGCATGTAAATGCACAACTCCATACCCATACTGTGAATCTGTGTAAATGTTTACTTTTAAGCCTTTAGCTAGTTTACATGCTTCGGTCAGCGCTTTTATTTCAGCTAATTGGGCTGAACATGGCTGTGGAATTCCTGTAGCCTGTACTGTTGTAAATATTGTCTGCATTACGTTTTGCGATGCCATGCTTCAATAGGCTGATTATACATTTCTTTCCGTGGCTTTAGAAATTCATCTGTCGATTTTACGCAGTCATGCTGTTCTCCATCTAAAGGTGTAATCATTTTGGTGGCCGGGTTGACTGTATTACAATGTTGTATTATTAATTCAGGGGCTGAATTACTTCATACCCCGTTTTTCTAGCCTGTGTCAACACGAATTTAGGACAAGTCAACAATGCGTGCAACTGATGCGTGGTGTACATAGTAATTGGAAAACCCATTGTTATCACTGAAGCCTTTTTTAAATGCAGTCACAGCTGATGCTAATGATCTGTAACACGCAGTGGTGGAATGTAACGAAGTATTTGTACTTCGTTACTGTACTTAAGTAAATTTTTATGTATCTATACTTTACTTAAGTAAAAAAAATAATGCATACTTATACTTTTACTCAAGTAGATTTTTCAGCAATTATCTGTACTTTGTACTCCACTACATTATTAAAATGCGTGTCGTTACATCCTTCCGAATCTTGCATAAAAAAATTTTTGGCCGACTGACGTTTTGGCGTTGCTGGCCAATGCATGTTGAAACAGATCGGAGATCTGATTGGTCAAAGAACTCATGCACTCAGCGCGCGTTTTGAAACAACACAAGCGGAACTGATGTAAATCGAAGAAAAGGACACGGTGGACACCAAATATCAAACGTGGACGAAGAGCCAACAACGTCGACTGAGCTTGAGCCTGTGCCCTGCAGCTCTGATTCTGTGAGACATGCCTGGCCTTATTTAAGCAAGTTATTTGAATTTAAAGGTTCAAAGAATGACTCCTGGCGTTTTCAATGTGCCTACCTCAACGCAAAGAACTGTTGGCGTTTAAAAACTCCCCTTCAAATTTGAAGAAACATATAGAGGTAAGACATGCAATGCTAGTTATTAATATTTAAGTTACAAACTTGCTATGACATGGTGCTATGACTGTTATAGAAAAACGGATGTCAACATAACAAAAATATTACACCAGTATAATATTTGTTTGACGTAAGTTAGTGGTACCCTAACAGGGCAACTTCTTTAGCTGGTTATTAGCACAGCAGGGACGATAGCTTGCTAGTACGTTACATTTTTGGAGATGAGCAAACTACTGCTATATCAAATTTTGTTTGGTGCTTATTTTTTTCTCATTCTAATGTGTTATACATTATTAGCCTAATGCTTTTGGATTTTCTGTAATCAATGGAGTATAAGCCTCAAATGCAGTTTTAGCTACATTTTCCCCATGAAGGCCTAGGTAAAGGACTAAAGCAACTGTTGTTGAGCAGAATAAACTGGTCATACAAATTTGATTAAAGTGTTCAGAATAACACTCACCTGTGTACTTTTGAGTTTTTTACTGCTCTTAATAGTATAGTAAAAATAAAATAAATTGTATGTCATAATTGGCTTAGCCTAATTATTATTTAATGAGTAATAAGTAAATAACCAGATTTTTACTGTGTCAGTATTGCACAACAACTCTTTCCAGTACACAATAGATATTGTTTGTGATTGTTACAATTGAACAGCCCAGACATTGATACAACTGATTGTACTTTTACTTAAAAAAATACTTTAAAGTAAATTTAAAAGTATGTACTTATGACTTTTACTTAAGTAAGATGTTGATGTAGTAATTATACTTTTACTTAAGTATATATTTTGCAGGGTAGTTGTACTTTTACTTAAGTACTAAACTTAAGTACTTCCTCCACCACTGGTAACACGGTGCTAAACCTTCTTCAATGCTATCTAATTTTGAGCTGTAATAAGCTATAGGCTGTTTGCCCACTGCACTATTTTGCATCAGTACTGCTGATGAATAGCCATCTCTCTCTGCTACATATAAATGAAACATTTTTTTTATAATCAGGATTTCCAAGTGCTGGAGCTTTTTGCATGCTGTCTTTTAATGCAGAGAATGCTCTGTCAGCTTCTTCAGTCCAGTTTAATCGATCCCGACCTGCGGATTTCATGAGACCTCTTAATGGTGAAACTAATTGTGCAAAATCACAAATCCATGGTCTACTATAGCCAGCTGTGCCTAAGAATGTCATCATCTGTCCCACAGTTTGTGGTTTTGGCGCCTTTGTTATAGCCTCTATATGAGACGGAGCAATTTTTCTCTTATTCCCACTTGGGATACGATCTAAATATTCCACCTCAGGTTGACAAAATTGTAATTTTTCTATACTAACTTTGTGTCCTCCATGTGCTAAGGTTTGTAACACAGTGATAGAATCTTTTTCACACTGGTCCTGATTAGGACTACATATTAGCAGATCGTCTGCATATTGGATTACTGTACTCACGACGTTCAAACTTTGTAGGTCATGAGTCAGCGCCTGGTTGAATATTGATGGGGACAACTTTAGGCCTTGTGGCAGTCGGCTGTAGGACAGCCTCCTTTCTCTCCCGTCTCGGTCATAAAAAGTAAAGCAGAACAGGTAGCGTGAGTCAGGATGTATAGGAATGCTGAAAAAAGCTGAACACAAATCGATAACTGTGAACCACTCTGCATCCGCCGGAATGTTAGACATTATCAGGCAGGGGTCGGGAACAATGGGTCTTTCATCCTCGATAATTGCATTAATTGCTCTTAAATCATGTACCAGCCTATAATCATTTGAATGTGGTTTCTTTATAGGAAAAAATGGTGTATTACAGGGACCCTCTAATTCTACCAATACTCCTGCATCTAATAGCCCTTCAATTGTTGGCCTTTTTCCTTCAATTGCTTGTTGACTTAGGGGGTATTGTTTTATTCTTGGCAATACACTTCCAGGTTTAATGCGTATTTGTATTGGAGGTGATGACTTAACTAGCCCTACATCTGTTTTGCTTTTAGACCAGAGTTCAGCTGGTACTTGTTCTAACAAGACATTATGTCTCTCTGATAATACTAGTTGTTTTGAAGTGGTTCTGTCTACAATTACTCTTTCGGCCTGGACTGTGTCACAGGCTTCTATTTTAATTCTAAAATATTGATAATCTTCTGAGACATCAACCTCTTTATTTTTGGTAGATAGCCAATTATTAACGCACATTACAGCCTTTACCATTGGTTTAAGTGCACATGACTCCATTCCCCCTGCCAGCATTAAGGTGACATGAGGACTAGAGTCCGTGATCAAAAAACAAGTTTCAAGTTGGGTAATAAGCGGTACTGCTACAGCTCCTTGCCTGCCGATATATATATAATGGCTTGTAACAGAAATACTTTTACCAGCCATGTGTTCTTGCCAATTGTCCTCATAATCCATATTGTCTTGATTTTCATCATACATCAGTGTACAGTGTAGTGGTGTCTTTGGCACACGGAAGGTCTTAAATTGTCTCTCAATCCTGAATTTCCATTTCAGCCAGTTATGTTCGAGCTGGGAGTTTCTGGGCCATCTCAGCCAATACACAACAAGCTGAACTGTCACTTTTGTGTCTATCACGGCCGTGGCAGACATCATTTTATTCTCCGTGTCATCGGGGAAATTCACCTGGAGACCTCCTTGTGTACATGTGATATTAGCCTTCAGTACACATAGGACATCTCTTCCCAAAATGTTAATTGGTGTAGTTTTGGAATACAATAATGCTGTTCTCAATGTCCTTCCTGCTACATTCAGTTGTACTTTCTTTGTGAGAGGAATAATCTTTGTTTTCCCGGAGAATCCCACTGTCTTTACATTTGTATCTGATAATGGTATATCTCTTCCTTCTTTTCCAATACAAGAGTAGGTTGTGTCAACCATATAGGTTGGCACATATATCAACTCATGATAGTCATTGTCTTGTATTGTTACTGTAATTATTGGCTCATCATGTGATTTAGTGGATACAACTGGGACAATTTTCTCCTCTCTCCTGTTCTCCGGGCACCACTAGTACATCCTCCCTGGTCTTGTCATTGGGCCGTTTGGACATTCCCACTGCATGTGCCCCATTTGGCCACAGATCCAGCACCCTTCAGGTCTCTGCCTTGGTCCTGTGATTAATGGCCTGCCGGCTGAATTCAAATCCGTACTCACAGGATGTTGCGTAGGTATCAAAGTTTCTTTGTCCATATCTGCTTCTTTGTGTGGGCAGTCCTCGTACTCCCTATGGTCTCCCGTCCTGAGTCCAATTGGCTTGTTGTGGTAACATTTGTCCTGCTATTGGATATCGGGAGACAAAAGAGTTATTCAGCTCCCTGGCTGCGGCCGGACGCTGCTGCGCCTGCTGCTGCTGCGCCTGCTGCGCCTGCTGCGCCTGCGTCTGCTGCGCCTGCTGATAATTTTCAGAAGTTATTATAGGAGCTTGTGATTTCCCTTTTTCTTTTTTATTTCTGTTGGTTAAGTCGTTTACTTGCAGCTGAGCTAGTTTATTCATTAAACTTTTAATAGCTTCTTCTTCTATTTTCTTTTCTCTCCTACAAGCTTCCACATGATGTATAACGTGTTCAGCGAACAAGGTCCACTCCATCTTCATTAATCCTACTACTGAGTCCAGTTTAGTTTGGACTTCAGGAGGCATTGCCTTTTTAACCATCACTTTAAAAAGGCTTTGTGTGGTTTCGTTTAAGTTCCAGGCACTTCCTGTTTCATCTCTCCATCTCTTTTGAAACGTAAACAGGAATTTTGATGGATACTGTGTCATTTAATTTTTCTGACTCAAGCTTAGATGGGTCTAGTCGTTCTGGGAATATTTGACGGAGCTCTGCCCATATTCTGGCTCTGTGTCCGTTGAAGCCTATGTGGTCGGCTTGATTCCCTTGTATAACCAGTGGCAACTCAGCTGCTGTGAACAATTCTTCAGTTATATGCTTCCCTGCCAGATACATGATCAATGCTTTAATGTCCCCAAGAGCTAGGCGGGCCCCAGCCGTTTTTTCCTCTAAAGAAAAAATGAATTTATTCGCACCTTGTGATAAATCAGGAAGTCCATTAGCCAAACCAACCATGTCTGTGAATGACCAAGGGATATACTGTGGCTCACTGCGGCCTTTTGTCAGTATAGGAAACATTCCTGTTCCTAAGTCTTCATTCTCAGGAGGGGGAGGGGTTGTTAACTGCCGGCTGCGAAGTCTCATCCCCTCTTTGCCAGTATCATATTTTACTTCCTCTATCTCTGCTAGTGTTTTTTCAAGCAGATTTATTCTCTTTTCGGCTCGTCTCTGCAGCTCGTCTGCAGCTCGTCTGCAGCCTCTTTCCCCGCTCCCTTGCTGGTTTTAGATTTTACGACAGGTGATTTGACGCTTAAGGCTGTAAATTCTTCAGATAAGCTTGCCTTCAGTCTCTCTCTTAAACTCTGTTCTTTCTCTGATAATTTTTTTATTCCATAATCTTCTCCTTTTTCTTTAAGTATTCTTCTATAATCCTCTGGACTATGTGAAGTCTGGTTTGATTCATAGAATAAAACTTTCGGGTTTTGTCTTAAAGAGTGGCCATCTTCAGAGGAATTTTCCTCCTCACTTTTATTTTTTTGGTTTAGAAATCTCTCTGCGACTGTTAGTTGCTTGTAGTCATGTCTATCTTGTCGGGACTGACTTCCCTTTTGTTCATTTAATTTTTCATATTCCTTTCTTTTAATTCTCTTAGTGTCACGGGTGTCTCTTGGTTTTTTATGATGTGAGCGCGCTTTTGCATATTCTCCCTCCTCATCACTCTGATCGGGGGTGCTGTCTGAATGAGAAGCGCTGTCGGAGTCGCTGTCATGGCCTCTGCCTAGAGTTCCCCGTCTTGGTTTAGTTAAAGCTAGTTTAAATTTACCAGTTATTTTACCGTCCCTTTTCTCAGATAGTTCTTTTATTGGGTATTGCCCGTCCCTTTGTATTTATAATCCTCCGCACGGCCTTTAAATTGAGTTATATTTACGGCTAATTTAACTTGTGCTTTTTATCTATTCCTGTCTTAGCTCAAACCTCTAAATACTTACTTTACTTTACTTTTACTTCTCGCTAATTAGGTCTTTAGCCAGATAAATTTGTAGTACTTTTATTTTTCCTTTATTGTTAGATTTAAAGCACAGCTCTAACTAATTTAATTCTGATCGGCTATTTTTCTCTAATTTATTATTAGTGTTTAGGCTCTAACCTTTTTCCTTGTTCTTATAATATTATTACCTCATTTTAGTGAATTTATTCAATTTTAATTAACTATATTCCTATTAATTTTTTCTAAGCGCTCTTTTGTTAACTTTCTATTATTAGGCCCGAGCCGGTGATGACCGGGAGGGCCTATTGTTTTTGCTCGGATTTTTTATTTTTTATTTATTTTTTTTTTTCTTGTGACAATATGATCCTAAATTTGACCCAGTGAACATGCACGAAAAGTCATTTTATTGGTCCCAGACTTCAAGCTCGGCGAAAAATGTATGTATTTGAAGTCCCCGAAAAAAAATTACAAAAAATGACTCAGTGGCGACCCCTAGAAAAGTCAAAATACATTGGGCCTATGGAAAGTGAAAGTAACTTTTTTCCAACGTAGAAAAATGAAACTTGGTACATCCATAGGACATCTCAGGGCAAACAGAAAAGTCAATGACAGCCACACCCTAAACTCAACAGGAAGTCCGCCATGTGGGGTGAAACGCGCGGCCACTAAAATCGCACCCCTTGCGCAGAAAGATGCAAATCATTGTGTTTTAATCTAAATGGCCCCAAGTATCATCTAGACATGTGTGCCAACCAAAGTTGTGACTTTGTTTTTGATATCTTATCGGGTATGGGTGTGGCAAGCCTGTAACGAGGTGGCCATTTTTGTGAAAATAAAACGTCTCTTAACTCTCAAACGCCTTCTCGGATCGAGTTGGACCCAACAAGACGTTTGTGCACCTTCATGACCTGAACTCAAAGATATGTAAATAAAAGGGTTATCTTTAGAAATAGCTCTCCAGCGCCCCCTACAAACTTATAATGGGACCCAAGAATTTAGTTTGTCATAGAGACATGGAATTTGGTACACACATCTCTTATGTCATGACGAGCATAAAAGCCAATGACAACCACCACCTATCTATAAATGTGTTGCCATAGCAACATCCCAAATATGTGGAAAAATTCAATGGGAAGTGAAAATTTTAGTTTGTTGTAGCCAAAATGAAACTTGGTACACACATCCACCATGGGCTTATGAACAAAAAAGCCAATGGGGACCACACCCTATCACACACGGTAAGGCGGCCATTTTGAATTGAAAATGTGAACCGACTTAGAATACACCTCTCTTTTAAAAAACAACAGAAAATAGCTGCTTCATTATACAGACACCAAACTTGGGTAAAATGAGCTAAACACATGTGTGTAAAATAGACAGGCGTTTTTTTTGTAGTTTTCGCTCGAGTTATATATTTTTTTTATTATAATTTGGTATATTTTTTTTTATTATAATTTTTCTGCAACATGATCCTCAATTTGACCCAGTAAACGTGCAACTTAAAGTAATTTTCAATGGTCCCAGACTTCAAGCCCGGCGAAAAATTTATGTATTTGAAGTCCCCGAAAAGAATATAGGAAAAATGACTTAGTGGCGACCCCTAAAAAAGTCAAAATACATTGTGCCTATGGAAAATGAAAGTAAATTTTTCCAATGTAGAAATACAAAACTTGGTACATCCATAGGACACCTCGGGGCAAACAGAAAAGTTTATTACAGCCATACCGTAAACTCAACAGGAAATCTACTATGTTGGGTGGAATGCGTGACCACCTAAATTGCACCCCTTGTGTCTAAAGGCTTTTCATCTTAACAGTTCCAAATTTGGTGAGTATCATCTAGACACGTGTGCCAAAAAAAGTTATTAATTTGTTTTTTGATACATTTGTGGCTGTGGTCGTAATGAGTCTGTGAAGAGGCAGCCATTTCTTTGGGAAATAAATGCCATTTCCCAATTGCCAGGATCCTTCCTTTAGAGGAGGCCCCTCCAGAGCCAGAACTAGAGTCTTAGAAAACTCCTCAGAATCCTTTGGATCTTGTAACCTTGTACTTTTAGACAAGTTATATTTACATTTTGCCTTTTTAAACAGGGGGGTGCAGCGATTCCTGAGTCATCTCAAATCTCCAGCCAGTACTTTGTTTTTCTCGCCTTAGCCCAAGCATAATCTATTATTTTCAAAGGTTCAGACAGCTTTGAGGAAAACCAGGGATTGTGGAGACCTTTAACTCTAAATTACAAGGTGGTGTAGCAGGCCCCAGTAGTAGCACAGGCCCGGTTATTTGACATTACCGTGAAGTTTACGCTTTAAAGCATGAAATGCAATCCTCCGAGTGCATGTGTCCCCGCGGTCTCAAGGGAGGCGAGGGCCTTTATCGCCGCTCGCGGCTTTAATTATTATTATTATTATTAATTTCTTCTTCAGCTCTTTTAATTCTCCTTTTAACAATATTATTTCAATTGTTTACCTATTTTCCTTCATTTTTAAAGCTCTAATTCTTATTAACGTCTGTAGTTACTTCTCCTAGGGCTTCCGTACACACACACACACACTCTCACACACACTCTGACCGGTCCACACGGCTCTTCAGTTCAGCCTCTCTTTCCAGAGTCTTGGTCTGAACTCATTAGTGGGTTTGTGTCGCTCAGTCGTACGTCTTATATCTCAATTCCAGCGCCAAGCTGAACTTTTAAGATAGAAAAGGGACTCTAACTATTTTTCCTTCCCACTAAGGTACTTTAAACGTACGTTTCCGACGGTCAACAGTGCTATATTTAGTCCAGTCGACTTGGACAGCGTGTTACCCCTTTATTAAAGCAGACCTTTAAACAAAATTTTTATATTTTAGGTATTTCGTTTGTTACTCCTTTTTTTGAATTTTCTTCAACTATACTTAAACTCAGCTGGAAAATCGCATGAATTTAGGTGCTTGCTCTTATGGAGACCTCTGTCTCCTCTCAGGCCTCGTTCCCTTCAGACCTCTGCGGGCTTTGCCAGGTTCTGCTTACTTTAGACGTCTCTGTATTCTTTTGCGCGAAGAATTTAGACCATCTCTTAACAATTTCTTCTCCGGGATATAAACGGCGTTTTAACGCGTATAATCTGCAGATAGAATTAGCCTCACAATTTTTCCGCTTGCGTGCCAACTTCCTCCTCAGAGTTATTTCTACGTACACCTTATTTAGATTATACCCAAAGATAGAAATACTACCTTTAATCGATTTCTTCCCTGACGTACAGACTACACCATATTTAGAATGTGCTTCTGGATAAAATCTCTAAATTCTTCCCGAAGACACAAACGGTTTTGTTTTTAGCCTGCATTCAATGGACAGAAATGATTTATAAATAATCCCCAATAAAGTCCTCTATGCCCCTACTCTAGGTTCTTTTGAGGTGAGGTTTTTAGAGTGGTCTCTTTCTACCTGTCACCCCCCGGGGTCAGGCAGAGAGTCACTCCTCCACAGGTCCTCTCCTGGCTGGCTCGCCAATTATAGTGTCAAAACTGACCTCTCAGTCTTTGTCACTATTGTGTGGAATAAGTTATGAACGCAACACCAGATCCAATGCCATAGAGTCTTTATTGTTCACAACCAACACAATAAACAACCCGAACAGTAGACATAAGCTTTTATACAGTTTTGATATCAGTAAAGTAATAACTCTTTCCTGTAAAGCCTTTAAGTTCATTATTAACTTTCTGATATCATTGTGCAAGGCTCTGGGATTCTCCTCATTAACTCCCTGATGTCATTTCTGTCTGGCCTTGAGGGCTACTCCTTAGACTCTGTATCCTACAATAACAGACACCTGTGTCTTTATCTGGTCCTTCCTGTGTGTGTGTGACATTAGGTTTTGTCTTTTATATTAATATGTTTAAATGAATAACTAACTGGGTCTACATAGTTTAAAACACATAACATATAAAATATTACACCACAGATTGTTTTAGTCCATTTTTGGATGTGTAGTTTTTATTAAGCTTCTATGCATCAATGTAACTTCCCCTCGTGTTTCCGCTGAGAGTTTAGTGGAGTTGGATTGTGGAAACACCACTGAAGCACCCTTCTTTTATCAATAAGGAACCTCCTAACCTCGTCTTACTGTTGACCTCATGACGTAGCTCACAAAGGTTAAGGAACAGTGGTTAGGAACAGTAATCAGG
Source organism: Perccottus glenii (assembly GCA_024416835.2). NCBI lineage: Eukaryota > Metazoa > Chordata > Actinopteri > Gobiiformes > Odontobutidae > Perccottus > Perccottus glenii. The sequence goes on along the minus strand of CM044551.2, from coordinate 32,654,536 downwards.
AGTTTTCATATAATCGGATTCAGCCTTTGTCTGTTTGGAGTCTGAGCAGAGTCCCTGGAGCCAGCATTCACTCCAACACACTTGCTCATCAAGACCCATACTACTACTATATACTACTGTATAAGAGGTCTCTTCAGTCCTCCACACATCGCCAGATCGTCTTTTACCTTTTTGTGGTACACAATATGGCTCAAATCTCTTGAAATTTGGATTTTCTTGTTTGTCGAAACTTACCTTAACACCTATCTTTTGTCTTTGTGCAGAACAGTCTCAGCTCTTGACACCTGCCTGGTCTCCTCCTCTGTTCCATCGTCCACCATCTTCTGGATCTCCTGCTCCTGTTTGTTTTCAATAAACCTTTTGAACTGACACTGAACTTTGAACTTTTGTCTCAGTGTCTGCTATTTTGGTCCACAGTCCATTCATTACAACAGACACGGATTTTGCCTGGCATTACCACGACCGAAAGAGCCAGTATCTGGAATTGCCAGAGTTAAGGGGAGTGGATGGCCATACTGTGGAAGGTATGTTTATCTAGACTAATTACGTGACATTCATGTGCACTGTTTTGTCAGCTAGTCAGCCTTTCTTTTGCTTATAACGGCACAAGTCTACCCAGGCTGTCATTCACAGGCAGCCTGTGCTACAATGAGCTAAGATAACTGTTAAGTTATAAAGAGGGACACATACACAGTAATCGCAATGAATTGAACATAGTATGGCATGGTATACTTTTTTGAATGCTGATATCCTCTAGATTTTGGTCAGCATATTGTTAGGGTAACACTTTAGAGTTGGGGGCACATTTATCATGAATTAATGTATTAATTAATTAAAATTAATAATGTTTTTTTTTTTTCTTTTGTATTTATATAGCGCTTTTCCACCTAGTAGACGTTGAGGAGGGGCCCTGCAGTTTGCCTGTCTTCCCTCTCCCTTCTGCGGTGTCCTTCGCACACAGCTCACAACTCGGGAGGCTGCCACGGCCCTCCAAGAGGAGGAATTTCGGAGCTGGACGGAAGGGCAGCGGAGAAAGGGTTATACTCCCTCTATTTCTTGGTCCTGAAGAGGAACGGGGAATGAGTCCAAATTTTTCAGGTTTGCCATTGGGGAACAGTGTTTTCAGTTCTACCGTCTCCCAGAGCGGTCTGCTTGGCTCCAATTGCATCTCGCGGGGGACTGTCCCCGGGGGATTGACAGGACGTAGAATTCTGGCTCACCCATGGACAGCCTCCAGCTGGGAGTGCGCATGGGCGCCGTCCTACACTATGTGGAGGTGCTTACGGATGCTTCACTTACTGGATGGGGCGGGACCATGGGCCGGCTTGCAGTGGGCAGGGCCTAGGAGTCACTCATCAATATACTGGAGATGGTGGCAGTGCAGAGGGTGCTTCTGCACTTTGCCCCCAGCTTGGAACGAGATCACGTGATGGTAAGGTCAGACAACACGACAGTTGTGGCCTACCTGAACATACATCCCTCCTTCACCAGAGGGCGGCAGAGATCGTACTGGGGGCAGACACACATCTGGCCTCCTGCAGGGGCAGACAGGATTTCCTGGGGTGGCCCTCTACGCGACAGATGGGGCTTGGCACCCAAGATCGCACGTCAGATTTGGCGCCGGTTTGGTCAGCCTGTGGCCGACCTATTTGCCAGCGCAGAGAATGCACAGTGCCCACTCTGGTTCTCGCTCAGGTCGTCAGACGACCCACCGCTAGGGGTGGACACACTGGCTCAGGAGTCGTGACCCGTAGGCCTCCACTATGCCTTCCCGCGACTACACCTCTTTGCCCCTCTGCTTCACAGGGTGAGGTTGCAGGACCTTCACATCCTGGTGGTGGCTCTGGACAGTCCGGGTGCTGGGTGGTACCCGGACCTGGTGCAGATGGCGGTGACGGACCCGTAACCCTCCCCGACCGGCCTGAGACATTGCTGCAGGCTGGGGGCTCCCTTCAGTCCTGGCCATTCCTGGTCCGCAGACTCCTAGTTTGGAGGTTGAAAGGGGGAAGCTGTAGGAGTTTAGGACTTCCCCCGGCGGTGGTGTCCACCATCCAGCGTGCTAGGGCACTTTCCATGGCTACAGCACTGCGTGGCGTTTCTTTGCCGCTTGATGTGGGGACAGTCGGCTCGTAGTCACCTTTCGGTTAAGCGATTTCCTCGGGGTGCACAGAGGGTAAGGCCCCCCTCTAGGCAGATGGTGCCTCCCTGGGACCTTCAGACGGTTTTGGATGGTCTGTCGAGACCTCCTTTTCGAGCCATTGGAGCGGGCGGAGGTCCGGCTGCTCTCCTTCAAGACCGCCCCTTCTGTTGGCACTATCATCCGCCAGGAGGGCGGGGGACCTGTACGCCTTGTCGGTTCATTCTTCGTGCATGTCACTCAGTGTGTATGGCCTAGTTCATCTTTTGCCCAACCCAGCCTTTCAGCCGAAGGTTATCATCTCGTCCTTTCAGTCCAGGGTGATCAGTGCGCGGTTACTTATGTTTTGTCTGGTCAGGGTTTTGCACTACAATGTGGAGAGCACAGTGGGTTTTCGGGTATCAGACAGCTTATTTGTGTGCTTCGAGGCCAGAGGGCGTGGGACCCCGTTGTTGGCCCAACGTCTGGCACGTTGGATTTGTGGGGGCACTGGGACGACCTACATGGCTCAAGGCCTGTCACGTGGTCAGGGCGCACTCTACCCAAAGTAAAGTTGTTGGCCTTGTGTAGGGGTTTCTCTGTGGAGGATATATGCTTGGCAGCATCTTGGTCCTCTGTGTCCATTTTTCTGCGGCCCATCTCATGGACGTGTTTGCGGGCTCCATCACTCATTCAGTGTTGAATGGAGGCCAGAGCCTCGTCGCCTAGGCCAGCGCACATTGCAGATGTTATTGTTATTACCACGGCTGAGGACGCTTGTAAAATCATCGCCGGTGGCTGTTCTTGTTGTGGGTTTGTTCGTCTGTGCAGCTGTGGGGGGGCCGGATGGCAGGATGGATGCTCTTGGGAGAGGAGGTCCGTCCCCCGACCATGGACACTGAGGTCTTGGAGTTTGAACATGGTGCCAGGATGCTCTTGGGAGAGGAGGTCCTAGGCACGGCTTGGTTCGGCTCACAGGTGATGGCGTTGGATGCTCTTGGGAGAAGCGGTCTGGACGCCGTTGCCTGTGGTGGGGCGTGGATGGCTACTCTTGAAAGAGGTGGGGCCGCATTGCTCCTGAGGTTTTTTTGTTCCTGCACCAATCATTTGTGAACCTGTACTGCTTTAAGTACATTATTCTCCTACGACCTTTGCCTCGGTAGGTAGACACTAGCGAAGTCCATAGGTGGGCGGAGCACACAAAGTAGAAATTATAGTATGATTATAACTGATGTAACTACTACAAGTGTGTGTGTAGCCCACTTACTCTCAGGCCTAGCTGGACTACTTCCCTCTTTTGAGCTTGTACAAAGAAGGGAGAGTGTTGGGCAAGGGGGTTTATATAGCCCCTGAGGCTGTGCCAGGACCAGTGACTGTACTGGTCACCTATAACGTTACAATCCTCGGGATTGACGCTCTTTCAGGCGCCATTTTTAGCCGTTATGAAGGTCGCCATGTTGTGCATATGGGCTGAGTTGAGGGCCCGTTTGTATGGTAACCAGTGAACCAATCAGAATCTCGCTTGTTCGCTGATCACGTGCTCGCCCTTGCAGACAGTGGTAAAGCTCTGACAGATACCTAAGCTAAACTTAGCAAAAAAATAAATAAACTGAGCTGTTCCTTCACTGTCCCTGTGTTTGCTACTCTAATTCAGGAAAATTTCACTTTTACATCAATATTTTTTTTAAATATACTCCTACTTTTCTTATCACTATGTTTGTCATCTTTGTCAAGACTTTTCAAAAATACATCTATAGCTAGCAATAGTACTAATCTGCTATATTATTAAAAGATAGACTCGTAATCATAAACTGTATGTTGTATAGATATATAAAGTTGATAATTTCGAATTATATTTTCTGTATGAAATCTATATTAGCATCTGTGGTTAATAAGTTTTTGTCAACTTATTTTAATAGATACATAAAATAGATACATAAAATAGACACAAGTGACACAAGAAGCAAGTGCTGTATTTTAGAGATGGAGTAAATATGTGTTAAACCAGATTTTTGTTTTTTTTAGTTTCCGTGCAGCTGCAGGTCAAAGACCTCAGGAGCAACCTGAAAGTTCAAGAAACCCTTCCATCTTTGCACCACTACTTTATCATTACAATTTAAAAAGAAACAAAGAAATGTGTTTTATGATTTCTTTTCCACAATAACAGCATGCTTATGGCATGCTGAAATAACACCATCCATCCATCCATCCATCTTCTACCGCTTATCCGGAGCCGGGTCGCGGGGGCAGCAGTCTAAGCAGAGACGCCCAGACTTCCCTCTCCCCAGACACTTCCTCTAGCTCTTCCGGGGGGATACCGAGGCGTTCCCAGGCCAGCCGAGAGACATAGTCCCTCCAGCGTGTCCTAGGTCTTCCCCGGGGTCTCCTCCCGGTGGGACATGCCCGAAACACCTCCCTAGGGAGGCGTCCAGGAGGCATCCGAAACAGATGCCCGAGCCACCTCAGCTGGCTCCTCTCGATGTGGAGGAGCAGCGGTTCTACTTTGAGCTCCTCCCGAGTGACCGAGCTCCTCACCTTATCTCTAAGGGAGCGCCCCGCCACCCTGCGGAGAAAGCCCATTTCGGCCGCTTGTATCCGGGATCTTGTTCTTTCGGTCATGACCCAAAGCTCATGACCATAGGTGAGAGTAGGAACGTAGATTGACCGGTAAATCGAGAGCTTTGCCTTACAGCTCAGCTCCTTCTTCACCACGACAGACCGGTACATCGACCGCATCACTGCAGAAGCTGCACCGATCCGTCTGTCAATCTCACGTTCCTCCTTCCCTCACTCGTGAACAAGACCCCAAGATACTTGAACTCCTCCACTTGAGGCAGGATCTCTCCACCAACCTGAAGGGGACAAGCCACCCTTTTCCGACTGAGAACCATGGTCTCAGACTTGGAGGTGCTGATCCTCATCCCAGCCGCTTCACACTCGGCTGCAAACCGTCCCAGTGCACGCTGAAGGTCCTGGCTTGATGGAGCCAACAGGAAAACATCATCTGCAAAAAGCAGAGACGAGATCCTGTGGTCCCCAAACCAGACTCCCTCCGGCCCCTGGCTGCGCCTAGAAATCCTGTCCATAAAGATAATGAACAGGACCAGTGACAAAGGGCAGCCCTGCCGGAGTCCAACATGCACTGGGAACAGGTCTGACTTACTGCCGGCAATGCAAACCAAGCTCCTGCTCGTCGCAGGGACCGGACAGCCCTTAGCAAAGGGCCCCGGACCCCATACTCCCAGAGCACCCCACAGGGCGCCACGAGGACACAGTCGAATGCCTTCTCCAGATCCACAAAACACATGTGGACTGGTTGGGCAAACTCCCATAAACCCTCCAGCACCCTGGAGAGGGTATAGAGCTGGTCCAGTGTTCCACGACCAGGGAAACCGCATTGTTCCTCCTGAATCCGAGGTTCAACTATCGGTCGCATTCTCCTCTCCAGTACCCTGGCATAGACTTTCCCGGGGAGGCTGAGGAGTGTGATCCCTCTGTAGTTGGAACACACCCTCCGGTCCCCTTCTTGAAAAGAGGGACCACCACCCTGGTCTGCCAGTCCAGAGGTACTGTCCCCGATCACGCGATGTTGCAGAGGCGTGTCAACCAAGACAGCCCTACAACATCCAGAGACTTGAGGTACTCAGGGCGTATCTCATCCACCCCCGGTGCCTTGCCACTGAGGAGCTTCCCAACTACCTCAGTGACTTCAGCCTGGGCGATGGACGAGTCCACCTCCGAGCCCTCGGCCTCTGCTTCCTCAGTGGAAGACGTGTCGGTGGGGTTGAGGAGATCCTCAGTATTCCTTCCACCGTCCAACAATATCCCCAGTTGAAGTCAGCAGGTTCCCACCTCTACTGTAAACAGTGTTGGCAGGGCACTGCTTCCCCCTACTGAGGCGCCGGACAGTTTGCCAGAATTTCTTCGAGGCCGACCGATAGTCTTTCTCCATGGCCTCACCGAACTCCTCCCAGACCCGAGTTTTAGCCTCCACGACCACCCAGGCTGCAGTCCGCTTGGCCTGCCGGTACCTATCAGCTGCCTCAGGAGTCCCACGGGCCAACCAGGCTCGGTAGGTCTCCTTCTTCAGCTTGACGGCATCCCTTACTTCGGTGTCCACCACCGGGTTCGGGTTGCCGCCACGACAGGCACCGGAGACTTTACGGCCACAGCCGAGTGGCCGCGCTCGACAATGGAGGTGGAGAACATGGTCCACTCGGACTCAATGTCTCCAACCTCCCTCGGGATCTGGTCGAAGCTCTGCTGGAGATGGGAGTTAAAGGTCTTTCTGACAGGGGGCTCTGCCAAACGTTCCCAACAGACCCTCACAGTACGTTTGGGCCTGCCGAGTCTGTCCAGCTTTCTCCCCCGCCATCGGATCCAACTCACCACCAGGTGGTGATCAGTTGACAGCTCCGCCCCTCTCTTCACCCGAGTGTCCAAGACATACGGCCGGAGGTCAGATGAAACAACTACAAAGTCGATCATCGATCTCCGACCTAGGGTGTCCTGGTGCCCGTTATGGACAAACTGTTGCTAGCACAGAAGTCCAATAACAGAACACCACTCGGGTTCAGATCAGGGGGCCGTTCCTCCCAATCACGCCTCCAGGTGTCACTGTCGCTGCCCACGTGAGCGCTGAAGTCCCCAGTAGAACGACGGAGTCCCCAGTCGGAGCACTTTCCAGCACCCCTCCCAGAGACTCCAAGAAGGCCGGGTACTCTGCACTGCCATTTGGCCCGTAAACACAAACAACAGTGAGAGACCTATCCCCGACCCGAAGGCGCAGGGAAGCGACCCTCTCGTTCACCGGGGTGAACTCCAACACATGGCGGCTAAGCTGGGGGGCTATGAGCAAGCCCACACCAGCCCGCCGCCTCTCACCGCAGGCAACTCCAGAGTAGTGGAGAGTCCAGCCTCTCTCGAGGATTTGGGTTCCAGAGCCCGAGCTGTGCGTGGAGGTGAGCCCGACTATCTCTAGTCGGTATCTCTCAACCTCCCGCACAAGCTCAGGCTCCTTCCCCGCCAGCGAGGTGACATTCCATGTCCCTAGCGCCAGATTCCGTTTCCGGGGATTGGGTCGTGGAGGCCTCCGCCTTCGGCTGCCACCCAATCCACTTTGCACCGGCCCTGAAATAACACTATAGTGATAAATAAATGTTTTAAAGTTTTGTCTGATTGCTTTCATCTACTTTTGTGTTATTTAAACGTTTCTTTAAAAATGAATAAAAACACAAGTTATTAACTCACTTAAATACAAAGTGTATAAATTAGGTCATATTTAAGAGCTTGAAATACATTTTAAATATGCCTTCAAACCTAGAAGCACATAAATAAATAGAGATTTGTTTGAGTTTAAGTTTATTTAAAAGAAGCTGAAGTTGTAGAAGGACCAGGATGTGAAGTCAGATGAAGCTGAGGAAGACGAGGCTGGGCTATGTCAGCTGTGCAGGAGCAGAGAGGACCGACAGAGCAGCAGACCGATAACTGGACTGGACTGGACTTGACTGGACAGTACAGGACTGGGGCGGGCCGACAGAAGCAGCAGCAGACAGGTAACTGTAGAGGGGCTCTGCAAAGACAGAGAACAATGTAAAAACTTATGTTTAAAACAAGTCTTGCTGTTGGGACCGGTCACCTCTGTTCATGAGATTTACTGTTAATCACAGAACATATTACAACATTAATGTTGGTCTTTTATTCACCAGCTCACTGTATGTTACTGTGTGTGTAAGGACTGTTTTTAGAAAATAGTGGACTTTGATTTGAACTTACATTTGCCTAAATATAATACTTTAGTAAATGTGAACTGTACTGGGTTAGAGGTAATGTCTGTCATGTTGAAAACCTGACATAAACATTTACCTCTTTACTGTTGTCATGATTTACAGATGACAAATGTACAAATATAAAACTAACACATGCACTTTAGCTACAGTAATGTTTAAGGGATGTATGACTGCAGAGTAAGGAAAGTGTTTTCTTGAGTAAAAAGTCTCAGAGGTTAGTGGGCATTGCAGGTGTAATGTTTAATGTAATGTGTAGTGTAATGTAACAACCACCTTTGTCTGAATATCCTCTTCAAGTGCTCACAGCACAACCAAGAGTCTCTCTTCTGATCAGCCTCAGCCTGACAGCATCACCTTTAGGAAATCTGTGGAGAGAGAACAAGATCTATTTTCATAAAATAGGCATGTGTCAAATGTATTTACCAAAACAACAACCCAGATCTTTGTAAAAGAGTACATTAAGCCCACTTCTAATTTTTGCTTTTATTATTATGATTATAATATGGCCTTTACTGGGTTTGCAAACTACACAGTAATTATTTAGTTAGACATTTATCTTTATCTTACAAAAAAAAAAAATGTACAAATTTGCTTCAGGTGTAACTACAAACATAGCTTATTACCAGCACAAACACTAAACTGTATTTGAGCATTATGCCTTCCTAATTGAAGGTTAGATATGATTGTATCTTTATATTATTAACCAAGTTTGGTCCAGTGTATTATATTAAACTATCGTTAATACGGTGGAGCAGTATTTAGGCCTTTTATCAGCAATCAATAGTTTAGCCAACTGTATATATTCTGAACAGTATTTTAACACATGCAAAAATGTACTCACCTAGAAACTGGAGCGTGGTTCATTTAGTATTTATAATGTGATTTAAATCAGCGGAATTAAACCAAACACAGCTAGCGTTAGCTTTTAGTTAACAGCAAAAAATCTCCATTCATGAACAGCAGCAACTAACAAACTAATTAACAAAAAACTAAGACATTCTGGCTAAAAAGCTTCGAAAAACATAGACCAACTAAAAACAATCTTTGGGTGTAGGAAAAAGCTTAACTTTCACTGATTTAAAATTGTTTGCCCTCCGAGAGTCTCTCTTCTGTTCATTATTATCCAGTGGCTTCTTCTCCCGAGAGCAGCGTAAACAACAAGACGGGAGCGAGTGCCAACCAAACCTGCCAGCCACGCCCGTAGATGGTCTACGCACACACTTGTAGAACTGTAGTTACATCAGGTAACTATAATGTTTACAAGGTTTTCCTTTTATACATTATTTTGTTTCATTGCTGTGTGTTGAGTGACTGTGAGAGATTTGATTTCCCACAGGCCCCTGAGATAAAATCCGGCAGGCGCCTCTGATGGGAGTATATTTTTGCAATGTGATATGAATGTGTGTGTGTGTGTGTACGAAATGGTCCCATCAGTTAAATTATTTGATAACACTTTAGAGTAAGGTGCACATTTTATTATGAATTTGTACATGAGATGATAAATTCATGCATAAATTCATGCAAAAATCTATAAATTCATGCATGAGTACATGCATAGGGTCAAGGTTTGGGTTAGGATGAAACTATGATGAAAACACGATTATTCCTGGTGATTCATTAGAGTTTAATGGATGTACTAATGCAGGGGTGGCGAACACGCAGCTCTCGAGCCGCATGCGGCTCCCGGCCAAAATGAATGCGGCTCTTTGCCTCTTATCATTATTTTGTATACTGTGGCTCTTTGCCAAGTTTGGATTTTGTTATGCTGCTTCTGAGGAGGGACCTCTGAGGGGAGATCTCCGAGCGCGTAGTCCCGCCCCCAGGCTGCGTCATCACGTCTCCCATCCCTCGTAAACAACTGCACGTGCCAGAGAGCGGCAAAATGCAAAGCTAAACGAAAATATGAAGATGAACACAGGACATTTTTGGAAGAATGGGAAAATGCTTTCTTCTTTATTGAACGGAATGGGAAAGCGCTGTGTTTAATATGCAATACTATGATATCACATTTCAAGGCTTCAAATCTTCAGCGTCATTTTAGAACTCTCCATGCTAATATTGACAAGGAATTACCCAAAGGTACTGAACTACGCAAGCAAAAATTGAGCACCTTGAAAAGCCAGGTAAAAAGACAGTCTCAAATGTTTCAGCAATTAACCAAGCATGGAGAAACTGTGACCCTTGCATCCTATAAAGTGGCGTGGAACATTGCCCGTGCTAAAAAACCATACAATGAGGGGGAGTTTCTAAAACAGTGTTTTGCGGCTGTAATTGAAACCTTGGCTCCAGACAATAAAAAACTCAAAGATTCCATCAATGATCTCCAGCTGTCACGGCACACAGTTGAAACCAGAATAGCAGACATAAATAATGTGATTGAGTCAGATCTACATGCAGACTTGAACGCATGTGCTTATTTTAGTGTTGCATTAGACGAGTCATGCGACATACAAGACAAGCCACAGTTGGCAATATTTGCGCGAATGGTTTCTGAGGACTGCGTGATTAAAGAAGAGCTTCTCGACATTGTCGCATTAAAAGACAGAACTCGCGGTACTGACATAAAAGAGGCAATGACTGCCGTTTTTAAAAAAGCGAATATGTCTTTTGAAAAACTCACCGCAATAGCCACGGATGGAGCACCGTCGATGATTGGCTCAGTAAATGGACTTGTGGGTCTTTGTAAAGGTGATGACGCCTTTCCTGAATTTTGGAACTTCCATCGCGTCAGCAACTTGTGTCCAAAACACTGAATTTAGACCACGTTATGAAGCCTGTGATGGAGATTGTGAACTACATCCGTACGCACGCCCTTAATCACCGGCAATTCAAGAACCTCATTGCAGAACTTGACGCAGACTTGCCCGGTGACCTGCCACTGCACAGCGCAGTGAGATGGCTCTCAAGAGGCAAAGTAGTTTTGTGCTTTTTTGAGCTTTTGGAAACAGTAAAATTGTTTATGGCAGAGAAGAACAAAACGTATCCTCTGCTTTCAGACCCCGAGTGGCTTATGGATTTGGCATTTTTAGTGGACATGCTTTCACACTTGGATAAACTAAACGTGGACCTGCAGGGGAAATTAAAAACTCTTCCTGAGCTGACACAAAGTGTATTCTCCTTTGTAAACAAGTTGAAGCTTTTTAAAGCACACATTCAAAACAGCAATCTATCCCATTTTCCTTCTTTGCGCAGCACCCTGCAGAAGACCGGTGTTAAAACAGATATAGCTGGATACATGAAACAACTTACACAACTGCAAGAGAAGTTTACTTTGCGGTTTGAGGACTTGGACCAAAAAAGACCACAGATCACTTTTATCATCGACCCGTTTAATGCTGACACCGACTGCCTGTAAACCCCACTTGTTACTGATGAGGCAGCGAGTGAACTAGAAATGATTGAGCTACGCGAGGACGATAGACTGAAATCTCTTTTGAAGGAAGGCCATGTTACGTTTTGGAGAGCTGTGCCAACTGAAAAATACCCGTGTGTAAAAAGAGCCGCTCTCAAGCTGCTGTCTATGTTCTCGTCAACATACGTCTGTGAGAAGCTGTTTTCTACTTTGAAACATGTGAAATCAAAGCACCGGTCCATTCTGACTGACACCCATGTAAAGGAACTGCTCCGAGTGGCTACAACTGAATACAAACCTGATTTGCAGAAGATTACTGAAAACAAAAGATGCCAGAAATCCCACTGAGATTTTCATCCCATCACTCCAACAAGATAACAAAAAACACCTGACTGAGCATGTTATATTATGTGTTTAATATATTATTGTTAAAATTATATGCTTTTGTGTGAGTGTTTGTCTGTTTTGGCAGGTCACTGCGTGGTGTGGCTCTCTGACTCTCACAGTTTAAAATTTTGGCTCTTTTTGTCGAACTTGTTCGCCACCCCTGTACTAATGCATGAATTCATGATAAAATGTGACACCTACTCTCTAACAAATGTCATAATGTAAAAGTTCTTTTGTCACTAAAGAATGTCATTTCCTGAGTTCCACTTTAAAAACTCACTTTTAAAAACTTTATCTACACATTTTAAAATCTAAAGTAATTTTATTTTTTTATTTTATTTTTTTTTTCATGTAAAAGCAGTCAAAAAAAGATAAGAGTCAAAAATAGGCATGGACAAGAAGCTACTAATTTATTGAATAAAACTAAATTTGTTTGAGGTATACTCTTCAAGTGAAATCAGCAGTGGATTTGAGCGGATGTTTCTGTCACAGTTAGCAGATGTTACTTAGATTAGACGGACCGTGGGCCAGACCCAAAATGCACCACAGCTGGAACACAAGGCCCAAACTCATCACTGTCCTGCAGAACTCACTGAGCCAAATTAAAGATCTCATTATAGCTCTGTTTTCATTGAGAGGAACCCCTGGAATGTTTGATCCTGTTGCAGTGGCCTATGTTGGCTAAACAATCCTACAAACATTATAGATTATGTTTCTATATGTGATGTAAAGAGAGCTCAATGCAAACACTTTTGATTAAAATAAATGGTGGTGTGCAGTAATGTAAGAGGCTGGAGGTGTAGCAGAATACAGCTGCAGAAGAAGCAGTTCACGTTCTCCAGCACCACTGAATAAGTTGCAGAGTCCCACTCTTGATCATCCACAGGCCCACTCCCAGCAGCAGAATCACCTTTGACCCCAGACTCAGAACCAGGAGGAGGATGACTGGTGCAGAGACCCCATCCACAGAGCTGAGGGGTCGGGGTCTCAGAAGGAACAGTGCAGCCTGGTCTCGGCCAAGAGGATTGGTGGCTCTACAGGTGTAGTGCTTCCCTGGCTCCACGTCGCTGAGCCTCACTACCGTGTGATAATGGGAGCCCGCTGTCAACACCTCAACCTTTGACCCCTGTAGGAGCACATCTGGCTCCGCCCACTGGACATCCGGCAGCGGAGAGCCCTGCGCTCGGCACACAGTGGTGAAGCTCGACTCAGAGCTGCCCTCCACCATAACAGAGAGGATCTTTGGAGGAGCTGAAAATAAGAACATAGACTGTTTTATACAGGACAAAATCAGGAATAAACCAGGTTTAAACCAGGTCTAAACAAGGACTAAACAAGGACGAAACAAAGTCTAAACCAGGTCTGAACCGCAACCAAACCCGGTCTAAACCCGGTCTAAACCAGGACTAAATCAGGTCTAAACCAAGTCTAAATGACGACTAAACCAGGTCTAAATTAGGACTAAACCAGAGGGCTGTTGCTTGAAGCCAGTTGAACAAACAAAGTTTTGAGTTCATAAAACCAAAATAATCCAAAGTGGGTAACTGGGTTTGTGTTGCATGACACTGGTTATCAACTCTCTTTATCAACTTAGGTTTAAACCCTAAACCAATGGTTACTTGGCCTGTCTGTGCAGTGAAGAGCCAAAAGCAACCATCCTGGAGGGTAAAGGGGGTGGGACTATTTCTGTTGAGAAACAGGAAAACACATTCTCATAGCCAAAAACAGGAGACAAAGGCTGATTGTAAAGGTTTTAAGACAGTAATTGTAATTGTCTCATTCTGGTGAGGGACCAACCTAAAAATGAATGGCCTCAACATATTTTTTGTGATGTTTCACACTAAGTGTAAATTGTTTTTGCCATTAAAACTATAGAAAAGATTACTCAAAAACATAAAAATGATGAATCAAAAACAATTTACACATTATGTAATAAATAAAGCAGCAAATTTTAATACAGAAAAAGCTTTCAAAATTGAACTGATGTCCTCAACATGGTTTTGTGCAGCGTTTAATAAAGTAGACTATATTCTCTGAACCAAAAGAAAAAAGGGTTTGAATGCCATGTAACTTTGCTCACATCTGATTGGTCCACATTGGTTTTGCAGACTCTAAACCAAAACTAAACATGCTCCTGAGCAGGGTAGCCGTGTGGTGTAAGTTACCATGGCAATGGAACTTGCTCAAAACCAAACCACTTTTTGGAGACTGAATACTCTATCTATCTAAACCTAAACTGGCTTCTAGCAACAGGCCTCAGGAGTAAATCAAGACTAAATCAGGACTAAACCAGGAGCTGGTATTTAAAAACTTGTAATCCAGATCAGAATATCAGGACAACCAAAACCCACTATCCTCATCAACGAATCGACCGTATCATTATCTAATTCAAAATATTGCTGGATTGGATCAGAGTGATCCTGATACCGGCAGATAGAGATTTCCAAATCCATCCCGCCCCCTGGATCACAGACAAGAAACAGGAAATGGAGCCAACATTTCACTGAAAACAAAGAGGAGCTGGCACAACTTTTGTCTCTAAATGTAAGTATAATCTTAATCAGTGTTGTTGCGTTGTAAGACAAGATGAAGGGCAATCATTATACTGAGTTAACAAATTACTTAATTCAGGACAAAGTTAAAAGAACAGTGCGGCAAAGGCAAATAAGCCGGGCTAACGCTGCTCCATTGACTTATAAGGAGGCTCTCTCTGTCACCCTGGGTATTCACTTGTTGCATTGCAGCAGCCTTGTCTCCCCTGCAAGCGCGAGACCTGAGGATTCTGCCATATTTAGAGAAGAGCAACCTGGTTCTGTCACGGGAAACCGAATTTTATGGTGCACTCCGCCAATATATCACCTGCCCAGGTCAGCAACATAATGACGATGCTCCTAAGGTTCAAACTCGGCCGGGCCCTATCCTACAGTGGGGATCGAAAGTTTGGGCACCCCAGGTAAAAGTTTTTAATAATGTGCATAAAGACGCCAAGAAAAGATGGAAAAATCTCCAAAAAGGCATCAAATGACAGATTAGACATCCTTATAATAAGTTTAAAAAAGTTAGATTTTATTTTCATCATTTACACTTTCAAAATAACAGAAAACAAAAAAATGGTGTCTGCAAAAGTTTGGGCACCCTGCAGAGTTAATACCTTGTACTGCCCCCTTTGGCAAGCTAGGACCTGACAGTGTCATGGATTGTTCTCAATCATCGTCTGGATAGACCAGGTGATGTCAATCTCAAAGGTTTTAAATGCCCAGACTCATCTGACCTTGCCCCAACAATCAGCACCATGGGTTCTTCTAAGCAGTTGTCTAGAAAACTGAAACTGAAAATAGTTGACGCTCACAAAGCAGGAGAAGGCTATAAAAAGATAGCAAAGCGTTTTCAGATGCCTATATCCTCTGTTCGGAATGTAATTAAGAAATGGCAGTCATCAGGAACAGTGGAAGTTAAAGCAAGATCTGGAAGACCAAGAAAAATATCAGACAGAATGGCTCGCAGGATTGATCTGGCAGACACTGGAGATGTGGTACACTATTCCACTATAAAGAGATACTTGTACAAATATGGACTTCATGGAAGAGTCATCAGAAGAAAACCTCTTCTACGTCCTCAACACAAAAATCAGCGTTTGAAGTTTGCAAATGAACATATAGACAAGCTTGATGCATTTTGGAAACAAGTTCTGTGGACCAATGAGGTTAAAATAGAACTTTTAGGCCGGAATGAGCAAAGGTATGTTTGGAGAAGAAAGGGCACAGAATTTAATGAAAAGAACCTCTGTCCAACTGTTAAGCATGGGGATGGATCGATCATGTTTTGGGGTTGTATTGCAGCCAGTGGCACAGGGAACATTTCACGAGTAGAAGGAAAAATGGATTCAATAAAATTTCAGCAAATTTTGGATGCTAACTTGATGCCATCTGTGAAAAAGCTGAAGTTAAAGAGAGGATGGCTTCTACAAATGGATAATGATCCTAAACACACCTCAAAATCTACGGTGGATTACATCAAGAGGCATAAACTAAAGGTTTTGCCATGGCCTTCACAATCTCCTGACCTCAACATAATTGAAAATCTATGGATAGACCTTAACACTAGAAGTCCCAGAGATTTGTAACCCTCCTTTAGCCAAGTGGATGCTAACTGGCTAGTCTTTTGGCTATCATTAGCATCAATTCATGTGTAAATATGGTCATTATCTGAGCAATCTGCAGGGGGGTTGGGAGTGTGTGTGTGAATGGTTGCTGGTGGCTTGTTTGTATGTGTGGGGGAGGGAGGGCTGTGGTGTACGAACCTTCTCTCCAAGAAAAGAAAATGCAGAGAAGACTCACCACTCGGCAGGCCTTGGAAATGATCCTGAGTGAAGTAAACCCTTGTGACTCAGATGGAGAAGACATAGAACTTCAGCCGGATTCGGACTGTAGTAAATGTGGAAAATTAGGTGGAAGTTCGAGAACCAAGGGAGACACAAACCGACAAGGACATTGTGTTAAAAGTGAAGACTTAAAATAATTAAGAATAAAAAGTAAAATGCTTAAGAGTAATGTTAAAGTTAAATATATTTCAATGATGTTTTGGAAGTATGGAAGAATAAATGTGTTAAGAAGTAAAAGATAACCAAGAAATTAAATCTAAATAGGCCTAGAATCTGGAAGCTGAAATATAGGTTAAATTCTGTGTCTGTGAGCAGAGCACAGGAAGTCATGACACACAGTGACACACACAGAGTTAAAGACGATAAGTACACACAGAAGGTTCACAAAAGACAGGGCACATGAAGTTCACAGAAGAGCAGTGCCACTCACAGAGTTCACAGAGGACAGAGACACACACAGAGTTCAAAAACGACAAGGACACACAAAGTTCACAAAGTACAGGGACACAGAGTTCGCAGAGGACAGAGACAGAAGGAGTTCAAAGAGGGCAATGTGTCAGAGCGCATGTGTGTTGATGCCACGCCCACACACTGTCCAGATATAAAAGGAGGCTTGAATCTCCAGCAAACGGGTCTTGCTGATTCCCTTTGATTCAGGGGCAACCCTGTATCAAAGTATGGACAGCATAGACCCCACTCTTGTTTTTCATTCTGGACTCTGACTCTCTCTCTACTTCTCTCTAATTTCTACTTCTCACTATTTTCATTTCTCTCTTTTCTATTTAAATTAGGGGTTGAAAAAACAGTCCCACAAAGACTGTCCCTGCCAATTTCTCACTCTACAATTCTAATTTCTACTATCCACCATTTTCACTTCTCACTCTCTCTTTTCTATTTGAATTAGGGGTTGAAAAAACAGTCCTCCCAAAGGATACTAATTTCCTGGCTGGGTTTAAACTGTCTTCCCCTCAGACACTTTCGTCTGCTTTGGGTTGAGTTTGAAGACAAAGACTGTCCCCGCCAATTTCTCACTCTCCTAATTTCTACTTTCCACTATTTTCTAATTTCAACTTCACTCTATTAACTCTAAAACTCACTCTGACACCCATCCTAAACCATACATGTTGAGAGCATATAACTATGTCATATTGTAAGGTGTAAGATGTTTAATTGTGAGCAAGGAATTTAATTTTATTAGCAAGGAATTTAATTTTATTAGCAAGGAATTTAATTTTATTCAAGGAATTTAATTTTATTAGCAAGGAATTTAATTTTATTCAAGGAATTTAATTTTATTCAAGGAATTTAATTTTATTGTAAGCAAGGAATTAAATTTTCCATGTTAAGTTTCATACTGTAACCTTTGTTTAATCCTTTAATAAAAACCTAGTTTCAAACTAGGATAAAGACATATTCATTCTCCAGGTCGTTCTTTAAACTCCTACCAGCCTCTCCCATCGGCACAGAGGTCTGATTATCAGAATCAGACTCACTAACAGGCAGGCCGTCCAAATCGTCCACTGGACATCAAAATAACAGGGAGATTTGTCCGCCGCACATAAGCCTAAGGTAAGTCCTCTACTAAAATCCTCTATAAAAAAGATGGGACTGTCTTGAGGGATAGCGCTCATTAGAGGAGTCACACACTTGGGGCCCAATTTCATAGACGGAGCTGTTTTAGGGTTAGACCAGGCTTTAACCAACCGACTAGCAATCGGGTCTGGCGTCCGCCTACAGTGATCTGTCAGCCGTAGAAGTCATTAATGTGTAGAAGCGAGTACTGTTTTAGAGTCTCATAAAAATAGGAAATAGCAAGGAGTAAGTCCTCACAGAAGAGGTGACTCCTGAACATTGTAACTGACCGCTTGACCGTTATTGACCTTCGCAACAGGACTCAGAGCTGTCTGATCTCTCTTCAGGTTAAGTTTCATTTCATATTATTTCCTATTTCGTTTCAAACCAGTAAGTGGAAAACACCAAAAAGCAGAGTGGAGTGACATAAATATTTACTCTGCCTTTTTTGTATTGTCCACTTTTTTGTTTGTACTACTTAGCAGACATTCACTGCCATCTGAAGTGCAAAACATTATTAGTTGTTTTCTTTGCTTTAGTTGTACCTTTTTACTTAGGAAGATATTTCAGACATTATTCCGATACAGAGAAGGAGATACTGGAATTATTATTAGTATCTATGCATGCATTTATGATATCATTTGACTTTTCCATTGCTCACAATTTGAATTTGTTCACACTGCAGATGAGGAGACTGCTCCTCAACCAAAAAAGAGAGCCCGTTTGGGGACTGACGTGGCGTGAAGAACAGGTGGGGACGCGTCTCCCTTTCACCCCAATCAAAGCATACGCTGCAGATGGAGAGCCAACGGCTAAGGCCAGGAAAAGTATCTCGAGTCGCCTTCAGAGCTTCCTGTGTTTCATCACTCTTGACATGCTTCATAGCATTCAAGAATGGACTATTCAACATGCACAGGAAACTGAGCATGTTCATTGGTTCATGGCCCTCCCTGAACTAATGGCATTTATTGCAATTGTCATCTTGCGGGGGCTTACCAAGTTTCCATCACTACGTGACTGCTGGTCAGCTAACCTGGGAAACCCACATATCATTGGAACAATGCCGCGAAACCGCTTCCAAGACATCATGCGACACCTACGCTTTGATGACAGGTCCACCCGGAGTGATCGAGCAAAGACTGATAAGTTTGCTGCAATTTCCAGTGTGTGGAAATTTCCATTTGTCACCAATTGCATCACGTCCTACAACCCTGGTCTACATATCACCGTTGATGAACAGCTTTTCCCGTCAAAGACTGTTTCCTGCAGTATATTGCAACTAAACCTGACAAGTTTGGGATCAAGTTTTGGGTGGCTTGCGACCTAAAATCCAAGTACATTTGTAATGTCCTCCCATATCTTGGCAAGGACCCTAGTCGTCCCAGTGGAGAGAGACTGTCTGAAAATGTAGTGATGAGGCTGATGGAACCATTCCTAGACAAGGGCCACCAAAAGGAAGCCAAACACTGTCACCCTTTACAACACCACAAAGTGCGGCGTGGATGTGATGGACCAGATGGTGCGGGAGTACACAGGGACACGGCGCTGGCCAGTTGCCGTGTTCTACAACATGATTGACATGGCAGCACTGAATGCACATGTGCTGTGTCAAGCATGCACCGGAAGGCAGGAAAGACGGGTGGACTTCCTGGTGGAGCTTGCAAGAGAGTTGGCTAACTCCCATATGTGTGCGAAGAAGGCAAGAAAAGAACAATTGCTTCGGACACAACCCTCCACACCAGCAGCGGCTCGCCCATAGAGGGCGCTGGGACGCCGACCTCCCTGTCAGTTTTAATTTGTATTTATTTTTTTATTTAATAATAATAAGCTTTTAATAATCTCTAATTTTGAAAAATAATTTGTGTTAATGACATGCTATTAATGGTTTTACTTTAGAATGTGTTTAGAACTCTCCAGAATGATATTTGCATTCACTTAATGTTGGTGTAGTAGTAGCCAATAGGCTGTCTTCCCTGGGCTCAAGTTTGCTCAGCCCAACAGTGCTGGAATTTAAGCCAATGGTTCCCCTGTTGCTACGCAAAAAAGTTAATATTTTGCCAATCATCGTCGTCGAATTTTATGGTTTGGGGGCTCTGAAAATATCGCCCGTGATTAGAGCAGTGCACCTGCTGCACCACGGGATATTTACCTCAGAGGAGTACGAGTGCAGTATGGAGGCGCCAAAGACGTCGAGTAGCATTAATGTGGGAGTTGAGTTAGCCCCAAATTCAGTTAAATCTCTACACCTGTATCCCTTTGAAAAAAGAACATTAGCGGAAAAACTAATTGTAGTTTGCTTTTGCTTTTTGTACCTTGTGTTGTTAAAGTTGCTTCCATTGTTATCCTCACTTGTAAGTCGCTTTGGATAAAAGCGTCTGCTAAATGACTAAATGTAAATGTAAATGTAAAAGAACTCGCACCAGACAAGCCAGAAGTGAATATAACCCAACAGGCGCGAGAAAAGGAGAAAACCTACAAGAGATCATTTTCCCGAGGTTGGTTCAATCGAAAGCGTTGGCTTACTAGCTGTGGTTACGCCAATGCAATCTTTTGCTTCCCGTGCTTACTTTTTAAAACAAGTGCTTGTGATAGCTTGTGGACACAGACAGGGGTAACAGACCTGAAACATTTGTCAGAACGCATTAAGAAACACGAACGGGCAAGAGTGCATATGGACAACTCTGTGAAGCTAGCCATGCTAGGCCGAATTAGCATAGCCACACAGCTAGATGAGGGACACCGCATTGCCATAAGAAGGCACAACGAGGAGGTGGACAGGAATCGGCATATTTTGTCAAAGATCATTGATGCCGTGAAATTTTGTGGTGCCTTTGAACTTGCTTTGCGTGGTCACGATGAGAATGACGCATCAGAAAACCCTGGCATTTTCCTGGGTCTAATTGATCTCATGGCCTCAATCGACCGCGAGTTGGAGGTGCACCTGGAGAACGCCACTGTTTTTAAAGGCACTTCAGAAACAGAGGGCAATGGGAGAAGAAACGCAACAGCATCTGGCAATAGAGGTAAGCAGTAACAGAAATTCTATTTCTGTATTCTATTAGCCTATATGTATTCGTGTTCGTTTGCACATTTTTGTATTTTGAATTGTCATTATTAGACATATCTATCTACTGGAGAATGCAGAAATTATGATTTTTTTTTCACATTTGTGCTTTTATTAATTATTGTGTATATGGTGTGTATGTGTGAGAGTGACACAGACAGCCAATAAAGCTTAGAGAGAGAGAGAGAGTGAGTGTGTGTGTGTGTGTGTGTGTGTGTGTGTGTGTGTGTGTGTGTGTGTGTGTGTGTGTGTGTGTGTGTGTGTGTGTGTGTGTGTGTGAGTGTGAGAGTGAGAGAGAGAGAGAGAGAGAGAGAGAGAGAGAGACTGAGTGGATAAGAGAATGACAGCTAGTGTGTGTATTATAATTATAATTAATAAAACTTACTTGTTCATAACAAAATTGTAACTGCTGTGAATGTGCTGATTTTATTGTGTTGTTGAACTGAGAAATGTGAAAACGAATGTTTTGTGCTTACTTTTCTACAATTATGTATCGTTGCATAGGTATGCAATACCATTATGAGCCATGCCAAGGAGAGGTTTTCTTTCACCAATCATCTCATCAGTGCCACTCTGTTGCAAGGAGACTTGTTTCCACAACACAGCAGAAAGTTCCCGGATTCAGCACTAGGAACCACGGTGGATGCCTATCCCATGTTGGACAAAGCCAGACTTAAAACAGAACTGTCCCTGATCTATGAAAATGAGGACTTCCAGGGTTGCAGTGGTGCACTGGCCCTCTTTCAGGTTGTAATGGAAAATAACCTTCAAGACACATTCACCGAAACTGTAAGTCTTCTCAAGATCCTCATCACCACACCAATGACAACAGCAGAATCAGAGAGGTGCTTCTCTACTTTAAAGAGGATAAAAACTTTCTTTAGGAACACGATGGCACAAGATCGCCTCAACGCTCTGGCTATGCTCTCTATAGAGAAAAAACTCACACGGGACATTCCAGATTTTAACACAAGGGTCATTGAGAGATTTGCCACTCAGAAAGATAGACGAGCAAAGTTCCTGTACAAATAAGTTCTCCATCCCCTTCACTCTCACTCCCCATTCACTCACACATTCACTCCATCTACCTCTCTCATACACAAATCTAACTGTCACAGACAGCTGGGGATTGATTAAAGAACTAGATTGTTGTATTCCCTATTATAATTTGTTGCTATAATTTGTGTTTGCACTTTTTCTATCTGGTCACGGAGCATAATAAACTTGCAACTTGTTCATTATCATTACCTGTCAAACTGTTGATTTCTACATGGCAGTTCAATTAATATTGTCTTTTTAGACCATTGGTATTGACTGGTTTGAGTTATAAGCAAGGGACATGGGTGGCCTAAAATGCACCAGAATGCAGGAAATCACAACTATGAAATAAAAAAATTTCTGGGGGAGGAGCCCCCAGACCCCCCGCTCAAACAACCCCACCTAAAATATTTTTCACCAGCCGCCACTGCTTCACATCTAGCCCTGGAAAAAGAGCCATGTGACAGGTCAAACACCAATGCAAGAACAATCATGCCACTGTTCACTGCTACAGATACACATGTGGTAAATGCAGACGGGAGATACCATGGCAGTGCAAGGATTGTGAGTGATTGCTGGAATGTACTCACTCACTTTTTAATATTATTTGTAAATATGTGTACAAATGGTTGGTTTCTTTATTTTATTTTGTACTATTTTTATCAATAAATCTCAGCAACAAAGGAAAAAAAAAACATGTGTGTTGATTTCTCCCTAAGATGGCAAAGTGAAACACAAGTTTCCTTGAAGTGGCTCAGCATGGCCCCACATTGTTTACATAACAAAAGCAACTGTTCACAGCTGATTAAGGATATTAGCCTAAAGCCTTCCAGCCCATTGGCTGTCCTGCGGGTTTTATAGGTAGAAAAGCCAAATGGCTGCTCTCTGCGACTTCTAGTGTTAAAAGAGCAGTGCGTGACAGACAGCCCAGAAATCTCAAAGAACTGGAAGACTTTTGTAAGGAAGAATGGGCAAAGACACCTCAAACAAGAATTGGACACAGTCCTTCAGGATGGACACAGACTCCTCTTGGTGGCTACCTTCTGGCTAGCGAGGATTTGGTTTCCGCTTCTGCACAGGCTCTGTTGCAGCACCCCAATGCGTCTCCCATCCAGGAGGGATCTCCTGCACCCTGACCCTGATTGCCTGCAACTGTGGTTTTGGCCTCTGCAGGGACCAACTCAGCCTAATCAGTAATGCCTGGGCCCCGTCTACTCGTTGTTTGTACTCCAGAAAAGTGTATGGAGAATGTTTAAGGTTTGTTGCCAGGACAAGGGGCAAGGTCCTAAGCCCTCGTCAGTTTCGGCCTTACTGACCTTACTTCAGGAGTTATTGACTTGTCTACCCTGAAAGGCTACATGGAGGCAATCTCCTGTTGGCATGCAGGGCTGGACAGCGGTACCGTTGGACGTAAAGAGCACATAAAAGAAGTTTTTAAGAGGTGCACGATGGTTGGACCCACCCAGATGCCTTGTGGCACTTACATGGGACCTGTCCTTACTACCTGAAGTCTGCCCCGTTTGAACTGCGTTCCTCCTCAGTAAAACAAGTGAGCGAGCTTCAGGCTCTGTCTGTAGGTGAGTCTTGTTGTCAGTGGAACCCTGACAGTTCTGGTGTTCAGTTTTGGCCTCATGTATTGTATGTGCCAAAGGTAACCTCAGTGGCCATTCGTGTGCAGTCGTTGCAACTTGCATGGTTTGATACATGGGGCCCCATTTGAGCCTGTGAATGCACTTGAGGCCTACATTTGTGCTAGAGTGCCTGTGCAAAAGTCGGATTGCCTGTTTGGCCCGCATAGGTCAGGCCTTTTCAATGCAATGCTTTGCGAACTGGATTGTTGAGGTGATAAAGTATGTTTACACTTTACAGGGGCTGCCCTTACTGGCGGGGTGCGGTGTCATGCCACGAGGGGCATCACAACCCCATGGGCTGCAATGAGGGTGTGTCTCTGGAGGCTACTGTCTCTGGAGGCTATATGTGCAGCGGCCTCCTGGTGTAGGGTGAATGTGGTAATGCCCCATCCGCTGGACAGGATCCTGCGGCAGCACCCCTCTGCATCTCAGTAAGATGAGGTCTTTTCAGTTTCTCTTCCCTGAGGGCACTCACTGTTTCCCCTGGGATTTTTCGGGACCTTGCTGTTATTAGTCATCCAGTGCTTTCAAGCGGTAATAAATCCCGCATGACTGCCAGAGGGTTCATTCCCTTGGAATCCTTTTGTTTTTTGCGAAAAGATTAAGGGACTGAGCTTCCGGTGTCACGTGACTCATCATTTACATTTTGAGACTACATATTTAGTTTTGAGAAATAAAGAATTATAATAACATTTCATGCACTGTTTACAGCTGTAAAAACAAATGTTTAGAAGCTAAAAAGTGGTCACTTTGAATAAAAAGTTATTGTGAATTAAAATGTACCTTATTTTTAATAATGAAGGATTTATCGGTGCTGATAAGTAAATATGACGATATTGGGTGTAATGACCTATTTGGGTAATAAAAGCTGTGAAAAATTAAGATTAAATACCTTTAATCTGCCTGAAATCCACCTCTGAGGTGGGATCAGGGTAATCTTGATATAAGGCGTAATGCTCTTATATATATATTTTTTTTGTAAGATTTGGATAAATGTCTCTGACTGAATAGTATATATAGATGTATATGTAAGTGATTGTCTGTATGTATTTGTGAAATGTAAAGCAACCTTGAGCTACGGAAAGGCGCTATATAAATAAAACTTCTTCTTCTTCTTCTTCTTGAATAATTACTGTGTAGTTTGCAAACCTAGTAAAGGCCATAATATAATCATAATAATAAAAGCAAAAAATTACAAGTGGGCTTAATGGGCTTAAAGTATTATATTTAGGCAAATGTAAGTTCAAATCAAAGTCCACTATTTTCTAAAAACAGTCCTTACACACACAGTAACATACAGTGAGCTGGTGAATAAAAGACCAAGATTAATGTTGTAATTTGTTCTGTGATTAACAGTAAATCTCATGAACAGAGGTGACTGGTCCCAACAGCAAGACTTGTTTTAAACATAAGTTTTTACTTTGTTCTCTGTCTTTGCAGAGTCCCTCTACAGTTACCTGTCTGCTGCTGCTTCTGTCGGCTCTCCCCAGTCCTGTCTAGTCCAGGACTGTCCAGTCTAGTCCAGTCAGTGGTGGACTGTAACGAAGTAAATGTAATTCGTTACTGTACTTAAGTAGTTTTTTCCTGTATCTGTACTTTACTAAGTATTTCCATTCAGGGATACTTTTACTTTAACTTCACTACATTTTAAAGTCAAATATCTTACTTTTTACTCAATTACATTTTGCAAAATTAGTCGTTCCTTTTTATTTATGAGTGGATATAAAAAAAATAAATTGAAAAAAACTGAAGAGGGCAATCACGCGGCAAACCACCAATCAGGATACAGCGCGCGCTCTGTTTTGAACTGGTTACCGCTTATTTAGTGCGTCAGTGCAACAGCATATCATCTGAGAGTGCCGATTGTCTTCACTTTTCATTAGGATGGAAGAATTACAAACTCATGAATCTAACGTGCCAGTGCCACAACATCCGTGGCCTTATTTGAGGTGTTATTTTGAATTCGTTGAAAAGAAAAACGAATCCTTCATTTTTAACTGCCTTCTTTGCCTGCCTCGGAACTGTAAGATTTCTTCCTACTGGAATTCTCCGTCCAATCTTAAGAAACACATTGAGGTAAGCCATTTTCATTCTGGTGGTCATTTTTTATTGAGTAATCTTATCTAACAGTAGCTTGCGAGCTACTGTTAGATAAGATTGTGTTTAAGCTAACGTTAGTTAGCCGTTTCACCAACGTTTGTAGTATTTATTTTAAACTGAGTGATTTGGTGTTGTGAAATGACAGTCGATTGATGTTAACACTTTTGGTAGAATATAAATTAAATTTTGACTAGTTTTATATGCAGCTTATGATGCTAAACAGTTGAAAGGTGGAGTGGAGTGCTGCTTATTTTCAAAAGCTTAGCTTCCAAAGACTGTGATGTACAGAGCCCTGCACATGGCATGCAAAAAAAAAAATATTGTGCACGATTTAACATTACTGTGTTTTCCCACAGATTGATTTACTAAAATGTGCGCACAATTTACTATTTCGCTTCCTCGATTTATAAATTATGTGCATGATTTTAAATTTGAGGGAACGAATTAGTAAATCGTGCACACGATTTAGCTTATTTTTTTCCTGCATGTCATGTCTGAGGCCTACTTTAAGAATCATTTTTAAATATATCACTAGATTTATTGAAATCAATTACATCTATGACATGCAAAAATGATTTGCATGTCATAGATGTAATTGCATGTCATAGATGTAATTGTTTTTAAATTATTTTATTTGTAAAGAAAGACTGATCTATGGATATGTAGTTATTTCTTTTAATGTTTTCTTTTACAGAGAAAGCATGGTTGCCACTTGCAGCAATATAATGCCCTAACAGCGCCAAGGAAAAGAAAAATGGAAAGTGAGGAGGCTCCTTCAACCTCTAGACAGCTAAAGCTGGGAGAAACTACGCTAATCACACAGAAGACTGTGGATCAAGCAGTGTTGAATTTTGTGACCCAGAGTCTCCAACCATTTAGTGTGGTGGAACAGCCATCATTTAAAACTTTATTGCACAATCTTCAACCTAATAACACTCTGATGTCAAGGACCACTTTACGTCGTAAGATGGATGAGGCAGCGCTTGAGATGAAGACTAATATGAAAAAAGCAATGTCAGGGATAGATTACATAGCAACGACAACAGATTGTTGGAGTTCAAGGAGAAGAGGTTTCATCGGTGTCACTGCCCACTGGGTGGATCCTAAAAGTCTGGAGAGGTCCTCAGTAGCACTAGCATGCAGGCAGCTCAAAGGCCCACACACTTTTGATGTTTTGGCTTGTGCACTAAATGACATACATTCTGAATTTGGCATACAGAACAAGGTTGTTCGAACTACTACGGACAACGGGTCAAATTTTTTAAAAGCATTCCGTATATATGGAGAGCAAGATGAGAACAACAACACTGCTTCAAATGAAGCTGAAGATGAGGGAAATAATGAGATGTGTGATGATGATGATGATGATGCAGATGCTGTCGAGGTGGACTTTGTAGACATCACAGCTGTTCTAGATGAGGATGATGGCCTACAATTCCAACTTCCAAAACATCATCGTTGTGCCTGTCACTTATTAAATTTGATTTCCTCAGTGGATGCAGCCAAAGCCTGTTCAAACGAAGCCTACAAGAAGCTGTCCCGGTCAGCCTTCGCAAAGTGTCATGCATTATGGAACAAGAGTGGCAGATCTGCGGCTGCTGTAGAGATTATAGAAGATGCGTGCAAAATTCAGCTGATCCGCCCAAACGCAACAAGGTGGAATTCCTTATTTCTTGCTGTTGAGAGAGTGCTGCGAATCATTAAAGATCAGGGTGAAGGGGCTATCAGGACTGTCTGCTTTTCACTCAAGTTGCCAATGTAAGTGCTGTTTTTTTATTCTTTTAAATTCATGTTCCAAATAATGTCAATACTAAAACTTTTTTTTAACACATTACTTTGAGTAGTTGCTTTATTCTTTAAGGATCTGATAGGAGTAAATACAGGGAAACAGTAGATACCGTAAAATGACATGCCCCCCCCCCTCTCTCTCACTCACTCACTCACACACACACACACACACACACACACACACTCTCTCTCTCACTCACACACACACACACACACACTCACTCACTCACTCACTCACTCACTCACTCACTCACTCACTCACTCACTCACTCACTCACTCACTCACTTAAAAGTGTAATGACATGATGAATTGTTTTTGTCTGAATTTGTCATAGGTTGAGTCCAGTTGAAATTGCCTTTCTGGAAGAATATGCAAGAACCATGAGCCCCCTAGCCAAAGCCCTCAACATTCTTCAGGCTGAAATCGATGTTCAGATGGGATGGCTTCTGCCCACTCTGAACCTTCTCATCTCAAAACTTGAGCGAATTCGCATCACCTGCAGATACTGCAAACCTCTGGTGGATGCCATCCAAGAAGGTCTGCAGCAGCGCTTTGGAGACATGCTGGTAGAGCCAGAATTTATTGCAGCTGCAATCCTTGTCCCGAAATTTAAAACATCATGGACTTCGGATGAACACCTTGTCAAAATGGGTAAGATTATTTTAGGTTTGTTTTTGAAAAGTGTTGTTAGTTAAAGATTTAAATAAACTGAGCTCAATTTTTTTTTTAAAGATATCCAACTTATTTTGTCTTGACATTCTCAATTTGTTTAGAATAGTTTTAAATACACTTTGTAAATACAGGCAATACAGTTCTATTAATATTTTAATCTGTAGAAATGTGTGAATAAAGTGAAGTTTGATTCTTAGCCTCTGTGTCCATTAAGGCCTGGACTTCATCAAGGACCATCTGGAGGAAGAGCCTTCGAATCAACCAACAGCTGATGTTTCCAGTGCCTCTGAAGAAGAGGACTTCTTTGCAAGCATGAAGCCTACTCATGGTCAGGAAAGAATCAAGCAATTAGAAGGCTACCTGGCAAGCAAAGCTGATAACAAAGAAATTCTCATGTCCTTCCCAGCTGTCTGTAAGCTGTCTTTGCAAGTCAACACTGCTTTGCCCGCTTCTGCAGCTTGTGAACGTCTTTTCAGCACAGCAGGGCTTATTTTCAGTCCTAGGAGGGCAAGAATAGACTCAAAGAACTTTGAGAATCAGCTCCTTCTCAAGCTGAATAAAAAATATTGCCACTTTAGTTAGATTATCAAGGCCATACTGTACTAACACGCTCACCAGAAATGTCATTTGACATTTTGTGTAATTTGTTTTGATATTTACTATTTACACACACACACACACACACACACACACACACACACACACACACACACACACACACACACACACACACACACACAATATATATACACATAAATACATGTGAAGCAGTTTAAGATTAATGGACAAACACTGACAATCATACATGAAAACATTATAAAATTGATTAATCCACGTTTTTTATAAACTAAAAACTGTTACAATAAACCTTAGTTTGAATCTGTCTGCTTTTGAATCCTCTTATTTCATAAGGAATTTGTTTAGCTTCAAGCTTTTGGGCTCATGATAATTTTAACAGATATCAGTGTCTGAATAATTAATATAATTCTATTAATAGATCAGTGTGCTAAGAGTAACAGAGTCTTGCAACATAAACATACATAAACTGAGATGATTAAGCAAGAGACTGACAAAAAAATATAAGGGATTTATAGCCATAATAAATGATAGTACTTGGATACTTAAGTACATTTAAAGGCAAATACTTTTGTACTTTTACTCAAGTGAAAGTTAAAAGGGAGTACTTTTACTTTTACTGAAGTAATATTTTACCTAGTGTATCTGTACTTTAACTCAAGTACTTGGTTTGTGTACTTCGTCCACCACTGAGTCCAGTCCAGTTCTGTCCAGTCTAGTCCAGTCCAGTTCTGTCCAGTCTAGTCCAGTACTGTTCAGTCCAGTCCAGTCCAGTACTGTCCAGTCCAGTACTGTCCAGTCAAGTCCAGTTATCGGTCTGCTGCTCTGTCGGTCCTCTCTGCTCCTGCACAGCTGACATAGCTCAGCCTCGTCTTCCTCAGCGTCATCTGACTTCACATCCTGGTCCTTCTACAACTTCAACTTCTTTTAAATAAACTTAAACTCAATCAAATCTCTATTCATTTATGCGCTTCTAGGTTTTGAAGGCATATATAAACTGTATTTCAAGCTCTTAAATCTGACATAATTTATACACTTTGTATTTAAGTGCACAGAGTTAATAACTTGTAAAAAGTGTTTTTATTAATTTTTAAAGAAACTTTTAAATAACATGAAATTTAAATCATTTATTTATCACTATAGTGTTATTTTAGCATGCCATAAGCAATAGAAGTTATTGTGTAAAAGGATCAGAAATAAATGTCTCTCATTAAATTGTAATGATAAAGTAGTGCTGCAAAGATGGAAGGGTTTCTTGAACTTTCAGGTTGCTCCTGAGGTCTTTGACCTGCAGCTGCACGGGTAAGGAAACTGAAAAACAAAAATCAAAACTGGTTTAACACACACTCCATCTCAAAAATACAGCACTTGTTTCTTTGACTACAATTTCTAAATAACCAGTTTTTAAAAAAAAAGGTATGCAAAGTGTCTATTTTATGTATTAAAATAAGTTGAAGAAAACTATTATTAACCACAGATGCTAAGATAGATTTCATACAGAAAATATAATTCTTAATGATCAACTTTATATATCTTTACAACATACCGTTTATAATTACAAGGATATCTATTAATAATATAGCAGATTAGTACTATTGCTAGCTATAGATGTATTTTTGAACAAAAATGACAAACATAGTGATAAGTAAAATGGGAGAATATTAAAAAAAACGTAGATATCGGCGTAAAAGTAAAATTTACCTGAAGTAGAGCAGCCACCAGAGGGCGCCGATAACACAGGGACAGTGAAGGAGCAGCGATGCTAAGTTTAGCTCAGGTCTCTGTCGGAGCTTTGCCGCTGTCTGCTAGTGATGGGTCGTTCGCGGATGAGTCGGCCCTTTTACGTGAACGTTGGGAGCCGGCTCACATATCTAAAGAGCCGACTCTATTTTAAAAAATATAGCCTATAGTAATTAAATCGTTATGTAATAATAAAATAATGAATTATTTTAATTTAATAAAAAAATAGACTAATAATTCAAAGAACAACACAAAAATATAATTACATAAGCCTAGGCGTTTCAACTGTCTGTTCCTGTCAATCATACACGCGGTGTCAACAAATTATATTAGGAGGGACACACACACTTCGAGCTTCTAGTGAAGGTGGTGGAGCACCTGTTGAAAAAACCAAATTGATATTCCATTGGCAAAAATGTTTAAATGCAAATGTTTAATAGTATTCTTTTTTTAAAGAAAGTGAAATTGTGAGACATTGCATTTGTTTATTTATTTGTATCCCCATTAGCTGTGCCCTATGGAAACAGCTAATCTTCCTGGGGTCCATTAGAAAAAAAAAAGTTTACTGTTTACATGATTACAAACCGTTACTTGAAAATACATATTTAAAAATCTTTAAATTTGTATCATTTTATTTAATAATTTATATTGAACTGTTTTCACACACCTATAGTAAAAGTCATAGTTAAAACATTTATTATTTAAAGAGCCGTTTGTGAGCCAAAAGAGCCGGCTCTTTTCAGTGAGCTGAGTCAAATGAGCCGGCTCACAAAAAAGAGCCGGAATGCCCATCACTGCTGTCTGCAGAGAGCGAGCACGTGATCAACGAACAAGCAAGCTTCTGATTGGCTCACTGGTTACCATGCAAACGGGCACTCAACTCAGCCCATATGCCCAAATTTGGACTTCTGGCTCCATAAAATCAACATGGCGACCTCCATAACGACTAAAAATGGCGCCTGAACATAGATTGTAAATAAACTATAATAAACTCTAAACTAGTTCTAAACCAGGACTAAATCAGGACTAAACCAGATCTAAACCAGGACTAAACATAGAACGTTTAGTGTTTAGGATTCTGTAATTTGTGTTTGCTCCCCCTCCCCTTTGTGTTTCTGACAGGGCTTGTTTGTGGCAGGGGGCGTGGCTGGCTTCTCTCTCAGCAGATGAGACACACCTGCATCCTTTCTCCTCAGTCTGTCTACAAAAAGGTCTCCTCCCCACTTCTCTGACAGATAATTCCGTTTTTTTTGGTAGTGTTTTCTGGAAGTCAACTGCTCACCTTTTTTGGATTGTTTTTCATGTACTGTATGCGTGTCCAGATCTCTCCCGTGTCTTGCTGCCACTTCATTGACAGCTTTGGACTCCTAGAATGCCAGCCAGCTCCCAGCCACCAATGCCTGGATATTGATTAAGCTGTTTAAACTATTCCAGTGACCTGGTTCTGCTCTGGGGTTCCTCTAGCCAAATATTTACTAAACAAGGGCTAAGGTCAGCTTACCCTCGACCCGGAGCCTGGTGCCCATCTTGTCAAAATGCTCTTTGCCCAGTATTTCCACGTGGCAGTAGTAGCGACTGTTGTCTTGCAGGGCGGCGCTGCTGATCCTCAGAGACAGGTCATGTTCTCGGGGGTTTCCCTCCAAACGGTACCTGCTCAAAGGACAGAAGTTGTTGTTGTTGTTCACAGGGACACAGCTCCATGTTGGCTGTTCATTTACAACTTTTTTCTATTTTTTATTTTCTGAAACACTTTTAAAACCCTTCTGTTCTGAAACACAGACTTTAGACCAAATATCTGTACATTCTACTCCACTATATTTCTACACTCTTACACATGCTGTTGAATTGTGATGTGAGTGAAAATAACGTAACTTCAGTTACAAAATTCTCTGCACAGCTGAAATGGCGACAGGTGCATAGGGGTGGTACTTACTTTTGACTTTTCAAAGAGTGTAACTAAAGTTAGTAATGCCATATTTACAAAGGGTACACACTTTTCAGAGACGGACTCCCAGTGTTTCTAAATCAGTGAGCTGTAATCTTTTCATATGTTCTCACTCTGCTTTTATAATGGTTTTACCTTTTATGATTTTATACAGTAGAAATATACACTCATCTAAAGGATTATTAGGAACACCAGTTCAATTTCTCATTAATGCAAGAATCTAATCAACCAAGACAATCTCCTGAACTCCAAACTGAATGTCAGAACGGGAAAGAAAGGAGATTTAAGCAATTTTGAGCGTGGCATGGTTGTAGGTGCCGGACGGGCCGGTCTGAGTATTTCACAATCTGCTCAGTTACTGGGATTTTCACGCACAACCATTTCTAGGGTTTACAAAGAATAGTGTGAAAAGGGAAAAACATCCAGTATGCGGCAGTCCTGTGGGAGAAAATGCCTTGTTGATGCTAGAGGTCAGAGGAGAATGGGCCGACTGATTCAAGCTGATAGAAGAGCAACTTTAACTGAAATAACCACTCGTTACAACCGAGGTATGCAGCAAAGCATTTGTGAAGCCACAACACACACAACCTTGAGGCGGATGGGCTACAACAGCAGAAGACCCCACCGGGTACCACTCATCTCCACTACAAATGGGAAAAAGAGGCTACAATTTGCACGAGCTACCAAAATTGGACAGCTGAAGACTGGAAAAATGTTGCCTGGTCTGATGAGTCTCGATTTCTGTTGAGACATTCAGATGGTAGAGTCAGAATGTGGAGTAAACAGAATGAGAACATGGATCTATCATGCCTTGTTACTACTGTGCAGGCTGGTGCTGGTGGTGGTGTAATCTCCAGCAACTGCAAGATGCTATCCTATCTATATGGACCAACATTTCGAAAGAATGCCTTCAGCACCTTCTTCAATCAATGCCACGTAGAATTAAGGCAGTTCTGAAGGTGAAAGGGGGTCAAACACAGTATTAGTATGGTGTTCCTAATAATCCTTTATGTGAGTGTATATGTGATACTTTAACTGTAGAGTATGTGTCTACTTCTGCTTAAGTACTTTCTCCATATAAACTCAAGTTCCAACACACATTCATCACATACCCCACATCTCTCAACTCACCTCTTCCACTCTTAAGTAATAACAGTTAAGTCTATATTGTTTTAGTCGTTTGCTATTTGAACAGTGGTTTGAATGTACTTTTTTATAAGTTTTTATACGTGTTGTATGTGTTTTTACTTTATCTATTTGCAGTTGGAACATTAACACGGATAACTACTTGACCCCTTAGATTTTGGAGGTCGAATCTTCATCTGGTACAGGTACACAAGTACGGTAAGTTTGTCTTCAATCTCCTTTCTCCACCCTTCCAGAGCTCTGTTCACTCTCCATCTCCTAACTCTATTTGATTATTTGTAGTTGGAGCGAACTGTCAAATCACTACCTCGCTACATAGATCACTGCAGAGAAACATCTATGTTAAGGTTATTCTCAACTGTCTTCAAAACTGTCCTCACATAAATGATAAATTATCCTTTTATTTATCCCTGTGAAATTCATTGACGGCTGCCACACAAAGGGGTGCCCAGCACGTTTTTAATGTTAGTGGGGAAAACTGGAAACTTCTCCACCCCTGACTAGGGATGGGTATCGTTAAGGTTTTAATGGTATTACTACTCTTACCAATACTGCTTAACGGTCCGGTACTTTAACGGTATTCTTATCGGTACTTTGTGTTGTATGTGTGTGTGTGTTTTTTTTTTTTAAGAACAGAATTAACATTTCTTTATTTTTTTTTAGTTAATAAAACAATTATTTGTAGTGCAAGAAACAGCCATGTTTGAACAAATAGCTATTAGACACACACACACACATTTTTATATATATATATATATATATATATATATATATATATATAGTAAACTAACTTGAAGTGCTGTGCATTTAAGTTAGCCAAATAAATGTTTACATTTACATACTGATTTTTCTTTATTTGGAATTTTAAAAACAAAAGAAATCAACAGAATTTCTACATAAAGTTAACAAACCAGGGAGATTTTTAATTTTTTTTTAAATGACGTGAACAATGTTGATTCAACATGATTTTAGCATACATACCAGACGTAGATGGGGCAACAACCAGAGACGAGCTAGCTAGGCAGTTGAAAACTTTGCATTTCTCTGTCTGCACATAATGCACTGGTGCTTAGACAGATTGCTTGTTTTTCCGCCCTTACATGCAAACATTTTGTTGCACTTATGACAACGACCGTTGTCTGCATTAACTCTAGAGAAGTGTAACCACACTTTGGAACGTTATGCTCTCTCCGCCATCGTCACTCTTTGCATTAAGCGGAGGTTTTCGTACTGTTGTGCGTGCGCCGCGCTCGTTGTGTTGTGTGTGTGTGACAGAGCGCTGTGACAGACAGCCTCCGCGGCGCGCATGAGAGATCTCGCAGATCTCATAGACAAACGTCTTAATATGATCCACATTAGAAATGTTTGGTGAGATAAAATGTGCACGATAACATATTATTAAGCAAAAATACATAGTACATTCATTTTTTTCTCCTCCAGTACCGAAAGCAGAACCGATAGCGTCAGATCTTATTGATACTACGATCTTTCATAATTTAGCCCCGGGGCCAGTTTAATACCGGGTTTTGGTACCCATCCCTACCCCTGACGTCCCGCACTCTTCTCTCCTCATTTTAAGGTCTCAACCATTGAATACTTTCAGAAGTCTTTTTGCTATTTGAATAGCAGGCTACAATCGTATTGGTAAAAAGATTTTACATTAATTAGTTGGGAATCGAAAGTCTATTCAAATTTCGGAATCGGATAGTTACGATTAAGAATCTAAAACTTCTTATATAATTTGATTTTGATTCCTCTTATCGATGCACAGAGTCAAAGACAGTGTATTCTTTTAACTTGACACGGTGAACCACTCGCAGATGTTGATGATTGTGACTATTTTAGAGCGCTTTCTAAAGTCCATCTTTCCAATTAACGTTTTTTCACTTAAACACTTGTGAGAATTCTATCAAACACCAACATTTTGCACAAACTTTCAGTTTACAAGTCCCAAAACAGCTTGTAAAGGTGATAGATGCAATAAACATTACTCATGATAAAGTTTTCTTTATGTTTTTTACTCATTTTGAATCAAAGAATCAGATTTGATAAGCAGAATCTAAATTGGAAAAACTGTTTATTCTACATCGTCACTGTCTAATAAATTAAAATGAACAATGGAAAAAATGTTCATACATTCATTCATTCATTTTCTACCGCTTAGTCCCGTTAGGGGTCGCGGGTGACTGGAGCCTATCCCAGCAGCTTTGGGCCTGAGGCGGGGTACACCCTGGACAGTGGCCAGTTAGTTGCAGGGCTAACATTTAGAGACAGACAGTGACAGACAACCATTCACCCTCACATTCATTCACTAGGGACACTTTAGATTTGTCAATTAACCTGTACATGCATGTCTTTGGACGGTGGGAGGAAGCCGGAGTACCCGGAGAGAACCCACGGTAACACGTGGAGGACATGCAGACTCCTCACAGAAAGACCGGAGTCGGTCGAGAATGTTTGAGTCGGCCGGGTTTTGAACTCACGACCTTCTTGCTGTGAGGCAGGAGTGCTAACCACTCTGCCACGTGCACCCCAAAAAATGTTGACATTTACTAATATGCATTATGTGAACTGTTAGCATTGAACAAAAGTATTAAAGTACGAGAGAAGCGGCCAAGTTGCGGGTTATTGTCAATCCAGATAACTCGACTAACTTGTCCACAGACAGTTGTTCTCTTAAAAGGAAACTTCCGACTCTAGTACCAAGACAAATATTTTGACATTGCACTGGTTAACCTTACCTCAACTGCAAAATTAGATGATCTGTCCACCATCAAGATCATCCCACTTGATTGCCATGACAGTGATACCACTAGTGATGAGATCTCATTGGGACACTGAGACACAGTAATAGTTTCTGAGGATATTGGCTGCACTGAATTGCTTGCGACTTGCTTAAGTCAAAAAATACAAATGTTGCCTTGCCTGCAAAAAAAGTCAAGTAGCCAAAAAGAGGTGAGGCCAACCACATACCCAATGGAGAGACTGCAGAAAAACAGGAAAAATTAGAGACTTGCTCATCTGAGTGAAGTAAAAAAAAAAGTAAACAATTGTGCAGTAATCAAGGATAAATAATGTCTTCTTTAAGAAGACAAATAGTTGTTGAGAAGGAACTACAAGAGCTCCTCAAAAGATGGCCAGCCATGTTTACAGTTGAGGAAGTAACTTGTTTAAAGAACCTCTTTCATCTCTCCTTTCCCAACCTCTGCTTTCCTTTTCCATTTCTCTCTTCATCCCTTATCTCCACATTTTCCTTCTGCCCTTCTTTCTTTTTTCCTGCTTTATTCCTCTTCTTTGCCCTCTTCTTTCCACCTGCCTCATCTATTATTTCATTTTTTGCCCACCTTATATTTCCTCTTTCCAATGGTTTGAAACTGCACACTCAGAACCAGCATTGAGGCCTCTCTTTGCTAACTGTTGAACCTAGATTGAGACATCTTTTTTTTAAGATTTCTTCTTTTTTCTTTATTTTATTTCCTGCTTTTCTACCCACTATTTCCTGTCTTCATTCTACATTCCAAAAGGTTTTGTATCCAAGTTTATTTCTGCTGTTTCTGTTTCATTTCTTTCTTTTTCCTCCAGTTACCTTTTCTGTATTCCCCATTTTTTTTCTCATCCTTCTCTATTCTCTCACC
Organism: Perccottus glenii; assembly: GCA_024416835.2. Classification (NCBI taxonomy): domain Eukaryota; kingdom Metazoa; phylum Chordata; class Actinopteri; order Gobiiformes; family Odontobutidae; genus Perccottus; species Perccottus glenii. The sequence continues at coordinate 32,617,603 of CM044551.2, read as the reverse complement.
CTTTCTTTTTTTTCTACATTATATTCTGCAATCATGTTTGATTTTCCATTGTTATATTATAGTATAGTATTATAGTTTCAGGGTTCCAGAAAAAAAAAACAAAGAGCCACTGGCTTCTACAGTTGAAAAAAAATAGGTGCCTAACTGTTTTAAGTTAACTGTTATATGGATCCTAAACAAGCTCTGTCAAACTGTAGCTTAGCCTATTAGCTTTAGTCCGCTGCTAATACCAAGCACGGTACAACAGAATGTGTACAATGAGTATAAATATGCTGCGCCCCTATCATGTCCCTGCCCATTAACCTCCGCCCCTCTGACCGCCAATTTACACTGCATGCGGCTCTGCTATGCCACGCAGTCCACAGCAAATACTTGACGTTTTCAATGAGAGCGCCACGTTGAACCAGCAGTAATATTTTTGCCGGACGTCGGAGTCAAACAGGTAAATCTCAACAGATCAGATCGCACCAAAGCGGAAACTGTCCGTGCACAACATTCGGATTTCCAAAGTAATAGCCTACCAAAATATAGTCCTACTGACTTGTTTTCTACTCGTTCCTCTGAATGAACACTTGCTTTGGTCCTACACTAGTCTTTATTAAAGGCTTTTATCGCGTCATCTCATACTTTTTGCGTACGCTCTTCTGAGCTGCTCGGAGCTCCGCACTGCAATGGATCCAGTGAGCAATGATCTGACCTGCAACGTCGTTCCCCGAGCTGAGCAGATCCGCATCCAGTGTAAATTGGGGGTGAGCGGCTCTCCGCGCTGCTGTGGTGACCATTCGGAGAAAACAGCCTGCATGCTGAAATGAATTCAAGTGTAACACATAGACTATGTTGCATTGGTTGAGGGATGCTGTAGTCCTAGCCTATGAGGCGTGTGGTCAGGCTTCACCTATGGATGTAATGGCTTATTCAACCAGAGGGGTTGACTCCTCAATGGCTGTGCTCAACCCTTACAGTGCAGCGGTGTTGGCATTCCTGTTCCCCATAGCATCTTTCTACGCAGCATCGAGTGTAGCTTTTGAAAGGGAACGTCTCAGGTTGCTTGACTGAAACCTTGAAAAAGTGGATACAAGATGCTGGGCTTCAATGTTGCACTGTGGGCGTGTCCAGACATCCTTTTAGATAAAGTTGACCTAAAGACGTTTCCGCATCATGGGTATTTATAACCTCCAGGTGCGCTCACACCCAAGTGCGGATGATCGAACTACGTCAACAACAGAGGTTATTTAGGACAATTCTTGGCGTGACATACAAGCTTCACAACCGGTCACACAAAGAGTGTTACCAATAGCGTATTTCCATGCAGCATAGTGTAGTGTGTAGAGTGTAGCATTTGAAAGGAAGCTCAATATTTACTTGAAAAGGAGAATAAAGAAGAGAAGGTTCCTCTGTTGTCTCCGGTTAGCATCGCCGTGTAACAACATGATTGGCAACAATGATTGGCTTACTTGACTCATCCCGCCTGTTCCACTTCATCTTTCCCTCCTCCTGACTGGTTTTTGTCACAAGTTGTTTTTGTCTCGTCTTTTATTCGTTGACAAAAATGTCAGTCTTTTTAGTTATTGTTTTGGTCATTATGAAGTCTTTTTTATTTAGTTTTTGTTTAGATTTTGTCTGCAAAAAACCTGGTAGGACAGTTATTTCCATTATAGATATGACACCTATTAGGGCATGTATCTGAAGTACATGTACCTTAAGTCCGTGTAAGCAGAGAGATCTTAGATGTGATTGTAGTTTCATAGACAATTGTTAAAGTGGGGAAATGAGAGCTTGTAAGAGAGCTGTTGATGTTTGTATTGCATTCTTTAATGCAGTAGTTGCACTTGCTGGTGGTCCTAAGGATTTCATGGCAGCATTTAGGTGTTTTTGTGACTTTGTAAATAGGCACAGACTAGGTCTAATGCGGGATACTCCCCTTGGAGGAGTGGCTGGGACCATTCCGTTCATGGGTTCTAGTAGCCGAAAGGGCTTTATGCTGTGGATGGAGACACATGCTTGTTTAAGTCAGTAGCTGTCCAATGGGGACAGATATAATAGAAGCTGTCTAGGACCTCACTTAAACTTAAAGATAACAGTAAAATGTGCCAATTTGCAGCCGGCTAATTCCGCATGCTCTAGAAAGACATTTCTAGAAGTTAAGATAAATCCTACGTAGGCACAGATCAAAAGGAGATCTGGCGAAGTAAATAACAGGAGACAGAGGAGTGCCTCATTGAGTGCTGTTTTAAGGCAAGCAATATAAGTGTCAAAATTATTTCTGTAGTGTTATTTGACTGTATTCAGTCAGATGACAAACAGATTAAACAGCCTTTACGCTGTGTGCACAATTAGGCAAGTGATTATTTTGACAATTTTCCAACTCCAAGCTGTATAAACTTGAATCCTTATTGGATTTAATGCATATCAGGTGATGTGTATTTGTGTAACGAGGGAGGGTGTGGCCTAAGGAGATCAACACCTTATATCAAGGTGTGCATAATTATTAGGCAGATTCTTCTCCTCAGAAAAAAAATGGACCAAAAAAGAGATTTAACTGACTCTGAAAAGTCCAAAATTGTAAAAAGTCTTTCACAAGGATGCAGCACTCTTGAAATATCTAAGATAATGGGGCGTGAGCACAGAACCATGAAATGTTTTGTAGCAAATAGTCAACAGGGTCGCAAGAAACGTGTCGAGAAGAAAAGACACAAATTAACTGCATTAGAAAAGACACAGATTTTTAAAGGTTTTGTGGACTGACTCTTGACGGACCAGATGGACAGGCCCGTGGTTGGATCAGTAACAGACCCAGCTCCACTTTGACTCAGACACCAGCAAAGTGGAGGTGTGGTACTGGTATGGGCAGGTATTATTAAAGAGGAGCTAGTTGGACCTTTTCGGGTTGAAAACAGATTCAAAATTAACTCTCAGACCTACTGACAGTTTTTAGAAGACATTTTCTTTTAACAGTGATCCAGGAAAAAATCTGCATCTTTCAAGAAGACTTTGATTTTTATGCAAGACAACGCTCCATCACATGCATCAAAGTTCTCCACTTTGTGGCTCCCCAGTAAAGGCCTTAAAGATGAAAAACTAATGACATGGCCCCCTTCTTCACCTGACTTAAACCTTATTGAGAACTTTTGGGCCCTTCTTAAGCAGGACCTTTACAGTGAAGGTAAACAGTACACTTCTGAACAGTGTCTGGGAGGCTGTGGTTGCAGCTGCACAAAAAGTTGATTCTGACCAGATCAAGAAACTGACTGACTCCGTGAATGGAAGGCTTGTGACTGTTATTGAAAAGAAGGGTGGCTATATTGGTCACTGAGTTTTTTTTTTCAGAAATGTTTATTTGTAAATTTTGAGTTTGTTTATTGTTCTCACTTTAACAGGTGAAAATCAACAAGTGAGTGTATACATGTACATGTAGAAATTCTCTTAAGAAAGCCAAAAATTCACTTTTACATCTTAAATGTTCAGGTTTGAGGGTTTGTTAACATTTTGGATTGACCAAGAGCACTGTAGTTGTACAATTACAAAATTAATCCTCAAAAATACAACTTGCCTAATAATTGTGCACACAGTGTATGTTTTCATTTTATAGTGTGAGATACACAGAAATGTGCATAAACATTTACAAAAGGCACACCAGATTAACTAAATGTTTTTTGTTATGTTGCTTTATTTTGGAAAGTTCAGGGTTAATGTTCTGGCAAAACAAAATACATTTTTTTTGTGTTGAAATAAGCTATGAGAATAAATAGATAATAACCCTAGATGGTTTCTTACGGTCTTGTTTTTTCACAAATAATTTCTATTTCAACAATCTAATAAATGATTATACTGGTTTTCCTCAAACACAAAAAAGAAAATGCATTCCGTTAAGGTGTCCCACAGTCACACTTTCAGGGATCTCACTAACACTGGTGAAGTAAGTGTTGACTGAATGAGTCTGAGGCAGTACCTCTGGTCCTGGTGTTGTCCTGGTTCACAGGCGGCTGACCTGCTCCGACTCGCGCAGCGGAACACAACAGTGGAGTCCGCCCCCTGGCCTCGACGCCAGCTCACCTGCAGTGAGGCATGCTGGGAATGCAGGGGGTGGCTGAAGGAGCAGGGCAGGACCACAGGGTAGCCCTCAATGGCCCTGACCTCAGACTGAACACTCATGGACCAGCCGTCATCCCCTGTGAGAACTGGACCAGAGAGCACAGACTAGACTAGACCAAGGCTATACCAGGAGTTCAAACATGAAAATGAATAATTAGAACATGACTATAGACTGACCTGGTGCAGCAGAGAACAGCAAGACACAGCTGAACAAAGACATGTCCATGATGATACTGAGACACCTGACTTTGGAAGTCCTAAAGTGAGTCAGACTGAGAGAACAGACTGTTCCAATTCCTCCAAGCTTCCTCTTTTACAGCTCAGCTCCTGGTTTGTTCATCCTATATACAGTAGATTGTTGATTTTTCGATACTGCTCAACTTTGTCTTCTACCTGTTATTAATGCAGATTTAAACAGGGATTTCACAAAGCTAACAACACTAAACCAAGTCTGCACTAGCAATAAAATTAAGATGAAGCCTTGGTCATTTTAAGCCTTTTGACCAGTGCTATTGATTGTCCACATCTCTTTTTTAATGGAGTCATAGCCCAACAGAGACACATAATAATTCTGCGCAGGAGTACCAACACTTAGCTCCCATGCTGTGGTTCTTTGAAAATCTGAAAGAAGAGGAAGTGATGTCACAGTGCAGCTCCTTAAGAGGACGTGTGACACATTCTCATCAGCTTTATGGTAACTATGAATAGTATCAGTGCCAATGGAATAGTATATACACATGCGGCAATAAATCATAAGACAGTTTAGTGGGAGCCATACAATAATAGAGAACAGGCTAAAAATAAAGGCTGCATGTATTGTAACTTGTTTATCATTTTTGATTGTGATGCATTTGTCTGAAGGCATCACTCCAAGGAAAACTGTTTAAATGCTTTAGTTTATCTCAAACCAAACTGTACCTATTTCTGAATTGTCATCCTCTTAAATGCATTATGCTGTTTATACATTTCAAAACATTAAAGAACAGTTCATTTTTCATAGTGTTGTATTGTGCTCAGCTATATTGGTTCAAATATAAAGCTTGGTGCACTCCATAGATTGTATATTAATTAATTAGGTGCAATGTAGCAAAGTGAGCAAATAAGTGTAAAAAGAGTGCATCTCAATAAAAAAATACTAACAAATTGATAGACTAAATAGATTAAAAAAACAGCTTTCAGTCAGTCTGAAGTTTCTTTTCGAGCTTCCAAATAATGAAATATTATTCCAACTACCATCAGAAAAATTAATTTAACTGGATTATTTCACTCTCTTTCAAAAATGTGGCTTTTCAGATCAGACTTGTCAGTATTAAACCCCTCTGTGCTCTGCTGTTTTAACAACTTCTGTTTCTCTTTGCTTAATAAGATGTCTGTAGTGTGATTAATGCATGTTTTCTATTTGTCCTTTTTAATTTTGACAGTGTGTTTTATTTGTCTCCCTAATGGCCTGCATGTAATTAATGACGTTTCTGATAAAGCTGCTGCTCTCTTGTGACTCACTGTGCAGTTCTACAATAACCCATGTGGACTAATGTTACTCTGGCATATTATACAGTTGTACTGTTGGTCAGTATGTACTGTCCTTGTAATAAAGATGACACACAAAGCTTTTATTTTTATTTAACCTTTATTTAACCAGAAACTCGCTTTTGGAGCCTGCCCTCTGGTGGACGGCTGTATATCGCTGTATTTCGCGGTAAATCGCCGTATGGCGGCGCCTTTACACAACGACCATTTGAGAGGTACCATGAGAGAGGATTGGTTTTATCACTGGCCCCATTCTCTCTTGTGCTCTTTAACTTTGGGAGTTGTTGAGACCGCGGTTTGAGCCAGCGGCACAAATTGATAAGGCTCTAGCCCTGTGTGCACAGAAATGTCCTCCACTTAGAAGGACCGCTCCGTAGCAAAGATACTCGAGTCAATCAATCCGTCACTGCGGGTTCCAAGTTCACGCCCCTGCTGAGCTTCACCCTCAGTTTGTCCCCTCTGTCTCTGCTGGGCTCTGCCCACTTTTCCAGCATTTTTCAAATTTTGTGAGTGGGTGGAGTTTCAAATTTTGTGAGTGGGTGGAGTTAAGCTCTGACCAGGGGTTTAGTTACACTTTAAGCTACTGTAAAGTGACTGAATTTGAAATTGTCATTCATGGTTGTTAGCTTAATGCTAATTAAGCTACAAAGTCAACAACGAGCTTATTTCTAATAAAGTTACCAACACCACAACATCACAAATGTTCATCAAACAGTTAATTGTTCACTGATGGAGAAAAAAAGGGCAAACACAATGCTCACTAAGGTATAACGGTTCTCAAGTGCGGGTGTGCAGGTTGTTTCACTTACTTTCCGTCAACGGGACTTGTTGACTTTTACATTGAAAGTAAATTGAGCTTATACCCGGATGTGGGTATGTCCTGATGAAATTTCTTTAAAACTTACTGCGCCCTCAGCAGCTTACTGTTCAAACACAGTCAAAACAGAGAGGGAGCAAACACGGAAACATGAGAGTGCACGGACAGACTGGAGCGAGCGCTAACACAGAACTGAGAGCGAACTGACAGATTCGCGCATGCGCTGACACAGAAACGAGCGCGCACTATCTGCTCGCTCAAATCTGTGCATGCTCGCTCACATTGTATCTGCTCGCTCGAAATGGTGTTTGCGTGCTCTCAATACTTTTGATTTCATTTTGCTTCCATAGTTCAGCTGAGTCCTGACAGTGTGTTACAGCCTGTGGCCAGAAGAGGGCGGTATCAACATGACATTTAACTCCACAGCCCTGCTCTCGCCACACACTGCTGCAGAGAAAAAGGAAATTAAAGATAGTGTTCGCCTCTGTGCCTTTGCTGTGTTAAACTCGGCAGCTGAGGTTCTTATAGTTTAGAGCTGGTTTAGTCCTGGTTTTGAACAGTTTTAGATGTAGTCTTGGTTTTATTTTGATTTTATTGCTTCAGGTGGTTGTGCTTCATCAGCAAAAGGTATCACAATCCAGTCCCTCTCTAAGCCCTGCCCTTCTGCTCTCTCGGATTTGTGCTGCGGATTCAAGATGTTTTTCCACTCTTCCACCAGAGGAACTGCTAAACCTGAGCTGGTTCTGTTGGACCTTAGCTGGCTCTGTTGGATGTGCCGGACCCCCTAGTCTGCGGATTTGGATCGAATCATGGACATCACTTTGGAGAAAAGCTGTTGATCAGGTAAGACTCACTACAACTACATGATTCACCTACAGGGATTGAACCAAGACTAACCCAGGACTAAACCCGGTCTAAATCAGGACTAAACCAGGTGATAACAAGGTGTAAATCAGGTCTAAAACAGAACAAAACCAGGACTAGACCAGGTCTAAACCAGGTCTAAATCAGGACTTAAACAGGACTAAACCAAGTCTTAACCAGGACTTAATCAGGTGTAAACCAGGTCTAAACCGGTCTAAACCAAGTCTAAACAAGGACTAAACAAGGTCTAAACCAGGACTAAAATAGGACTAAACCAAGTGTAGACGAGGTGTAAACCAGGACTTAACAAGGACTAAACCGGGATTTAACCAGGACTAAACCAGGATTTAACCAGGACTAAACCAGGATTTAACCAGGACTAAACCAGTACTTAACCAGGATTTACTCCAGGACTAAACCAGGTCCAAACCGAGACTAAACCAGTTCTAAACCGAGACTAAACCAGTTCTAAACCAGGACTAAACCACGTCTACCAGGTCATGTATTATGTGCGCATGCGTCAACCCGTGTGCCGCCAGTTACACACACTCCGACTAGCTTTCTCACTTTTTCTTTATTTTGATATAGTATTGCGTTCTAATTTGTGACCAAGTTTGGAGTACGTCTTGCAAACCAATTGAGGACACGAACAGGAGGTTTTTGGATTTGTTTCGGATTTCCTGCTTCTTGCACTCGGAACTGTTAAGTTACGATGGAACCCCCAGCTGATCGCATTGTTTACACAAAGGATCAGCTGATAGCACTGAAGCCGGCTCTCGCGGCTATAGTGGCAGATGTGGCTAAGGTGACCACGGCAACTCTAACGAGCCTCTCCGACATCTTTGAGGACTGCAGACGTAGAACACATAGGGGATGCAGGGGAAATAAAAAGCTACGAAGAAGGAGGATGGCAAAGAAACAACAGAGACTTAGGTTTAATCAGGGCTGGACTGGGACAAAAAAAAGGCCCTGGCATTTTTACTCAGACCGGCCCACCACAATCGGTCAGACACAACCAACTAGTACACCATCCTTGTGGTCCCTGTAGATATGCATATCTACTGTTCCATTCCAAAAACCCCTACAAAGCTGAGAACTAAGTGCCATGGACCAGTGTACCAGTGCAAGTGGACCAGTGTACTCACTCTCTCTTGACAGACTCCCTGGTGATCAAAGGTTCCTTCCTGTCTCTCTCCTCCACTGCTAACTCAACCTGGCTTGACTAAACATAAGGACAGAGAGAGAGAGGATTACAATTATTTGGAAGAGTTATTAAAAGTACACTTAGTAAGGATCCATTTTGGTTATATAGTCCTGTATTCTTGAAGAGCAGGATTTCTAGATGGACAAAGTGCTCCATGTTAGAAAAGCTAGTTAACCCTTTAGAACCCAATATAATGTGGATGTAGAATACTGCTTATTCTAAAAATAATTTTTTTAATATTTTTTTTCAATGAACCAGGCAGCAGAAAAACTAGTTTACAATTGCAAGTATAGGCTACTTTGTTTTAAAGAGCACAAACCCCTCTTTAATATGACACCAAACAAGATTTACCTCTCATTGTTGAGATACTCCCCTTAAAAAAAAAAGAAAACCAACGTATACTACCAAATTACTCACACAAAACGTCCTAAAAATATATGATATTCATATTATTCACTCAGCGTAAATATTGCATATTAATGATGTTGGAAATTCATTAGAAACATGAGCAAATATCTACTTCGTTGAATATACAGCTAAACAAAAATATACAGCTTTCAAAATGCAAGGCAGGTTTTAATCCCCAAATAGCATGCGTTAGCTACTCGTCGTGGGCGCTTTGACGGAGCCATTCTGAGTAATAATTAAAATAATCAAATGGCATCATTTAAGTTTTTCTAGAGAAGGGCCGTACGGCCATTATGGGTATTAAAGGGTTAACATTAGAATAGTCAGCCAAAGTTGCAATTGAATAAGTTAACTCTGCTAACCTATCTACAAAAACAATGCAAAATAGCTTATGCTGTGTTATTTGACTTTAGCTGACTGAGTGGCTAGTGCAGTGGGTGACAATCTGACAGACTATATAATGGCAACAACGATTAAGTTGTCTTATTATAATATTCATTAGTTTAGGTGAATCATCATCTTCGTCGTGGCCCAACCAGGCCCACACACACACACACTTTCCTCCTGCACCCGCCCTGATTAACACTCCCTCCCTGTTAATCATGTAGCTAACATGCTTACCGTTTCAATTACACTCTCCATGTTTCTCCAAAATGTCATCAGGTACTGTAGGCTTGGATACTGAAGCTATAGCACTAAACATGTCTGTTATTTTTGCACATGTTGAGGCATCAACCTCTAGCATTTTTATTTTTTTGGCCCGCAACTTCTCCGCAACCCCTTGCACGTTTGTTTCTCCATCCTAAATCCACAGATTTCTGGCTCTGAGCAACTAACTGCATCTGACACAAGAAACAGAGGAGGAGGGGTGGAGCCTGTTAAGAGATGATTGGGCCAGCCCAGTGTCAGTATGAAAAATGAACCAATGGGCCGCTGTCCCTGCTTTATGGGCCGGTCATTGGCCAATTAAAAAAAAATTAATAAATAATCATATTATATGGACCGGCCCCCAAGTGCGTCGGCCTGCGTCGGCATTTGCCCGGTGTGCCAGATTACCAGTCCAGCCCTGGGTTTAATCATCCTCTTGGGAAACGTACGTTTCCTTGTCAACAAAATGGAGGCACTAACGGCACTTGTTCAAAGTCAGAGGGAATACCGCGAGTGTAGTTTGATGTGCTTTACGGAGACATGGATGCACCAGGACATTACCGCTGACACCTCCATCACGGGCTTCCACGCGGTGGGAGCCGACCAGCACTACGCCAGCAGCGGTAAGCGCAAAGTGGGCGGTCTGGCTATGCTTGTGAATGAACGCTGGTGTAACCCTGGTCACATTACGGTTAAAGAGCGCATCTGTAATCAGGACGTGGAACTGTGTGCTGTTGGATTACGCCCCTATTATTTGTCCAGGGAGTTTTCACACGTTATCTTCGTTATGTTTATGTGCCACCATCTGCCAACCCCCACAGCGCCTGCAGCACCATTCACTCTGCAATAGGTGTTCATATTTCAGATGTCACTGTGATTGATGTTGCTCTATCTGATCATTCTTGTGTCTTTTTTCATCTATCCATATTTCCAAAAGTTGCTGTTGGACCTACTGTTGTAAAAAAGAGACACATTAACGATAACACCAGGACACAGTTTATGGAGGCAATCAGGTTTGAAAATGCCTCATCAGGTCAAGTTGATGTTTTGTTGAATTGTTATACTTCAGGTGTTTTAAATGTTATGGACAGCATTGCTCCTGTTAAGGTTAAAGTGATCAGGACGAGGCAGAAGGCTTCATGGAGCAATGCTCACTCTGTCAGGGCACAGAAAAGGGAATGCCGAAAAGCCGAAAGAAAATGGCGTAAATTGAAACTCTTAATTCATTATGAGGTATACAAAGAAAATTTGCATGTTTTCAATCAAACTTTGCAAAAAGAAAGAGAAATATTCTTCTCAGAGATCATCAACAACAGCAGTAACAACTCGCGTGTCCTGTTTGCTACAGTGAACAGATTAACAAACCCTCCAGCTCCATTTCCACCAGAATTAGTTTCCACCACTAAATGCAATGAGTTTGCATTGTTTTTCAACGACAAGGTTCAAGGCATTAAACATGCGATACAGTCCAAAGGGCATAAAACAACACTGCAGCCACCTAGGAGACACTTGGTTGGGTTAACACATTTTACACAAATTAATGACAGAACAATTGAAAAAACTGTCTCCAGCCTGAGTTCATCCACCTGCTGCCTCGATGTTTTACCCACTAGAATTCTAAAATCAGTACTAAGCAGTTTGTTACCACAACTCACTGATATAGTCAATAATTCCTTACAGTCTGGAACACTTCCAAGGGCCTTAAAAACTGCTGTCATTAAGCCTCTCCTAAAGAAGAGCAGTCTTGATGCTACAGTGCTCAACAACTATCGGCCCATATCAAACCTGCCATTTTTAGGGAAAGTCATCGAAAGAGTTGTATATCAACAACTTAATGACTTTCTATTACTTAACAACTGCTTTGATCCTTTTCAGTCTGGATTCAGGCCACATCACAGACTGAGACTGCACTTATCAAAGTCACAAATGACATCCGTCTGAACACTGACGCAGGCAAAGTCTCTGTCTTAGTTCTGTTGGACTTGAGTGCTGCGTTTGATACAGTGGACCAATGAAATCCTGTCACAAAGATTAGAGGAATGGATAGGTATCACTGGAACTGCCCTTAAATGGTTTCAGTCCTATCTTGAAGACAGGAAGTACTTTGTTTCGGTTGGTAACTGTGTATCAGACCAAATGGCCCTGACATGTGGGGTTCCACAGGGGTCTATCTTGGGACCTCTATTATTCAATCTCTACATGCTTCCTTTAGGCCAGTTAATACGCAACTGTGGCGTATTATACCATAATTATGCAGAGGACACTCAGATTTACATTTCACTCACAGCAGGTGAAAATGGACCAATCCATTCACTCTGTCACTGCATCGAACAGATTGATGTGTGGATGCAAAATAATTTTCTCCAACTGAACAGAAACAAGACTGAACTAATCATCTTTGGGCCACAGAAACAAAGAGAAAGTGTCAGCAGTCACCTCGAGTTTCTTTCTCTAAAATGTAAAAATCAGGTTAGAAATCTAGTGGTCATCATGGACTCAGACTTGAATTTCCACAGTCACATTAAGTCAATTACATCATCTTAAAAACATTTTCAGAGTCAAAGGGATGATGTCTCAACCAGACTTAGAGAAACTTATCCATGCTTTTATCTCCAGCAGGTTAGATTACTGTAACGGCCTGCTCACTGGTCTCTCAAAACGAGGGTTAAGACAGCTGCAGCTTATTCAGAACGCGGCTGCTCAGGTTCTAACCAAAACCAGGAAGTACAACCACATCACGCCATTTTTAAAATCTCTGCACTGGCTTCCTGTTGTTCAGAGAATAGACTTTAAAACAGCACTGCTGGTTTACAAGTCTCTAAATGGTTTAGCACCAGAATATATCTCTGACATGCTAGTTGCTTATGAACCTCCTCGGACTCTGAGAACATCTGGGACAGGCCTTCTGCTCGTGCCCAGAGTTAGAACTAAACAGGGTGAAGCAGCGTTTAGGTTTCATGCAGCAAAAACCTGGAACAGCCTCCCAGATGAAGTAAAACAAGCCTCAACTTTAACAATGTTCAAGGGGAGGTTAAAAACCTTCCTCTTTAGCTCCGCCTACACCACAACCTAAAGTGTTTTTTCTTTTATCTGCACTCTCTTTTTAAAATGTTTTTAATTTTTTCTTGTTTCTTAAAATTAATCTTGTAAATTGTCTTTTATTCCTGTAAAGCACTTTGAGTTACCCAGTGTATGAATTGTGCTATATAAATAAAATTGCCTTGCCTTGCAATAGGCCGGATTCAGACCGCTCATCCCAATGCTTTCATTGCCATCTCTGGAGACTTTAATCACGTGAGCTTGGACAAGACTCTCTCCACTTTCAAACAGTTTGTGGACTGCCCCACCAGAGAGGGAAGAACAATAGACCTGCTTTATGCAAATGTTCAGATTGCATACAGCTCAGCCATTCTTCCCCCGCTGGGCAGGTCTGATCACAACCTGTTGCACTTCACCACCTCCTATGTGCCTCTAGTGAAACGTCAGCCCCAGAGTACGAGGACAGTGAGAAGATGGACTGATGAGACACTGGAGACACTACATTTCGTGGTGTAACCTTCATGTTTCCTATCCATGGTCAGGCTCGTAATTCCACGTAGCAGTTGACCAGTCTGTTTCTAGATGTTGTTCACTCTTCTCTGGATGTAACCCCTTTATATCCGTTAAGCTGCGTAGTAACTCACAGGTCAGACTCTCGGTGTTGTTTACTCTTTTCACAGTCGGTGCTGAGATGTTGAGTCAGCTCCTCGGACTGTGCGTCTCTTTGTTGTAATCCCTCTAGTCTGTCACTCACGTCACAGAAGCACACTTTAATTTCAGCAGACAGCGGCTGGGTAGATTTAAAGGCCGCTGTCTTAAAATTTTTTGATAGTTTAAGGCAGTCCCCAGACCAATGAGCAGAAACCACTCTATCATAAATCCAACAAGAAATACATCCTCAACGTCCTCAACGGACAGAACTTCTAAAAACTGAACTTAACAGTTCTTTCAGGCGTCATGTGAGTATAGCCCCCTGCAAAGGTCCCGCCAGGGCAATAGATTTTCCCGGTGCACCCTTCTTTTGGGAAAAAATGTGTCATGCGCGCTCATAGACCAGGTCCATTTCCAAATAAAACTCAGACTAAAACAGGACTAAACCAGTTCTAAACTAGGACTAAACCAGGACCAAAACAGGACTAAAACAGGACTAAACCAGGACTAAACCAGGACTAAAACAGGACAAAACCAGGTCTAAACCAGGAATAAACCTGGACTAAAACAGGATTAAACCAGGACTAAAACAGGTCTAAAAAAAGGGCTAAACCAGGTCTAACCCAGGACTAAACCAGGTCTAAAACAGGACTAAACCAGGACCAAAACAGGACTTATACCAGGACTAAACCAGGACTAAGCTAGGACTAAACCAGAACTAAGCCAGTAATGAACCAGGTCTAAAACAGGACCAAAACAGGACTTATACCAGGACTAAACCAGAACTAAGCCAGTACTGAACCAGGTCTAAACCAGGACTAAAACATGATAAAACCAAAACTAAAACAGGACTAAAACAGGACTAAACCAGGACCAAAACAGGACTTATACCAGGACTAAACCAGAACTAAGCCAGTACTGAACCAGGTCTAAACCAGGACCAAAACAGGACTTATACCAGGACTAAACCAGGACTAAGCTAGGACTAAACCAGAACTAAGCCAGTAATGAACCAGGTCTAAAACAGGACCAAAACAGGACTTATACCAGGACTAAACCAGAACTAAGCCAGTACTGAACCAGGTCTAAACCAGGACTAAAACAGGTCTACACCAGGTATAAACCAGGTCCAGACCAAAACTAAACCAGGACTAAACCAGTTCTAAACTAGGTCCAGACCAAGACTAAACTAGGACTAAACCAAGTCTAAACCTGGACTAAACCATGACTAAACTGGACTAAACCAAGACTAAACAGGACTAAAACAGGATTTAACCAGGACTAAAACAGATCAAAACCAGGACTAAACCAGGACTAAACCTGGACTAAAACAAGATTTAACCAGGACTAAACCAGGACTAAACCAGGACTAAACCTGGACTAAAACAAGATTTAACCAGGACTAAACCAGGACTAAACCAGGTCTAAACCAAAAGAGAGCAGAAAGAATCTGGATACAAAAACTTGCTACACTGGCCCCTAGAGGTCTAAATGACAAGTAACCAATAACAACACCCCCTTTTTTTTTTTTTTCCTTCCATAACCCTCAATTTTTCCAGGCATGTCTGAGGCATGATTACTAACAAAAAAAACAAAAAACAAACACACCAGAAAAAATGCCTCTCCTCTGGCCTCAGGCGGTAAAATTCAGGCAGGATTTGAACTGGACCCCCAGGTGACCTACAGGTTTTCTTCTTCTCATTAAGCAAAACAGGATTAAACTAGGTCTAAACCAGGACTAAAATAGGTCTAAACCAGGAATAAGCCAGGACTAAAAGAGGGCTTAACCAGGTCTAAACCAGAACTAAACCAGGATAAAACCAAAACTAAAACAGGACTAAACCAGGACTAAAACATGACTAAACCAGGACTAAACAGAAATAAACCAGGTCTAAACCAGGACTAAACCAGGACTAAACAGAAATAAACCAGGTCTAAACCAGGACTAAACCAGGACTAAACAGAAATAAACCAGGTCTAAACCAGGACTAAACCAGGTCGAAACCACGTCGAAACCAGGACTAAACAAGGTCTAAACTAGGACTAAACCAGTTTTAAACCAGGTTCAAACCAAGACTAAATCAGGACTAAAACAGGACTTATATCAGGTCTAAACCAGGAATAAACCAGGTGTAAACCGGTTATAAAACAGGACTAAATCAAGAATAAACCAGGTCTAATCCAGGACTAATACCAGGTATAAACCAGGACTAAACCAGGACTAAACCTGGACTAAAACAGAATTAAACCAGGTCGAAACCAGGTCGAAACCAAGACTAATACCAGGTATAAACTAAGTCTAAACCAGTAAAATTCATAAAAGCTAATCCGTGAACAGTAACTGGCATGGATCTTCACTGGTTTATTAATGGGACAACAGACCACGCGTAAGGAAGGAAGGAAGGAGGTGGTTGTCAAATTATTTAAAAAAATTCTTAATTTAAAATGTTCTTAATTGTCTTGACAGTGATCACAGGCAGTAGCGGTTTTAGGCACGGGCGAACCGGGCAGCCATTTTTTCGTGACACATTGGGGGCGGCAGCACGAGCAGATTAATAAAAAAAAAAAAAAAAAAATTCCTCTGCGTCACGAAGCGGTTTTTCATCATTTGTATCATTTCACTGTGTGTGGAATTGGCGAATTGGCGCTCCCTGCAGCTGCCAGCGGCCCTTCTGAAATGTACCATGCACAGAAGCTGTGTGTTGTGAGAGAAGTGTAAAAGGGGGTGGGGCGCGAGGCGCGGGTGACATTTCACCTCTGGGTCTCTCTCAAATGGAACGGACAGCCTATAGTTTCTGCAAATGAAACTAGGTAATACAAAACAATTATGCTGTCATCAAGGTGAATTGGTTTAGTCTTGACTTCTGGTCGTGAGTGACAGTTGGGGGGATGGGAAATCTGTTGATTGTCCAGTGCCAAATAAACAGAGATGGAGAAGAAAAGGTCAAAGCCATCAGGTGCCCAATTTCGAAAAAAAAGAAAAGAAGAGGAGGAGAAACGAGCAAAAATAAAGGTATGCAACTATGTTCTCTCTCTCTGTATGATTACAGTATCCATTTCATGAATGAAGAAGGGCTAATGTTAATTGGTGGTGGGTATAACTCTTTGTTAGCCTTTTTGCTAATGATGCTTGCTATGCTTATACAACAATAATTTGGTTTCAACTCACTAATGAGATCTAATTTAATATTGTGCTTTGCAATAAAACTGTTAAGAGTTCAGTTATCATTTCCATCTGTTGGTTTAACGTTAGGCTCTGTAAATAACCAACGGCATTTTCAAATCTTTAGGTTAAAGATTTAACATTTGCTATGTAGCTATTTGCTACACAGTGTGCTAAGTATAGTTTCCTAAGTATAGTTTTACAAGTCATAACTAAAAGTGTGTCATGCATAGAATTTGAGGCAGTAACCAAAGAGCTAATAGTTCTTTCATGAAAGTTAGATTAATATACAAATTAATATCCTGAAACCCAAAAAGATTTTGGTGATTAAAAAAATAAAATCCCATTGTTTTTGCCTATACATATAATTTAAAGTAATTTTATTTTTTAAACAACTGAGTCCTAGTGACCATAGCATAACATGAATAAAATATAATTTTTCAAATTTTTTTTTTTTTATCATTTGTTTCTATGCTCTAAACAATATGATGACATGGGGGAAAAAAACTAATAAAATAAATAAATGTCTAGGAGTCTAGGAGGGTATAGCGTGTAATGACAGACATTTAGTGTGTAAGAGCATGTTTATGTAACCCTTCTATTATGTTTTGAGTCAATTTGACCTCAGGCTGTTTTAGCTTTTTAAAACATTATCCTATGGTCTTTTGATTTCAAATGCAATTCAATTGCAATTTCAGGAGCACTTCTAAAATATTTTGGAGCATCCTCTGCCACTGGTCAGGATGAGCCAACCACCTCCCCCGCTACACATGTCTCCACAAATATCTGATATTGAGGATGAAGACCTCTTTGCCTCTACTTCTCCCCAGCATGAGCTTTCGTGTGTGTGAGTGTGAGTGTGAGTGAGTGTGTGTGAGTGAGTGTGAGTGAGTGTGTGTGAGTGAGTGTGAAGGGGGGGCGCTCGAAAAGGGTCTCGCCCAGGGTGTATTTCAATGTAGAACCGCCACTGATCACAGGCCTTTTCTTTTTTTAGCTCACACCTTCATAAAGTGTTTTATTCAACAACATAAGGACAGACAGCAACTACAGCTACTCACCAAGGCATAATTTCTGGTCTAATTTTGGCTCAGTATTGGCCATTGTCAAATGTGCTTCATCCCATTACAATACCGTACCACTTTAATTACCCCTGCAGTCTTTTTGGCTGAAAAAAGAATCTTTAGAATCTTTGTTCTTGTTAAAACAGCCACGTACCAACAGCTGTTTGTGCTTTTAGTTGGAGTCGGTGTTGTATGTACGGCACGTGAAGTGCAAATAAAATACAAATCAGAATACAAAAACAAACCCAGACTGCATTAGGTTGAATAAAGACATTCATAAACCGCCTATACACCTCCTCGCCATACTACAAGCTTGTATTGTTTCAACAATGAGCAAAAATAAGGCATGTTAAAAAACAGACCGGAAGGGCCTCAGGCTTGGAAAACCCTGCAGACCTATCCGGTATAATGAATATTGCTAGCACTGAAGGCAAGATATTGCCGTGGATAGACTCAAGCGCAAAGGACCCAAACGCAAAGATAGACATACACACGTGGACAAAATTGTTGGTACCCTTCGGTCAATGAAAGAAAAACTCACAATGGTCACAGAAAAAACTTTATTCTGACAAAAGTAATAATAAATAAAAATTCTATGAATGTTAACCAATGAAAGTCAGACATTGCTTTTCAACCATGCTTCAACTGAATTATTTTAAAAAATAAACTCATGGAACAGGCCTGGACAAAATTGTTGGTACCCCTAACTTAATATTTTGTTTCACCACCTTTTGAGGCTATCACTGCAATCATACGATTCCTGTAACTGTCAATGAGACTTCTGCACCTCTCAGCAGGTATTTTAGCCCACTCCTCATGAGCAAACTGCTCCAGTTGTTTCCGGTTTGAAGGGTGTCTTTTCCAGACGGCATGTTTCAGCTCCTTCCATCCATCCATCCATCCATCCATCTTCTACCGCTTATCCGGGGCCGGGTCGCGGGGGCAGCAGTCTAAGCAGAGACGCCCAGACTTCCCTCTCCCCAGACACTTCCTCTAGCTCTTCCGGGGATACCGGCGTTCCCAGGCCAGCCGAGAGACATAGTCCCTCCAGCGTGTCCTAGGTCTTCCCCGGGGTCTCCTCCCGGTGGGACATGCCCGAAACACCTCCCTAGGGAGGCGTCCAGGAGGCATCCGAAACAGATGCCCGAGCCACCTCAGCTGGCTCCTCTCGATGTGGAGGAGCAGCGGTTCTACTTTGAGCTCCTCCCGAGTGACCGAGCTCCTCACCTTATCTCTAAGGGAGCGCCCCGCCACCCTGCGGAGAAAGCCCATTTCGGCCGCTTGTATCCGGGATCTTGTTCTTTCGGTCATGACCCAAAGCTCATGACCATAGGTGAGAGTAGGAACGTAGATTGACCGGTAAATCGAGAGCTTTGCCTTACAGCTCAGCTCCTTCTTCACCACGACAGACCGGTACATCGACCGCATCACTGCAGAAGCTGCACCGATCCGTATGTCAATCTCACGTTCCCTCCTTCCCTCACTCGTGAACAAGACCCCAAGATACTTGAACTCCTCCACTTGAGGCAGGATCTCCCCACCAACCTGAAGGGGACAAGCCACCCTTTTCCGACTGAGAACCATGGTCTCAGACTTGGAGGTGCTGATCCTCATCCCAGCCGCTTCACACTCGGCTGCAAACCGTCCCAGTGCACGCTGAAGGTCCTGGCTTGATGGAGCCAACAGGACAACATCATCTGCAAAAAGCAGAGACGAGATCCTGTGGTCCCCAAACCAGACTCCTCCGGCCCCTGGCTGCGCCTAGAAATCCTGTCCATAAAGACAATGAACAGGACCGGTGACAAAGGGCAGCCCTGCCGGAGTCCAACGTGCACTGGGAACAGGTCTGACTTACTGCCGGCAATGCGAACCAAGCTCCTGCTCGTCGTATAGGGACCGGACAGCCCTTAGCAAAGGGCCCCGGACCCCATACTCCCAGAGCACCCCCCACAGGGCGCCACGCGGGACACAGTCGAATGCCTTCTCCAGATCCACAAAACACATGTGGACTGGTTGGGCAAACTCCCATGAACCCTCCAGCACCCTGGAGAGGGTATAGAGCTGGTCCAGTGTTCCACGACCAGGACGAAAACCGCATTGTTCCTCCTGAATCCGAGGTTCAACTATCGGTCGTATTCTCCTCTCCAGTACCCTGGCATAGACTTTCCCGGGGAGGCTGAGGAGTGTGATCCCTCTGTAGTTGGAACACACCGGTCCCCCTTCTTGAAAAGAGGACCACCACCCCGGTCTGCCAGTCCAGAGGTACTGTCCCCGACCGCCACGCGATGTTGCAGAGGCGTGTCAACCAAGACAGCCCTACAACATCCAGAGACTTGAGGTACTCAGGGCGTATCTCATCCACCCCGGTGCCTTGCCACTGAGGAGCTTCCCAACTACCTCAGTGACTTCAGCCCGGTGATGGACGAGTCCACCTCCGAGCCCTCGGCCTCTGCTTCCTCAGTGGAAGACGTGTCGGTGGGGTTGAGGAGATCCTCAAGTATTCCTTCCACCGTCCAACAATATCCCCAGTTGAAGTCAGCAGGTTCCCACCTCTACTGTAAACAGTTTTGGCAGGGCACTGCTTCCCTCCTGAGGCGGACGGTTTGCCAGAATTTCTTCGAGGCCGACCGATAGTCTTTCTCCATGGCCTCACCGAACTCCTCCCAGACCAGAGTTTTAGCCTCCACGACCACCCGGGCTGCAGTCCACTTGGCCTGCCAGTACCTATCAGCTGCCTCAGGAGTCCCACGGGCCAACCAGGCTCGGTAGGTCTCCTTCTTCAGCTTGACGGCATCCCTTACTTCCGGTGTCCACCACCGGGTTCGGGGTTGCCGCCACGACAGGCACCGGAGACTTTACGGCCACAGCTTCGAGTGGCGCATCGACAATGGAGGTGGAGAACATGGTCCACTCGGACTCAATGTCTCCAACCTCCTCGGGATCTGGTCGAAGCTCTGCCGGAGGTGGGAGTTAAAGGTCTTTCTGACAGGGGCTCTGCCAACGTTCCCAACAGACCCTCACAGTACGCTTTGGGCCTGCCGAGTCTGTCCAGCTTTCTCCCCCGCCATCGGATCCAACTCACCAACTGGTGATCAGTTGACAGCTCCGCCCCTCTCTTCACCCGAGTGTCCAAGACATACGGCCGGAGGTCAGATGAAACAACTACAAAGTCGATCATCGATCTCCGACCTAGGGTGTCCTGGTGCCACGTGCACTGATGGACACCCTTATGCTTGAACATGGTGTTCGTTATGGACAAACTGTTGCTAGCACAGAAGTCCAATAACAGAACACCACTCGGTTCAGATCAGGGGGCCGTTCCTCCCAATCACGCCTCCAGGTATCACTGTCGCTGCCCACGTGAGCGTTGAAGTCCCCAGTAGAACGACGGAGTCCCCAGTCGGAGCACTTTCCAGCACCTCCCAGAGACTCCAAGAAGGCCGGGTACTCTGCACTGCCATTTGGCCCGTAAACACAAACAACAGTGAGAGACCTATCCCGACCCAAGGCGCAGGGAAGCGACCCTCTCGTTCACCGGGGTGAACTCCAACACATGGCGGCTAAGCTGGGGGGCTATGAGCAAGCCCACACCAGCCCGCCGCCTCTCACCGCAGGCAACTCCAGAGTAGTGGAGAGTCCAGCCTCTCTCGAGGATTTGGGTTCCAGAGCCCGAGCTGTGCGTGGAGGTGAGCCCGACTATCTCTAGTCGGTATCTCTCAACCTCCCGCACAAGCTCAGGCTCCTTCCCCGCCAGCGAGGTGACATTCCATGTCCCTAGCGCCAGATTCCGTGTCCGGGATTGGGTCGTCGAGGCCTCCGCCGGCTGCCACCCAATCCACCGGCCCCCCTACGGTTCCTCCCGCAGGTGGTGGGCCCACGGGAGGTCGGCCCCACGCCGCTCCTTCCGGGCTGAGCCCGGCCGGGCCCCGTGGGGAAAGACCCGCCACCAGACGCCGCGCATGCGAGCCCCAACCCCGGGCCTGGCTCCAGGGTGGGGCCCCGGCTGCGCCATACCGGGCGACGTCACGGTCCTTGATTTTTTTCTCTTCATAAAGGGTTCTGAACCGCTCTTTGTCTGGCCCGTCACCTAGGACCTGTTTGCCTTGGGAGACCCTACCAGGGGCATATAGCCCCTGACAACATAGCTCCTAGGATCATTCGGGCACTCAAACCCCTCCACCACGATAAGGTTGCGGTTCAAGGAGGGGCAGCTCCTTCCAAAGATGCTCAATAGGATTGAGGTCAGGGCTCATAGAAGGCCACTTTAGAATAGTCCAATGTTTTCCTCTTAACCATTCTTGGGTGTTTTTAGCTGTGTTTTGGGTCATTGTCCTGTTGCAAGACCCATGACCTGCGACTGAGACCAAGCTGTCTGACACTGGCCAGCACATTTCTCTCTAGAATCCCTTGATATTCTTCAGATTTCATTGTACCCTGCACAGATTCAAGACACCCTGTGCCAGATGCAGCAGAGCAGCCCCAGAACATAACAGAGCCTCCTCCATGTTTGACAGTAGGGACAGTGTTCTTTTCTTGATATGCTTCATTTTTCCGTCTGTGAACATAGAGCTGATGTGCCTTGGTAAAAAGTTCCATTTTTGTCTCATCTGTCCATAGGACATTCTCCCAGAAGCTTTGTGGCTTGTCAACATGTAGTTTGGCATATTCCAGTCTAGCTTTTGTATGATTTGTTTTCAACAATGGTGTCCTCCTTGGTCGTCTCCCATGTAGTCCACTTTGGCTCAAACAACCACGGATGGTGCGATCTGACACTGATGTTCCTTGAGCATGGAGTTCACCTTGGATCTCTTTAGAAGTCTTTCTGGGCTCTTTTGTTACCATTCGGATTATCCGTCTCTTTGATTTGTCATAAATTTTTCTCCTCCGGCCACGTCCAGGGAGGTTGGCTACAGTCCCATGGATCTTAAAATTCTGAATAATATGTGCAACTGTAGTCACAGGAACATCTAGCTGCTTGGAGATGGTCTTATAGCCTTTACCTTTATCATGCTTGTCTATAATTAGGCCCAAGCCGGTGATGACCGGGAGGGCCTATTTTTTTTGCTCGGATTATATATATTTTTTTTCTGCAAAATGATCCTAAATTTGACCCAGTGAACATGCACGAAAAGTCATTTTTATTGGTCCCAGACTTCAAGCTCGGCGAAAAATTTATGTTTTTGAAGTCCGCCTTCTTGGATCGAGTTGGACCCAAAAAGGCGTTTGTGCACATTCATGACCTGAACACAAAAATATGTAAATAAAAGGGTTATCTTTAGAAATGGCTCTCCAGCGCCCCCTACAAACTTATAATGGGACCCAAGAATTTAGTTTGTCATAGAGACATGAAATTTGGTACACACATCTCTTATGTCATGACGAACATAAAAGCCAATGACAACCACCCTCTATCTATAAATGTGTTGCCATAGCAACACCACAAATATGTGGACAAAGTCAAACGGAAGGGAAAATTTTAGTTTGTCTTAAGCAAATGAAACTTGGTACACACATCCAGCAGGGGATATGAACAAAAAAGCCAATGGGGACCACACCCTATCACACACGGGAAGGCGGCCATTTTGAATTGAATATGTGAATTTCCTTAGAAAAAACAGTACTTTGTTTTTCTCGCCTTAGCCCAAGCATAATCTATTATTTTCAAAGGTTCAGACAGCTCCCAGGAAAACCAGGGATTGTGGAGACCTTTAACTCTAAATTACAAGGTGGTGTAGCAGGCCCCAGCAGTAGCACAGGCCCGGTTATTTGACATCACCGTGAAGTTTACGCTTTAAAGCACAAAATGCAATCCTCCAAGTGCATGTGTCCCCGCGGTCTCAAGGGAGGCGAGGCCCTTTATCGCCGCTTGTGGCTTTAATTCAATTTAAATTTGCATTAAATGTCTCAAAAGAGAACAGATTCAAATCTATCTGATTTCTAGCCTTATATTCATTTGTGACACCTCGAGAAACACCTACAGTCAGGTCCATAAATATTGGGATATCGACACAATTCTAATCTTTTTGGCTCAATGCCCCACCACAATGGATTTGAAATTAAACTAACAAAGATGTGCTTTAACTGCAGACTTTTAGCTTTAATTTGAGGGTTTACATCCAAATCAGGAGAACGGTGCAGGAATTACAACATATATATATATATATATATATATATATATATATATATTTATTAATTTATTAAGGGACCGAAAGTAATGGGACAATTGCCTGCTAAGCTGTTCCATGACCAGGTGTGTGTGTTATTCCCTCATTATTCCATTTACAAGGAGCAGATAAAAAGTTTGAATGTTCATTTCAAGTGTGCTATATGCATTTGGAAACTGTTGCTGTCAACTCTTAATATGAGACCCAAAGAGCTGTCACTATCAGTGAAGCAAGCCATCATTAGGCTGAAAAAACAAAACAAACCCATTAGAGAAATAGCAAAAACTTTAGGTGTGGCCAAATCAACTTTTTGGAACATTGTTAAAAAGAAAGTACGCACCGGTGAGCTCAGCAACACCAAAAGACCCGGAAGATCACAGAAAACAACTGTGGTGGATGAAAATTATTTCCGTGGTGAAGAAACATCGTTCACAACAGTTGTCCAGATCAAGAACACTCTCCAGGAGGTAGGTGTATGAGTGTCAAAGTCAACACTCAAGAGAAGACTTGACCAGAGTGAATACAGAGGGTTCACCACAAGATGTAAACCATTGGTGAGCCTCAAAAACAGGAAGGCCAGATTAGAGTTTGCCAAACAACATCTAAAAAAGACCGATGAGACCAAGACTTGTACCAGAGTGATGGGAAGAGAAGAGTCTGGAGAAGGAAAGGAACTGCTCATGATCCAAAGCATAGCACCTCATCAGTGAAGCATGTGGTGATAGTGTCATGGTGTGGGCATGTATGTCTGCCAATGGAACTGGTTCTCTTGTATTTATTGATCATGTGACTGCTGACAAAAGCAGCAGGATGAATTCTGAAGTGTTTTGGGCAATATTATCTGCTCATATTCAGCCAAATGCTTCAGAACTCATTGGACAGTGCTTCACAGTGCAGATGGACAATGACCTGAAGCATACTGCGAAAGCAACCAAAGAGTTTTTTAAGGGAAAGAAGTGGAATGTTATGCAATGGCCAAGTCAATCACCTGACCTGAATCTGATGTATTTCACTTGTTGAAGACAAGACTGAAGGGAAAATGCCCCAAGAACAAGCAGGAACTGAAGACAGTTGCAGTAGAGGCCTGGCAGAGCATCACCAGGGATGAAACCCAGTCTGGTGATGTCTATGTGTTCCAGACTTCAGGCTGTAATTGACTGCAAAGGATTTGCAAGCATATAAAGTGAAAGTTTGATTTATGATTGTTAATCTGTCCCATTACTTTTGTTCCCTTTAAAAAGTGTGAGGCACATAAACAAACTGTTGTAATTCCTGCACCGTTCACCTGATTTAGATGTAAATACCCTCAAATTAAAGCTAAAAGTCTGCAGTTAAAGCACATCTTGTTCGTTTCATTTCAAATCCATTGTGGTGGTGTTTAGAACCAAAAAGATTAGAATTGTGTTGATGTCCCAATATTTATGGACCTGATTGTATGTCGTCAATGTATATGTGGCTAGCAAATGAACCTGAGGGAGGAGCTCTCTTGCTCCTAAGGTGTGAGCTTCTGCTCATGATGTTCTCTGTGTCTCATTGTATGTGAACACATATAACCGGAGGATCAATTAAATGAGGGCGCATGTGTCCAGGTCACGCTGGCCTAATGGTCTTACCCAGTGGTGGACAGTAATGAAGTAAATGTAATTTGTTACTGTACTTAAGTAGTTTTTTCCAGTATCTGTACTTTACTAAGTATTTCCATTCGGGGATACTTTTCACTTTAACTTCACTACATTTCAACTTCAAATATCTTACTTTTTACTCAATTACATTTTGCAAAATTAGTTGCTTGTGTTGCCATTAAATATTTTTGTAGAAGAAGACCTCAAAGACGCGTCTCAGTGGGAGTGTCAGGACCGGCTCAATAGAAGTCTCATTCTCTACACGCGAGATAAACATGAAAATAACAAATAAAAAATACACCTGTGATGAAGTTTTGGTATTAGCAATGGCTGACTCTGATTCTGAGGGAGAACATCTACCTTTAGAGTCTTTTCAGCGAAAGTGAAAGTGAGAATGAGCGAGAGTGAGAGTGCGTGTGTAACTTGGACAGCGGCGCCGCTGCTCGTGCCTTTCTCAGTGTCTCTCATAAAGCACACGCTGTTTTTCCCACATTTTGCCAAACATCAGTAAAAGAAACGGGAGGAAAACTAGTCTCTCTGGCCGCGGTAGTGAAGGGGATGTTGGGAAGGGAAGCCGTGAGCGCGTAGCACCTGCTGCTTTACCTTTAGCACCTGCAGCTTTACCTTTAGCACCTGCAGCTTTACCTTTAGCACCTGCAGCTTTACCTTTAGCACAGGTGATAGAAGCCGGGGCGCGTGTACTCGCCGTGGCCGCGGTAGTGACAGGGAGTTTGGGAATAATGCGGCTTCTATTGACAGCTGTTTGGGACAAATACGTGTTGGTCCTCCTGACACTTTACCCAGTAGAGGAGGGAGAGGCAGGGGTAAACATAGTCAGCGAGAATGCACTAATCAAAGCAGCGATCATAATAAAAGTGATGGCTGTGTGCTGTGCTTTATGAGAGGTCCCACACTCTAAAAAACTACTAACTATGCCACATGGATGGATAAGAAAAGATAAAGCTACTGCAACCACACACATACAGTACATGTGTATATTTCTCATAACTATTTGCATACGTTTTACTAGTTATGGTATATTAGAAGTTGTAGTTATTCTTTATTTTGGTAATGTTGCTTTTACAAATTACTGTTATAAAAATTTATTTCAGAAAAAGAAAAAAAACTATTATAATATGTTCATTAGTGTGTATGTACTGTAAATAACATAACGCCAATATATAATGTTATGGTATGCAAATTATATGCAAATTAGATGCTTACAATTTATTTACTTATATACTTTGGGTCATACCTGACATTTTTCTAGTTTAGAGTAGGACTCTATCTCTTATCATTTTCAAACCACAGCCTTTTGAAATTTGGATCTCAAAAATCTGTATTTTTTTAAATAAACCCTGGCGCCTAAAGGGGGCAAGAGACTGACAAAAACTATATGGGCATTATAGCCATAATAAATGATAGTACTTGGATACTTAAGTACATTTGAAGGCAAATACTTTTGTACTTTTACTCAAGTGAAAGTTAAAAGGGAGTACTTTTACTTTTACTTAAGTAATATTTTACCTAGTGTATCTGTACTTTAACTCAAGTACTTGGTTTGTGTACTTCGTGCACCACTGGTCTTACCTCCGTAAAACCACCAAACGTCTGCCCTGCGCTGCAAATGTCCCTGATCTCTCCGTTTGTCAAGTTCAGAGTGATGTCACAAGAAGTCATGTGACTCACGTCACTAGTCCAGCTCACAGGTGTATTTCCCTTAATAGACGTAAACAAGATGATTATTAGTTCAAAGAACTATGTTAATATAAGCTCTTATTGGTGGATATATTAATTGTCAGAGCTTCAGTTGTAGTCATTCATATAAAGAACAAACAAATAAAATTAACGTCATATGAAACATGATAAAGTTATAAAAGTTGTCATTTCAAAACATAAAAATGGGCCAGCAGATGCATAACCTGTTTCTGTTGGTCTGCTGCTGGAAATCTACTTTTACTCTGAAAGGTTTGGTTTAATCAGACTAAATACTGCTTCTCCAGAAAAAAATAACGTCACTATTATTTAGTTCATTATTTAATTTAAACTCATCTTTTAACTATATTAAACCATTGTTGTTATAGCATTATGATAACCAGGCGTAACCTGCCTCTTTATCACCTCATCACAGCAGTTTGTTTTAAATCATCTTCTCCCACCTGTTGAGACATGGAATAACCATAGCTCAAAACACCAAAAAATAAATAAAAAAATTAAAAGAACTGCTTATGCCAATTAACTCTATTGTTAATATCTATTGTATCTATTTATTTATCTTTTCTATGTTCTCCAAATAGCATCATTTTTGTTTATATTAAATTTAATGTAAACTTATTACTGTGGAACCATTCCTTCATTTTGTTTAACTTTGTTGTAATCTCAGTTATCATTAGTTGTAGGTCTTTACCTGTAACTGTACAGTGGTATTATCCACAAATATGATAAATTTTGACTTAGTTAATCATCATTTATATAGATCAGAAATAGTTTTGCATGATCTACTGTTACAAGCTTTTGATGTAAATAAAATTGTCTATAAATTAACAATGTCTTCCATATTTTCCTTTTAAATCATCTAATTAGGAAAACAGACATTTCCAAAATATTGTTTTATTTCCTTCAATTAAATTTATATAATAATCTTTTTACATTTCTTCTTACTTTATATTTTCTATGTCCTCAATGGTCCAGACCCATCCCTTTGGGTGCACTCATGTGCAGTATCCGGGCAGTGAACATCACTCAGCTGCATGAACACACCCACAAAGTCCTGGCATGCTCTGTCCACATTGCTTTCCCCTCAAAACAACCATCACCACTGTGATTGTCGGTTATAGGGAAAGTCAATACATAATATCAACAAAGTTCTCTGAAAGTTTATGCTTTTCTTTTTACTTTAAAAATAATCTATGTTGAAATCCCCACATATGGAAAAATCCTTACGATTGTGTTCAGTATAGTTTTGTTCCATGCTGTCTATAAAGGACTCTGTGTTACCACCAGGAGCTCTATAAATCAAGAAACCATTAGGTTTTTACATCAACCGTAACATATTCAAACAGATTATCAATTGCTATGGTCATGTTTTCCACCAATTTGGCATTCAAATTTTTGGCCACATGATGGTCCTTCATCCAAAGTGAGATGTCACTCAGACATGCCGAGATGCGAGCAGAGACCGTCGGATCGTCAGGTTGAAATGACAGGTGGAGTTGAGTGTCATCTGCATAGCAGTGATAGGAAAAGCCATGCTACTGGATGACAGAGCCAAGGGATGTCATGTATATGGAAAAGAGTAGCGGTCCAAGCACTGAGCCCTGTGGCACCCCTGTATTGAGATGTTGGGACTCAGAGACCTCGTTTCTCCAGGATACTCTGAATGACCTATCCGAGAGTTAAGACTTGAACCATTGCAACGCCACTCCAGAGACACCCATCGCCCTGAGAGAAGACAGGAGGATGTGATGATTAACAGTGTCAAAAGCAGCAGACAGATCCAGTAAGATGATTACAGATGACTTGGATGTTGCCTTTGCCAGTCTCAGAGCTTCGATGACTGAGAGCAGGGCAGTTTTGGTGGAATGACCGCTCTTGAACCCAGACTGGTTCTGGTCCAGGAGGTTGTTCCGTGTGAGAAAGGATGAGAGCTGAGTAAACACAACTCGCTCCAGAGCTTTGGCAATGAAGGGAAGGAGGGAAACCGGTCTGTAGTTTTCTAGCAGAGTAGGGTTAAGAGTGGGTTTCTTCAGTAGTGGTGTGATGCGGGCCTCTATAAAAGCTGTGGGGAATCACCCATTGGAGAGAGATGAGTTGATGATGTGGGTGAGAGTGGGAATGGGATCCAGCGGGCAGGTGGTAGGGTGGTTAGAACTAATGACCTGTTTCAGTTTGAGGTGAAAAAGAAGGGAGCAAACACATATCAGGGGTGTGGACGAGTTCGACAGGTGGTGGCGCAGAGAACTGACTGCTGATAGCGGTCATTTTCTTTACAAAGAAAGACGCAAAATCGTCAGCAGGTTACATCCGATGAAGGTGGGGGAGCAGGCGGACAAAGGAGGAAAGAAAACGTTTTGAAGAGAGTGTGTCAGGTGAGTTGATTAACTTAGAATGGTAGTAGTCAGTTTTTGCAGAGGTTTTTTTTTCAGCGAAAAAAATAAAGAGATGTAAGAGGGCATAAGTTGTCCAAGCAGGATGTAAGCGTGGAGCACAGCGTGTCGGTGGTGTTGTTGGTGTTTAAAAGAGAGAGCTCATCAGAAGAGGGGAGTGCAGAAGAGACAGCAGAGGAAAAACGGGAGGGACTGAGTGTTGCGTCGGAAAGTGACCAGCGGTAAAACAATTGCAGTGTCTGGAGAAGTTAGGTTGAGAGTTACGAAGAAATGTTCAGAAGTGTGCAGTGGCGTGACCTGAGTGTGCCGAGTGGAGCAGTACCTTATGTAGATAAGATCTAGTTTGAAGATCTAGTAGATGTGGAAACCTGCTTGAGGTCACATTATGCAGTTAGGTTAATGAAGTTAGCAGCCTGTGGCTTTTCAAGGTGGATGTTGAAGTCTCCTAATACCACCAGAGGAGTACCATCCTCAGGGAAGGATGAGAGAAGCACATCCAACTCCTCCTAGAAATGTCCGAGCTGACCTAGATAACTACAAAATTACTTTTAACAGGGTGAGTGATGGTAACAGCATGGAACTCGAAGGAGCTGTTGTCACACAAGGGTGATAGCTGTTTGAACTTCCAGTCGGTAGGAATAAGTAGTCCGGTCCCTCCGCCCCTTCCCGTGAGGCGAGGACTGTGGGAGAAAGTGTGATTATGGGAGAGGGCGGCGGGAGTGGCAGAGTCCTCTGGTTTGATCCATGTTTCAGTAAAGTGCTACAACTGAAAGACCAGAATGTTGAACAAAAGCTGTAATGAAACCAGCTTTGTCAGCTGATTAGACAAATTAGACAGCATTGTCTAATTTAGGCTAATGCTCAGCAAATGCTAAGGAGGTTTCAGAAATTGCAAACCTATGCATTTACTTTGATTTTGGTATGATTTTGTGTTAATAATTAGACAAAAACAGATTTCAAGTCTCCCTCTACAACTGTTAAACTGTTGTCTCACTGGTATAGCTATGAAATAAGATCAGTGTCAAATCCAGTTAATTTAATAAGTAATATGCACAAAAGACACAAACCTCACCAAATAAAATATTTATATCCCAACAAAGTAGTGATAAACACTGTTTCTCATGTTGTAGGTAATGCACAGGTGTGACAGGTTGGTGAGTTGGCTGCATAACAGTCCATCCAGACTTTGAGGCAGTAGCACTAAACCCCTGTGTTACAGGCTCTAACACTTGTAATGTAGTGTTACACTTATCTTCAACTTTTTGGTGAGATGTGTTTAAACAGGGTAGTTCCAGGAAGAAGAGAGCAATGTTTTTATAAATAAGTAAATTTAATGTTTTACCCTCCACTTACACATACTGTACATGTGCACCAGCTCTTTCAGCGGTTATAGACACTTGTCTGCTGCAGTGTGGTCAGGTGGGGCTGGGGATACCTGGGCCAGCAGGTACAGCTCATACCAGAAATCCAGTGCTGGATTTTTAAATATATTTGGTATATAAAAAACAAATAAAACATTGAAACATAAAGAAGCATTTATAACTGGAGTTACACACAAAACAATTGTTTAAAAACATGCATTATAAAATCAGCTATAAAACTCAAAATGAACATGTATCAACATAAACATTTACAAATTAATGTCTAAATGACACTCTTTTCTCAAACTGCCTTTACATAATTATTATATTCTTTAAGGATTGTTCTTACATTAAGCATTTCCATTTTTTATAATGATAAAAACTTTGTAAATGCTGCACAGTCAGGACAGAGGAGAGTAAATGACAGACAGCTATGGCCAGGCTGGTAGAGTAGGCATAACATCCCTTCCAGGCTTTTTACTTTGTGTTTGATAGTTGCTGTTAGTTGCACTTACTGGAGCGAAGATGGTGAAATGCATGAGCCAGGATTAAACAGGCTGATCATAACTTCATGAGCTGTTCCAAAATTTTAAAGAATCTGGAGTGTATTTAACAGCGTACTAGTGCTAGTTACTGTTTTCAAAGACTGAATCTAAGATAATAGACAGCAGCAAACTTGAAGGATGAAGCATCTTCAACAGTGACACAGGAACAGTAACCAGGTCCTGAAAATAAAAAATATATATACATGCTTTTATTTCTTAAATTAGACCATTTTAATGATAATAAAATGATAGATTATCACGCACCTCATGTGTTCTTGTTAGAGTATTTTAAAACAAGTAATTGCACTATAACAGTAGAAAAATTCATTCATTCATTCATTTTCTACCGCTATTTCCTGTTAGGGGTCGCGGGTGACTGGAGCCTATCCCAGCAGCTTTGGGTTAGGGTTAGGGTTCACCCTGGACAATGTCTGAATCAGGGTGCGGAAAAAAACTTTCATAAAAGAAAAGACGTGGTAAAACAGACTGATGTGTTTGTTAAGCTTGACACCCAAGAAAGTGTATAATAATCATATGTCGCGATGATATTAATTTTTTAAATAATAATTTCTTGCAGCAAAACGCTTTCTTTTACAAATGATTTTTTTAGCCTCTGTTCTGATGTGGACTGAAGATAGAAATTGGTTGTTTGTAATAAAAATCTGTTGACATTTGATTATTTTTAAAACTGAATTGTTAAAATAACCATCAGTGTTAATTACAATAAAATCAATCAATCAATCAATGCCAGGTTTATTTTAAAGAAGAGAAAATAAAACATGTAAAAATATATGTTAACTTACGTTAACTGATCATTGTCTGGGCTATCTATTCATTAATGTCATTTTACTTATTACAATATTTCTATTGAAAAAGTTTTTAATTGAAATTCTTTTTGTGTGTGTCTGTGTGAGTGAATCTTGAGAGGATGGGTTTCATTTTCAGAACATGATCCAAAATGTAGCTTATTAAATGTATCTATTTGCTATTTTTAAAGGAAGAAAGAGGAGAAAGATAGAAAAGGAAAGCAAATAATAAAACAAGGAAGGAGAAATAAAGAAAGGGGAGAGAAGGAAAGGTGAAAAGAAACAAAGAGAAAGGAAGTAAAGGAAGGAGAAAAAAGAAAGGAATTATAAGAAAATAAGAGAAAAGGAAAGAACAAACAGAGACAGAAGGTAGATTTGAGATGTGTGAGTGATTTTCTTCACAGGACTTTCAAGATTACAAATGGAGAAAACTTTGTTAAAAAGGTAACCTGTTTAATTTTTGCTTGTGCTAAAATAATTTGCAATATAGTTTTAAAATTTATTTTAAAAAATCTCTCTTTAGCTGTGTTTATATTCTCCTTTTTTTGTAAATTAACAGATGCCAAATATTAGGCAGCTAAAGAAAAGGGAGAGGAAGACTAGAAAATAAGCCCCGGAGGCCATGGCACAAGCCAAGGAGGAGGTGGGAGCAGGCAGGCTCACCATCAGGCAGGCAGCTGCTCAGTTTGGGGTCCCTAGGTCCAGCCTGAATGACCGAGTCAGAGAAAGGGTGACCTCTGACTGTGTTCATGGTCAGAGGCCACTTCTCACCCCTGAAGATGAGAATTCCCTGGCAGCGTACTGTGTGTATGCTGCCAGTTACGGGTTTCCTCTGACAAAGCCTCAGGTTCTGGCCCACGCTCTGGCTCTGTACAACCTGCGCCACCCAGAAACACCAAGGGTGGCGCTAAGCCAGACGTGGTGGATTAACTTCAGGGAGCGCCACCACCATGAGCTCACCATCCGGACCCCAGACATTATTGACCGCGGGAGGGCTTCGTGTGCCAAGAGGGGGCCAATTGAAGAATATTTTAAGCTCCTCAAAACCACCCTAGAGGAGCATGGGTTGAGGGAGAAGCCCCATCAGATTTACAACTGTGACGAGACAGGGTTTCAGCTGGACTCTACAAAAAGAAAGGTTTTCGTGTCCCGGGGGACGAAACATGCCTACAAGCAGGCCCAGGGCACCAGGGACCACATCACAGTCCTGGCCTGCTTTAACGCGGCTGGGGAGGATGTTCCCCCATTTATTATCTACAAGGGGGGATATCCTGGGGGGCCCTACAACAAGGATGGTGTCCCCAACGCCCTCTATCCCACCTAGGGCCAGAGCTGGTCCGGGCGGCACAGAGGGAAGGGGTCATTCTTCTGTGCTTACCGCCACACACCTCTCACATCCTGCAGCCTCTGGATGTGAGTTTCTTTGGACCCTTGAAGGTAGATTTCTCTGGTATAGCAGGGGATCTGTCGGCTGTTAGCCATTCTTTTTTGGTTTCCAAAAAAGAGTTTTCAAGGGTCCTTAGAAACTCATACCAGAGGGTAAAGGATCGGGGGGTTGTGGTGGCTGGGTTCAGGAGGTGTGGCCTTTACCCTCTGGACCCGAAGGCCATTGACTGGTCTCGGGTCATGTCTTCTGGGCCTCGTCGAGGAACCGCATTGCCTCCGCCAACCCCACCGGGATCTTCTGAGTCCAGGCCTGATGCTATCCCTCTATCCCCACCTCCCCCTGTCATTCCCCCCAACCCAATACACACTCATCTTCTGGTAGCATCAGGCCAAATATCGGCGGACCTGGCCCACCTCCTGGCCGAGGTAAACTTTGCCCGAACCACTGGAAAGGTTAGGAGGAACATCTCCAAGGCTTGGGTCCTGACGGCTCAGGAGATGACCGAGGCCATCGAGGAGGCGGAGGACCGAGCAGCGAGGAGGGAGGCACAAGCTCTGGCCAGGGAAAGACCAGGAGCAGCAGTTGGCTGAAGACATCGGCCTGGCGAACCCTTCATTTGCCCCGCCTAGCGGCTCCCACCCCAGCCGCAGAAGAGGAATGTCCCCTGGGGCGTCATCTGCCAGCTCCGGCCATCCCATTGCCGGTCCCTCAACCCCCCCGGCCCCCTCTATAGCATCCCGCGGTTTTCAGCTGCCTGCCTCCAGCAGATTATCATCGTCGTCAGTCTCTGTGAGCCTGCCTGTGGCTTTGATCAGAGAAGATGAGGGTAAATTTCTCTATTATTCACTTTCAATCATTAAGCCATATTTAACTGTTAATAACAGTAGTGTATATATATATTTTTTTTCATTAGAACCAGCAACGTCAGCAGCAGGTGGCATTCGGGGAACCACAAGAGCTTCCTCTCCCTTGCAATGTAAGTAATACCATTAAGAAGCCAAGACAATAAACAATGAACTTTGATAATACCTGCTGTAATAGTTATAGGTGTAGACAATTTGTCACTAAGCTCTTTGTCACTTATTTTACAGCCATCCAATCATCTTCCTCCAGCTTCTTCTCCCTGTCCACTGGACCCTCGACAACAACAACAAACAACATATACTAACAACAAATATAGGCTGTATAAAGTAATATATAGTGTACATTAAATCTGTTTATGTGATTGATTAATTAATTATTGTGGTTCTTTTGTCTTTAACAAGTTCATGTAGGATAAGTAATTGAGACATTTAATATGCAATTGCTATACATGGCTCCCTAATATTGTAACCCAACAAAATATTGACCTTTCTATCGTCCTCTTTGTGTAGGTCACACCGCCAAAGAAAGACAACTGGAGTATGATGTGTGGCTGTGTGGCCGGTGCTGGCAGCCTGACCCTCCAGAGTCAGACGAGGGACTGGTGTCGTGGGTCCAGTGTGACAGTTGTGAAAAATGGTTTCACTGTGTGGCTTGGGAGGAGGAGCTGGAGGAAGAATTTATTTGTTTTTGGTGCAATGATGAATAATCATTTGTAAATATTTGCTTATGCATATAGTAAAATCTATTGTAATTTTTTTATCTTTTTTGTAAAAACAAAAGTATCTAATAAAATTAATTTCAATCAATTTAATTGTTTTAATCATTCGCTTCATTCGTGCGTGAAATTCACTCAACAACAGACGTGAATTCGCGCCATGGGAGGGGCTTTTGCCAGGTGGGTTGTCTCATTGCAACATGGCTGACATGGATTTTATTGAAAGAATAGCAGCGCTATATCTGCTGTGGAAGGCTGAAAAACGGCATAGACCCGTTCGGCACCGTGTTTGGGTCCATCAGATCCTTCGGAGGCGAAGCGAGCTCGGTGAGTTTCACCAACTCCTCCAGGAGCTGCGCATGGATGACGGCCGCTTTCAGCGGTACTTCCGACTGAACCGGTCCCAGTTTGATGACCTGTTGTCCCGTGTCGGGGCGCGGATTTCCCTCCAGGACACCAACTACAGGCGCTCTATTCCCCCTGCAGAGCGCCTGTCCATCTGTCTCCGGTCAGTAAATCATTAAATATTCGATGTGATAAGTCTATAAATAATTTATGATTGAGAACCTCCACAGACACTCTCTTCTGAACACAGTTATCAACTTCAATAAAATGTCAATTAACTTTAGTCTACAACAGTCAAAATGGTGCTGGAATTGTGCAGGTAACTGCTATATTATGATATTGAATAATTCAAATGTCTATTAATAATAAAAGTCACACACCAATCAATCACTTGATAGAGAATGAAATGAAGTCACAAACCAGTATAATAATGTGCAAATATAGAATTGCAATCTGCATTTATAATAATGATTTTTATTTTTTTTATTTTCTCTTTTTCAGATATCTTGCCACTGGAGATTCTTTCCAAACCATCGCCAGCAGCTTTCGTGTTGGTGTCGCCACGGTCTGCAGGATTGTCCCAGATGTGGTGACTGCAATCTGGGACTGCTTAGTGGAGGAGTTCATGGCTGTGCCCTCCACAGATGAATGGAGGTCCATTGCAGAAGGTTTTGAGGAGAGGTGGAATTTCCCGCTCTGCTGTGGAGCACTGGACGGAAAGCACGTCCTGATAAAGGCACCCCCCAACACCGGATCCCTGCTCCACAATTACAAGGGAACTTTTTCATTGGTTCTCCTTGCTGTTGTGGATGCAAGGTACTGCTTCAGGGTGATTGATGTTGGGGGATATGGGAGGACGAGTGATGGTGGGACTCTGGCCAACTCAGCCTTTGGTCAGGCACTCAGTCGGTCCGGTGGCACCCTCCAGCTGCCACCGGACCGTCCTCTTCCCGGAGCTGATCACAGAGGACCCCAGCCCCATGTCTTTGTGGCAGATGAGGCCTTTCCCCTCAGGAAAAACCTCATGAGGCCATTTCCCGGGCGCACTCTTCCCCATGAGAGACGGGTCTTTAATTACCGTCTCTCCAGAGCCAGGCTGGTGGTGGAGGATGCCTTCGGGATCCTATCCTCACAGTGGAGGATTTATCGCCGTCTAGAAGTCCGCCCTGATGTTGCAGAGAGACGTGTAAAGGCAACATGCATCCTCCACAACTTCATGAGGAGATCTGCAGAAGCACCTGCTAGGAGGGGGATGGTGCAAGGTGCAGAGGACTCGCTGCCAAGCTTGGGTCAGGTTGAAACTAACAACTCTGCCAGAGAGGCCATCCGGATCAGAGAAACCGTCATGGCCCACTTCTCAGGAGAGGGAGCAGTCCCATGGCAACCCACTGTGTAGTTTTTGTATTATATCTTCTTGTAAATAGTCTTTTTTTTTTTTTGTTCAAATTTAGAATTTATTTAATTTAATTTTAATTTAATTTTTTTGTTTTAGTTTGTGTGTGTTTATTTCTTGTTTTCAAATGATAAATGGAGCCAGCCTCCAAAAGGAATCCTTGTCTTGTTGCTGCATTCTCAGTACACTATACCACAACATTGGTCTAATTACAAATAACTATTTACTATACTATTTTGGGTGTCTTTGCAATAGGATATAATAATGAACAAATGTTAGCCTTAAGTATTGTAGTCTTAAATATAGTGTACAAATAAAATTGACATTATAAACAATTAAATCAGTCTGAAATATATACATTTATATTTGTAACATATTTTTGTGTTACAAAATGTTGTATGTTACAAATTATGTTATATGTTACAAATTGAAATCATGATTTGCATGCGCAAAGTAACACATACCAAAACCTTTGGTCACTTTGTAAAACATTTATTAATAAAACATTAATAAAATCTTATAATGGACATTAAAACTATATACAAGATATATAATATATACAACTATTTACATGCAGGAATAAAAAGGATCTTGCTTGGAAGAGGGAAGAGTGAGGGCCAAAGTGAAGGAGAGGAGAAAGGACAGAGAGTCTGGTTCATTCCCTGCAGAGATTGCTGGTTCTTTTTAAAACTATTCAGTTGGCTATAATTGTTCCAAATTAAGCAGAACTGTGCTGCTTTCATAAATTAATTTATGTATTTGAAATTTGACGAATTCTTTCGTCTGATGTGGCAACCTCTGTAGGGAAGGAACCAGACTCAAGAGGAAGAGCTCATCCTCAGAGCGTGGAGGTGGCACTGGAGCTACTGGTCGGGCCCGGAGTGCTTCTAGGAGCCCCCGCTCCACCTCCGATGGCTGCTCCCTAGGCCTTCTCGGAGCTCTTCTCCTTGGTGGCACTGTATAAAATTTACAACACATTTTGTGAAAGCAGAAAGGGATTACCTCATTCACAAACCGTAATACTATGAGACTGAGCTCACTGTAAATATAATGGGCATGTAAACACAGTCATTATTGCCTGTACACACCTGTGGCCTCAGCAGATGTTGAAGGGCCGGCAGGGGAAGCAACAGCAGGTTCTGGCAGAGGGGACCCAGGCTCACTGTCATCCAAAGAACCAGTCAGCTCTGTCATGACAATATTAATGATTAATACAACATATTTATACATTACACCAGTCATAGAGATTTTTTTTAGACTTTTCAGCATTAAAAAAAAAAAAAACATCATATGTCCTGTTGTGTGGCTTCACTTCTCAACACACCTCCTGTCTCTGAGTGCCCTGCTGCTGCTTCTGTTGTCTCGCTCTCGTCGTGGTCGTACACTGTGGTCCGATTATCCTCATCCCCCCTCTCCATATTCCCGCTTGTCTCTCGTGGGGAAACAAGGGGTCGAGGAAAGACAGGACCACAGAGTACTTCCACCTTTTCCCTGACCCTGCTGCTGACCCACTCCTTTTCTCCGTCTCCTTTCTTCTCTCTCTTAAATAGGTATCCCTCAGACTCTTCCACTTCTTTCTGCACACTTCCTCTGATTAAAACACATCAACTCATCAGTGGGAGACTAGTTGTAAAATACCGCAAATTAGCTAGCTCAATTTGCCGGCTTTAGCTAGCGCAATATATATAGTTAAAATTGAGAAAAGACCGTTTTTACAACTTACCAGATTGTCCAACCTCCTCACTCACTTTCTTCCAAGCAAGATCCTTTTTATTCCTGTCTCGATAATAGTATGACGATGTGTCATAAAGCACTGGTTGTCCACAGACAGCAACAATTAATTTATCCTCCATTGTGGGATTTCTCTGTCTCTATCGTAGTTTGGTCTCTACGGTTTGCCTCCGCTGTTTTACGTCAGAACGCTGCCACGCCTAGAGCAAGCTCCTGATTGGTTAACGCGCGCGAATAATCTGCAAAGTTCAGATTTTTCAACTTGCGCGAACAATTTGCGCCGCGTGATTCGCGAGAATCGCGTCATTGCGCCGCATCATTCGCGCCAATCGCGCCACAGGACTCCCACGTGCGTCTAATCGTGTCTTTGCATTGACTTAACATGTAAATCACTCGTGCTTAACGCTTAATTCGCGTTTGGTGTAAACGCACCTTTAGAAAACTGTATTTTCCTAATATTTTGTTTCACTTAAAGTTAATCCAGGGTTATAATACATAATACATAATCTAATACAGTGTTATAAGTTAAACTCTAAGATAAGACAGAAATTTGTTCAACATCAACATTACTGAAAGGAGGAGATCAAAAAATGGTGTTGGGAATCCATGCAGGAGCATCTTTAGGTGCTGTGTTGCTTTTTCACGAGAAGCCCATTTCCACCTCCATTGTGTTGGAGAAGCAATCCCGCTTATAATGCCCGCTGCGAACTCCAGCTCTCAGCAGGAACTCACAATGTTCCAGACCAAGTGCATGCAACCACTGGCGCCTAATTTTCAACTCAGCTGGAAAGCAATGCAGTCCAGTAGTGATGAGTCGTTCATGAACGATTCGTTCTTTTGAACGATTCATTCTTTTTGAACGAGTCTTTAATATGACTCGGGAACAACGAGTCATCTCAGAGAGCGAGTCGTTCACTTTTGTGTAGACCCGCGCATGCGCATTGCGCCACATCTCATACAGGAAACAAAGGAGTCATTCATCTCCGGAGTCTCTGAGTCGTTCATTCAAGTCCCCGTAGGCTGAACGCAGAAACAGAAGGATTCGTTCATTTCGTGAGTCAGTCTTTGGGTCTGAGTTTCGTTCTTTTGTCACGTGACCGCTTCAGTCTCTCGCAACATCATTAAACTCGTATTATTGACTGTATTGTATTATGTTTAGGAATTATTATAAAATTATCAAAATATATCTGCAATAAACATTATCTGAAAATTTAAAAAAGTTCCATTTGTTCCTGTCAGTCTATTTTTAGTGTTAAATGTTAGTGCCACTTTGTTTTTTTATTATTATTTAAACTATTATAAACTATAAAATTATTACCTAAGATTAGAATCCACTGTAAAGTCTTAATCCTTGCTTTATCAGTGATTTCCCCGGATAAGAAAAATATAAAAATACAATTTGAGGCCAGAAACGCATCACATAACTGTAAAAGTAAAAAAATAAAAGAATTGCGTTTGTTTATACAGTTATGTGAAATATATGTATGTATTAACTTATTTCTGTATCTAATGTGTGACAAAAGAACGAGACTCAGACCCGAAGACTGACTCATGAAATGAACGAGTCCTTCTGTTTCTGCGTTCAGCCTACGGGGACTTGAATGAACGACTCAGAGACTCGGGAGATGAACGACTCCTTTCTGTTTCCGGTAACTGCATACTCTTTCTCTATGGGGCTGGGACTTGGTGAACGAACGAACGAACGACTCGGGAGATGAATGAGTCCTTTCTGTTTCCGGACGGATGGATGTATTAGCTACAGCTACATGAATTTTTGATTATTACATCCGTTTATGCTATCTAAAAACTATTATTTTACTATGAAGTAAAAGCGGAAAAGCCCGGATGTAAACGCCATTTTATTGCTCTTTCATAATGACATTATCGGTGAATAGGGGACCAATGGGCGGATAACATCATATTTTTTACAATCTATGGTTTTACACCATATATTAATCAGGGTTCCCACTCTTTTCTTGAAATGATTTTCCAGGACTTTTCCAGGACATTTTCAAGACTTTTTCAGCTGCTACATTGCGAATCAAGTCATCACAACTAAGGCTGGGCGATATAGCGATATTATCACATCGAGATATATTTTGAAACAGATCTGATATTGTACCTATAACGTTATATCTGTATTATAGTTGTGCAAAAATTGTTGTCTTTCACAATGCCATCTGCTTTCCTCTACTTGCAATGCCACACTACTAAAACTGCTCCTCTGTCACTCAACAGAGAGAGGGAGGAAAAACCTCTCACTCGATATACTACGATACAGCAACACTCTTTAACAGAAAGTCGCTAGCTTTGGCCCTTCTTTGGATAAATAAATCTTTACTTGGGTCTGAAAAATTGATAAATCTAGCAACAAAGACAGATGAAAACACTGGGAAGCAGAACTGTTCTAAGGAAATGTGCAATTTGATTGGTTAGTAGCGTCACCCTATACAGTCAATAGCCTACTCGATCTGGATTGAAGCAGCAAACATTCAGTGTAAAGGTAAAAAAAAAAACTTGACATAACATTATTTAATATTTGAATCACAGCTTATATAGTGTTTTGACATCGACAACCACAACCAAAAAGTGCATTTTACCCGGATTTTACCTCAAACTTGCGACTAAAGAAGGCTCAATCGCTTCTCGGGTCGACATTAACACACTGACAAAATCATATTTAAATTATATTCAGAATTTAAAATATTTTTATACCACTTTTTAAATGTGTGATTGTGTAAAGGTGTTCACGAGATTGAGATACCAACCTCTCGCGAACTTGCTTTCAACGTCGAATGAACACTCGTTCTCATGGAGACGCGGTGTGCACGGAGGGGAGGGGCTGTGTGTGTGTGTGCGCGCGTGCATGTGAGAGACGCATGAGTAACAGAGAGACGGAGGGAGCAGATAAAGAAAATGCAGCTGAATGAATACGCTGCGTGTTTTAAATAGCGTTAAAAATGAAAGACATTGACAACGACGAAAACTACGAAAGGGAAGGTATTATGAAACCTCTGTTTTCCTGTGTCACTGTCGGAACATTCTCGATTAACCCAAACACTGGTTGTGTTTTATCCACTGTCTACGGACATTTTTCAGAAATGTACAGGTTCTGGTAATATTTTCTTCTACGTTTTTTTCTTTATAAGTGAGCTGATAGCTCAAACATTTAACTTGTGATTTGCACAGTTGTAGTTCATTTAACTTTATGAACTTGCTCAGTGAAATTTAAGTTAAGACCATAATAGATTTTATTTTTTCCATTCCAAAGTAATAATTTTCATTCTCCCCCAATAATTGTGTCCCAGTTATTCTTATTGCCTTCATACCGTGTGGGGTTGGAACCACACTGATATTGAGGGCCTGTAATAGTTCTC
The DNA here is from genome assembly GCA_024416835.2 of Perccottus glenii. Taxonomy (NCBI): domain Eukaryota; kingdom Metazoa; phylum Chordata; class Actinopteri; order Gobiiformes; family Odontobutidae; genus Perccottus; species Perccottus glenii. The sequence goes on along the minus strand of CM044551.2, from coordinate 32,575,713 downwards.
GTCCTAATAGATACATAGAATAGTTTTGCAAGATATCAAACACGGCTTTTATTGTGGATCCAGTTTTGGGAGCTTTAACTTCTTCAAATCTTGATCTCCACGCTCCCGTGTTACATAAAAATGTAATAGAATATCTGTTTATTAACAGAATATTCATTGTTTTTTCTACATAATGTAAAAGCTCATCCACATTCTGTAGAGATAAAATGTTCTCCTCTTCGAAACTGTACCCTGCCTGTTCCCTAGTACTAATGTGTATACAGTATGTGTCTCATGTGGTCCATGTGTGTGCGTGTACATGACCTGGAGCCAAAGCGGTCAGTCATGAGTGGTCATCCTCTTGTCTGGACCCCCAGGCTCGGCCTCCTTCTTTTCCTGCTCTCTCCCTTTTCTTCATTCTCTGGCCCAGTTCCCTCTCGTCACCTCTGCCACGCCTACCTCTGATCCGCTCATTTTCCCTTGGAGAAACATTACATTCATATTAATTTCAGGCTTCACGCCATTGAGAGATAGCCTGGCTCCGCCCTCCTACGTACTTCCGCTCAATTTCATTTCGCTTCAGTACTACGTCTGGGATTGCTGTATATTCTTAGGTTTCCAGAAATCAATTTTTTGTAGGACCAATCAGCGAACAGAGGGAGTGGCTGAGAACGATGACGTTGATGTAGTGAGTCAGTTTGCGTTGGATCGACGTTAGCGATTGGCTATGGCAGATCCTGAGTGACTCTGGGCAGATCCAATAGTTTTAAACTTCAACAGAGTTCCCGCATACAAGGAAGTAAACGCTTGTCAATGGAGCGAGGCCAGACTCTCTGTACAAATGAAATGTACGAGAGTCTGGTAGAACCAGGCTAATTGAGAGATGCATTTTTAACTGAATAGTTTACGAGCTAGTACCCGCTGTGTTTACATTTTTGTTTCTCTCAATAGAGTGTGTAAAAAATAAGTTTGTCTTACTGCTTCTGTGTTGCCGTTTTATGTCGGCAGCTGCTTGTAGGTCAGAAGGGGAGCAGGCGGAGGATGTTACTGTTCAGAGTGGTAGGTTTGAGGGCACTGTCCACTGTTGTCCGGAGGCAGATTATTGGTGGAGCGGAGGGAGGTCGAGACCTAGAGGCTCCCAGGAAACATCTGATTAGTGTTATGAAGTACATAGGTATACTTCTTTCTAAGTCTTTTCTCTGCTTCCCTGTTGTCTCTATCTTGTTTCTCCTTTTGCTGATGCATAGGAAGCCTAGAAAAATGTTGCTGTTGGAAGTCACCGCTTCTAGATTTCCAACAAAATCTTCACAGTCTTCTACACGCAATTTACCATTAAACACGTGTTCTGCCATTTGTGTAAATAGTTAAAGTTATCTGGCTTTTTATAAGTATTATTTTTGCATCTAAAGTTATAGTAGTTGTACTTTCTGGTTTGCTATTATTAGACCCCATTATACAGCCATTAATGGCCCATCCACAACACAGTCACGCTCACATACACATCTTTATCCTTATTATTAACATTCTAAGAGGGAGGGCTTTTTCTCTCTGTTTCACCACGTCTCATACAGTGAGGCCTAAGTTTTTCACTATAGTCTCACTGACTTTGGACTCATTTAATCTCACTTTATGTGGTTAGTGCAGTTCTCAATATTTATCCTGTTATTTTAATTTACCCTCGCGTCTCACACAGCATTAAGTCAAACATTTTTAGCCTTCTCAGACTTTCAAATGTTGAGTATTAGTTATTTTCACGGAGTAAATACTGTTTACTTCACAGTCCAGCTGTTTTAAGAAACCTAAACCCTTCGTGATAATATTTGGGTTGTCCTTTGGTCATGGAATCGCATGCGATCAATGTGGGACTTGGTCCGAAGGAGCCCGTAAATATTAGCAGAGCACAGGTTTTTCTATCAAGCGTAGTTTTAGCAAGGCAACAATCCCTAACACCAATCTCTAACTCAATTTCCCATGTTAGTCTCAGTTGTTGTTACAAACAGAGCTTCCCTAAAACACATACTAATTTATCCTTGTTCCCCGGAATATATCTTATTGTTTAGTCACACTGCAGGAAGTCTCCCATACCCCCGGTATTAAGCTACACGGAAATACATAAATATATGCGGAGAACGCATAACCCAACAAACATTTTCAGCAGTTGTTGACTAAACAGTACTTACGGAAGTATTTCACAGCTGTTTTACCTTAATTGGAAGCCTTCCACAGTCAGGCTGATCTCTGTCTCCTCTCTGTCCTGATCCTGTCACAGAGTGGAAGGTCTGGCCAGTTCTGCTTTTAACAGCGCAGCTTTGGACTTGTAGGAAATGCTTTCTTTGTGCATTTTCTCAGGTCCACTTTCCAACGGAAAGACAGCTGGTATTGGAATCCGAGTCACGGCATCAAATGTTAAAATAATTTTAAGTTCAGATCAATGAGAGAGACGATGGAGACAGCATACAATTTAGAATGAATTGTCAGGTTTTAATTCTTGCAAGAAAGAAGGAAATCACACACATGTAACAATGGTACAGGATAATGTTTACTTGCAAAAGTAAACGATACATGAGGTTTTATATCATGCCGTACATATAGTGGTAGGAGGCGTATCGTTCATGCCCCCATGACAAGTTCCTAGGAGCAGAACTTAGGGGGTTATGTCTATATCCATGTGGCTAGTTATGTCTATGTGGCTAGTTATGTCTATGTCTGTGTTTGGATTAGCATTAAGGACATGACATGAGCAGGACTGACATGACCTGAACAGGACTAGGAGCAAACAGTAATTAATGACCCTAGAAAACCTCTCACTGACTCGAAGGTGCAGGGAGGTGGCCCTCTCATTTACAAGGTTGAACTCCAACACATGGGGTTTATCTTGGGGGCTACCAACAAGCCCACACCAGCCGCTGCCTCTCACTGTGGGCAAACTCCAGATTAGTATAGTCCAGCCTTTCTTGAGGAGTTGGGTTCCAGAGCCCAAGCTGTGCATTGAGCGTGTTAGCCTAGTACTTCTCAACAAATGATGATCAAGAGTGGATTAAAGACATTCACCCAATATTGAAATAAAAAAGAAGCTAAGACCAAAATAATAGAGATAAATATGATAAAAGGGGCCTTTATCTCCTCAAGCAGGTTCTTCCAAAGTCATGAGATGGCAAAAACCCTTTGGTCTTTAGCCTCAACTTTCGAACAGCACTGGGACCTGCTGAGGATGTGAGGCTGAATCATTTATTGGGCCAATAACTTAGCTTTAAAAGTGATCAGTGAAAGTTGTGAGGCTAAAACAGGAGTAATGTGATGTCTGTAAAAGCCAATCAATCCGTTCACATGACATTGCATCAAGTTTACATAGTATGTAACAGTATTTAGCTTGCCTGGCCTGCCAGACCCTGGAAACTCTGGAAACTCTCCAATTGACCACCACTTTCAAGTTTATTTTGTTGCTCTTTTTCTGATTGGATGTTTGTTGGTACTACCCCATGATTTGTGATTGGTTCTATGTTTTATTTGTTGAATGTTATTATACTGTATGTTATATTTGTTATATTTATTATATTGCCAAGCAAGACCAGACTAATTATTTGTATACAATATAAAAAGCATCAGGATGGCTGGCCGGGCTAGCATTTGACCAAAAGAGAAATGAGCTAATTAATCTACAATTTCCTCAGTAATTGTAGATTAATTTGATTAATTTAGCAATTGTCAGAAAATGAAATTTTTATTACTTAAAATTGCATGAAAGGTGAGTGAGAACCCTTGCTGCTGCATTCTGATCTAGTTGAAGGTGAAACTGTGACTTATTGTCCAGACAGGAGAAGAGGACATTGCATGTTAATGGAAACTAAGGACGGAGTCAAAGATTAGAGGAAGATTTCTGGCAGAGAGGGTGATGCTGGCAGAGTGGGGCAGATGGTGGGATGTGTCTGTGCCTGGAAATGTCTTATATATTTGCACTTGCTCCCACTGTCTGTGTGAGATACTGTATATGGATACTGGAGGGACATGTTACTATAAATATCTAAAAAGGAGCAAACGTAGCAGTGTTGTCTCTGTTGTGGGGCCTCAGGTTACACTGCAGAGTTATTTATAGACTGGGTGCTTGTGCTGAGAATGAGCGCACTCTGCAGTAGCAGCATATTATGTCATTATCTTGAGATAAACCTGGGGTGAATCATCTCTCACCTTAGATCACTGTTTCCCAACCTTTATTGAGCCGCGGCACACATTTTACATTAGAAAAGTCACAAGGCACACTACCAAACAAAAATGGCAAAAAAAACTATATTTTTTTTAAATATAATAAAAATCTAGTCTAATTTTACTCAGTTTACTGAAACCTGGGTCTGTTTAGTTAAACACAAAGTTAATATTCTTACAGGAATCGAAGACACACAAAGATTTATGTCCGAGTCTCTTTTTTTCCTAATTATAGCCGTCATCCTTGAAAAGTCCACCTCGCACAGATAGGTTGTGGAGAAAGGGAGCAGAACTGAAATAGTTTGTCTTGGTTGGTTCCCCAGTATAAGTAAATCCAAAGGCAAGATAACTTTCATTGTATTGTCATGAGCTTACCTTTTATGGCTTTCTTCTGCCACTATTCAGGCTAGAGCCTTTATCTGGGTCAGAATTTTCTCCAGGACCCAGGTCAGATGGATACTTTTTCTTTTCAAATATTTATTTATCGCTATTACCTTCAATGGATAACCTGCGGCGTTGTCTCACTCGCAGCATGACTATGTACCGGGGCACACTGATTGAAAAACACTGCCTTAGATGCACCTACCGGCTCCGACAGTGCAGCTGTTTCCATAAAATAAATCTATATATGGCTCCACCACAGGAGCAGCACCAATATAACTAAGAAATACACTATAAAATCAGAGAGTGAAGGTGCTTGAGACCACACTAAGATTGGCATCAAGAAATTATTTCATTGAAAATGTCATTAACTTTAATGTTTTTATGTCAAAGGACCCAGATGCTCTATATTATGTCGTCATGGCAACAAGAGTCATTTGCATGGTCACGTGCACAGTCTCAGTTGGTAGGGATCAAAAAAGCTCCGAAAGTCAGATAGTGGTTTGGACAAAATGGGAAAGTCAAGAGCACACATATTTTCATTATTTGGAGTAATAATAATAATTAAAGCCGCAAGCGGCGATAAAGGCCCTCGCCTCCCTTGAGACCGCAGGGACACATGCACTCGGAGGATTGCATTTCGTGCTTTAAAGCGTAAACTTCACGGTAATGTCAAATAACCGGGCCTGTGCTACTGCTGGGGCCTGCTACACCACCTTGTAATTTAGAGTTAAAGGTCTCCACAATCCCTGGTTTTCCTGGGATCTGTCTGAACCTTTGAACATAATACATTATGCTTGGGCTAAGGCGAGAAAAACAAAGTACTGGCTGGAGATTTGAGATGACTCAGGAATCGCTGCACCCCCCTGTTTAAAAAGGCAAAATGTAAATATAACTTGTCTAAAAGTACAAGGTTACAAGTTCCAAAGGATTCTGAGGAGTTTTCTAAGACTCTAGCCGTGGCTCTGGAGGGGCCTCCTCTAAAGGAAGGATCCTGGCAATTGGGAAATGGCATTTATTTCCCAAAGATTGCCTCTTCACAGACTCATTACGACCACAGCCACAAATGTATCAAAAAACAAATTGATAACTTTTTTGGCACACGTGTCTAGATGATATTCACCAAATTTGGAGCTGTTTAGATGAAAAGCCTTTAGACACAAGGGGTGAGATTTAGGTGGTCACGCATTCCACCCAACATAGTAGATTTTCTGTTGAGTTTACGGTATGGCTGTAATAAACTTTTATGTTTGCCCTGAGGTGTCCTATGGATGTACCAAGTTTTGTATTTCTACATTGGAAAAATGTACTTTCCTTTTCCATAGAACCAATGTATTTTGATTTTTCTAGGGGTCGCCACTGAGTCATTTTTCATATTTTTTTTTCAGCGACTTCAAATACATAAATTTTTCGCTGGGCTTGAAGTCTGGGACCAATAAAAATGACTTTTAGTTGCACGTTTACTGGGTCAAATTGAGGATCATTTTGCAGAAAAATTATAATAAAAAAAAATATACCAAATTATAATAAAAAAATATATAACTCGAGCAAAAACGACAAGAAAAACGCCTGTCTATTTTACACACATGTGTTTAGCTCATTTTGCCCAAGTTTGGTGTCTGTGGAATGAAGCAGCTATTTTCTGTTGTTTTTTAAAAGAGAGGTTGTATTCTAAGTCGGTTCACATTTTCAATTTAAAATGGCTGCCTTCCCGTGTGTGATAGGGTGTGGTCCCCATTGGCTTTTTTGTTAATAAGCCCATGATGGATGTGTGTACCAAGTTTCATTTGCCTACGACAAACTAAAATTTTCACTTCCCATTGACTTTTTCCACATATTGGGACGTTGCTATGGCAACACATTTATAGATAGGGGGTGGTTGTCATTGGCTTTTATGCTCGTCATGCCATAAGAGATGTGTGTACCAAATTTCATGTCTCTATGACAAACTAAATTCTTGGGTCCCATTATAAGTTTGTAGGGGGCGCTGGAGAGCCATTTCTAAAGATAACCCTTTTATTTACATATTTTTGTGTTCAGGTCATGAATGTGCACAAACGCCTTTTTGGGTCCGACTCGATCCGAGAAGGCGTTTGAGAGTTAAGAGACATTTTATTTTCACAAAAATGGCCACCTCGTTACAGGCTTGCCACACCCATACCCGATAAGATATCAACAACAAAGTCACAAATTTGGTTGGCACACGTGTCTAGATGATACTCACCAAATTTGGGGCCATTTAAATTAAAACACAATGATTTGCATCTTCTTGCGCAAGGGGTGCGATTTTAGTGGCCATGCGTTTCACCCCACATGCCGGACTTCCTGTTGAGTTTAGGGTGTGGCTGTCATTGACTTTTCTGTTTGCCCTGAGGTGTTTTATTGATGCACCAAGTTTCATTTTTCTACGTTGGAAAAAAGTTACTTTCACTTTCCATAGGCCCAATGTATTTTGACTTTTCTAGGGTCGCCACTGAGTCATTTTTCGTTTTTTTTTTCGGGGACTTCAAATACATAAATTTTTTGCCGGGCTTGAAGTCTGGGACCAATAAAAATGACTTTTAGTTGTTGGTTTACTGGGTCAAATTGAGAATCATTTTGCAGAAAAATTATAATAAAAATATATACCGAATTATAATAAAAATATAACTCGAGCAAAAGTCTAGAAAAACACTTGTCTATTTTACATACATGTGTTTAGCTCATTTTGCCCAAGTTTGGTGTCTGTGGAATGAAGCAGCTATTTTTTGTTGTTTTTTAAAAGAGGTGTATTCTAAGTCGGACCAAATTTTCAATTCAAAATGGCCGCCTTCCCGTGTGTGATAGGGTGTGGTCCCCATTGGCTTTTTGTTCATAAGCCCATGGTGGATATGTGTACCAAGTTTCATTTGCCTACAACAAACTAAAAATTTCACTTCCCATTGACTTTTTTCACATTTTTGGGACGCTATGGCAACACATTTATAGATAGGGGTGGTTGTCATTGGCTTTTATGCTCGTCATGACATAAGAGATGTGTGTACCAAATTTTATGTCTCTATGACAAAACTAAATTCTTGGGTCCCATTATAAGTTTGTAGGGGCGCTGGAGAGCCATTTCTAAAGATAACCCTTTTATTTACATATTTTTTGTTCAGGTCATGAATGTGCACAAACCCTTTTTGGGTCCAACTCGATCCGAGAAGGCGTTTGAGAGTTAAGAGGCGTTTTATTTTCACAAAAATGGCCACCTCGTTACAGGCTTGCCACACCCATACCCGATAAGATATCAACAACAAAGTTACAACTTTGGTTGGCACACGTGTCTAGATGATACTCACCAAATTTGGGGCCATTTAGATTAAAACACAATGATTTGCATCTTTCTGCGCAAAGTGCGATTTTAGTGGCGCGCGTTTCACCACATGGCGGACTTCCTGTTAAGTTTAGGGTGTGACTGTCATTGACTTTTCTGTTTGCCCTGAGGTGTCCTATGGATGTACCAAGTTTCATTTTCTGCGTTGAAAAAACTTACTTTCCATAGGCCCAATGTATTTTGATTTTGTAGGGAATTCGCCACTGAGTCATTTTCGTTTTTTTGTGACTTCAAAAACATAACATTTCCGAGCTTGAAGTCTGGGACCAATAAAAATGACTTTGTGCATGTTCACTGGGTCAAATTTAGGATCATTTGGTCACAATAAGATAAAAAAAAAAAAAAAAATCCGAGCAAAAACAATAGGCCCTCCCGGTCATCACCGGCTCGGGCCTAATAATGAAAATGTAATATTTAGGAAAGTGAAAATTGTACTTATCTTCCTTCTCTGAAGAGATGCTGCCATGGAAACACTCAGGTCATTCTGTCGGACTGTTCCTTTTCAATGAGAGCCATATCAGAAAGTGAGACAAGGAGTCACCACAACAATAAGAGCTTCTAAAGAGACCTGGATGGTTCGACAGGTGGAAGACAGGACATAGACTGAGCAGCCATTCTTTTCTTTTGACTAAAGTATAATGTCATCAGTACAATTCCTCTTTCTGCCCAGCAACAAGCCAACTGAAAAGCTGTTTAATTTTGAGATGCTCACAAGCTCATTGATCTTTTCTGCTCAGGGAACATTCAGAAAGTATTTGCACACTAACTGCCTCACAACACAAACAAGACAGATATAAACTCTTAAGTTCTAATTTTAGTTTTATTGATTTTCATCAGGTTTGTTCTATTCTGTGTTTGTTTGTTGCAGATGTCAGGTGACCTCATAGCCCTGCCTTCTGTGACCACGCACACCAACAGATCAGAGTGGGCGGGGCCTGACACTCAGTGGGTGGTGCCTCAGTTTACAGTGGCTGCTCAGTGTCGGGTGGTTGCCACAGCGCTGCTGTGCGTGTTAGCGGTCGTCAGTAACACGTGCGTGCTGGTGAGCGTGTGGAGCGCACGTGGGCTGGCCTCTCACTTACGCCCCCTGCTGCTGAGCTTGGCGGGGGCTCACCTAATGGGGGCGCTTCTAGTCATGCCAATGGACGCTGCATGGAACGTGACGGTGCAGTGGAGAGGGGGCGCTGTGCTTTGTAAACTCATGTGTTTCCTCAAGCTGCTGTCCATGCACGCATCCGCCCACGTGGTGATTGTCATCAGCCTGGACCGGCAGCACGCCATCCTGCGACCACTGCGCGCTCTGAACGCACACCAACGCAATCGCCGCATGTTAGCAGCAGCATGGACACTCAGTGTGGTGCTGGCTACGCCTCAGGTAACTCCAGGCTTTACTATTCTCCTTGTACTAATGTAAAAGCTGAAGCTTATGCTAATAAATGCTCTGAGTGTGCTCCAACAGTCACTGCATGTATTAGCAGCTGCACTAGCTGCCTCCAGTCCAGAGTATGATGCCTGTCAGGATTTATTTGTCAGGACTATACACAAAACTTAATGCACTATAACCAACCAGGAATAAAAGAATCCTAAAGTGAAGGAGAGGAGAACAGAAAGAGTCTGGTTTATTTCCTGCAGTGACAGCTGCATCATTTTAAAAACAATACGGTGGGTTCCAAATGAAGCAGAACTGTGCTGCTTTCAAAGATTAATGTATGTATTTGAAATTTGACAAATTCTTTCATCCAAGACAGTAACTTCTGGAGAGAAGAGACCAGACTCAAGAGAAGAGCTCATCTTCTGAACCTGGAGCTGGAGCTACAGCATGTGTTCAGAGAGCTTCTGAACTGGGTCTTCTCCTGGGGTCTTCTCTTTGGTTGCCCTGTAATAAAATGACACATGAAAAAGGCAGAAAAACATTATCTACTCATTAACAAAGCACCAGGGTTGTGTTTGTATCTGAATGTAAGAGGCTATGAGGGCTTACTGTAAATGATTGTATATGATATGTATTTATTGCCTGTACACACCTGTGGATACAGCAGCAGATGTGGGTGGGGCAGGGGAAGCTGCAGCAGCAGCAAGTTTTCACAGGGGGGGACCCAGCGTCACTGGCATCAAAAGTCAGCTCTTTCTCTGGATAAACACATAAAGTCAGTGGAAAACTAGATTAGCTCAGGCTTTAGCTAGCTAGTTGGCTCAAAAGTTGGCACCTTTAGTCTTCAAGGTGCGTTCACACCAAACGCGAATGAAGCGTTAAGCACGAGTGATTTACATGTTAAGTCAATGCAAAGACACGATTAGACCCGCGTGGAAATCCTGCGGCGCGATTCGCGCGAATGACACAATTTGCGCACGCGCGAGTTAAAAAATCTAAATATTCGCGCCGCGTTAACCAATCAGGAGCTTGCTCTAGTAGTGACGTGCTACGAAGGCTGACCATAGAGGCAGAAATCCAAAACAACAATGGAGGATGAAAAAAAGGTTTAAGTAAAAGCATCTGGACTCAGTTTTCAAGTCGTCTCTAATTCCAAGAGACTTTGTCAATTCTGAGATCAACTGGTAAGAGAGCTGAGCGAGCTTATATCCCCGCACAGCGCTGAATGTTTCACGCTGTTTTTCAGTCCTCTAAAGTAAATAGAGCACTGCTACTATCTCAACAAAATCCATCTCAACCATTCTTCAACAAGCCTGGAAGACAACCCGCCTGGCAGAAGCCCCTCCCATGACGCAAATTCGCGTCTGTTGTTGAGTGAATTTCACGCGCGAATGAAGCGAGTAAACTCAAAATGTTCAAGCGTCCAACTATGCGCGAATAGCGCAATTCAACGCGTTACGTTTTTGCTTGGACTTCTTCCTCTCTATGTAATCCGAAGTGACCTGCAGACAAAAACCAGAGTGCATTAATATATATAAAGATAACTATATGGATACCTATGAAAACACTAATATGAGCATAATATTTATAACAGACATGAAGGAGATACTGAAGGACATAAAGGACTGACCTAGAAGAAATGAAACTAATGAAGAACTCATGTCGAAAGGAATGAAGGTGCAACTAAATCAAAGGCCTCTGTTTCCATGGCAACAATCTTCACTCTGACATCACCACTGCAACATTTCTATAGGGCTCAGTCAGTTTCATAAACGTAGATGTTCGAATGATTGAGCTGAAGGGGAGCTAACCTCTGCACTATGCCCGCTGCAGACTCACTCTGTCAGCAGTGGTCTCTGGAATAGAACTGTTCTTACTCTCAGATGTAGTTACTGTCTAAACAACAAGTCAGTGTTTACATCTTTTCAAAACTTGTTTTTAATATTGTAATGTATTAATTAAAAGTCTTGTCCTTTTTCCAAAAGCAAAACTTGCCTTTTATTAGTAGTAGCTATTTTAGAGTTCCATACAGACACTGTCATAAGACACTGTTTAGAGCACTGGTTACTCTGGTTATAGTGCACAGGATTCTGAAGCTACAATGTTTTTTCTCAAGTCTGGAGTTGCACAATCTGTAATAGTGACAATGGTTTAGAGGTAGTCAGGCCTATAATTTATTATATCTAATGTTGTTTAAGTCTGTCATTTATGTAAATGTTATTTTTATTTGTTGGAAAAGGTATTCTAAAAAAGTAATAAAGGCATTTTTTTGATAATAGAAATAGTATTAGCTGTGCTAGCATTCCTTATAGGACCCAAAGGGTGCATTTGCGTAGAGATAACAGCAGGGAGCAGCTCTAATCTGAGCCACAACATTCCTCCACAGATTAACACTGCTTCAGAGTCACCTCCATCAGAGCAGTTTGTCTGCAGGCTTCCACCTTGTGGCCATCAGTGGAGATAACATTGTTTTCTTGTTTTCACCTGACTTTTAAGTGAGCTTCAGTTAAACTGAGCCAATGATTCATGAATTATAATCCATATTTCATGTCTATCTTTCTAGTGGACTATCAGTGTTTTTGGTAATATCAGTATAAATTGGTTGGAGCAACTGGGTTGTTAAGCATGGAGAGTGCTATTCAAACTGGGATACTGAGGCCAAGGGTCTCAGTGACCTCAAACCTAAAGTTTTGAATGCTGGGACAGAGCAAGAATGTGTGGTTGTAATTGTCTTCTCAGTCAGGACAGTGTGAGAATGCTTTGTTTTGGCTGAGGCCCTTATGGAAGTGTATGTGGGTGGTCCTGTGGGTTCTAGGGTGGATTTTATATTGGTTTAGTTATAATATTTTTAAGTTTGAGCAATTTTATTTTTGAATACAGCTTTGGTGTATAATGAATGATACCAGTGTTAATGTGGGTTTTAAATCTTCCCTTAACTGTGCTGAAAATTGCAGATATTTATGTTCCGGTCTATTTGATTGAATTGTTTTTGTGAGCAGAACCTGTTGTTGTACTTCTATTATACTTCTATGATTCTTTATGATCTCTCTTTTCTTCCTCTGTTCTTTTCCTGGTGTTGTGCAGTTGTTCGTCTTCCGTCTGAGTAAGGTGCAGGACGTGGACTTTACACAGTGTGCGACTCACGGCAGTTTTTCGCAGCGTTGGCAAGAGACGCTCTACAACATGTTCCACTTCACAACGCTGTACGTATGTCCCCTGGTGGTCATGGTATGGTGCTACAGCTGTATCCTGCTGCATATTCAGCGCCAGGCCACAGCCCAGAGAGGTACCACTCACACCAGACTAACACTTTTACTGTGGGCCTAGTGTCTTGCTGATCTGACTTCCTTCTCTGTGCTGCAGCTGGAGAATGGAGTCTCCGTCGCTCCGGGACAGATGTGATCCCCAAAGCCCGGATGAAGACTGTGAAGATGAGTGTGGTGATAGTGCTGTCCTTTGTGGTGTGCTGGACTCCGTACTACCTGCTAGGTGTGTGGTATTGGTTTCAGCCAGAGGTTCTAGATTACACACCGGAGTACGTCCACCACAGTCTCTTTGTGTTTGGGAACCTGAACAGCTGCCTGGACCCGCTCATCTACGGCTTCTACTCCCCGTCCTTCAGGAGCGGACTAGCCCACTGCTGCAGGGGGAAGCATAAAGCCACCGGGCCAGGGACCAGACACCAGAGTCCCGTCCACACCAAAGGGGTCCACAGAGAGGACCACGAGATGGACAGCATCAACCAGGACCAAGGAGAGCTGGAGTGAGGTCTGACATCCTGGCTGTTAATGGCACTCTTAATGCATTATTGAACTTGATTGACTCAGTTTGTTAATGCATCAAAGTCAGCTGTAAGAGACACTGGACCTGCTCCCATGCTCTAAAATCATTTATGGAGCCATTTTCCTTTACAGTTTTCAACTCAGGTCAGAGACCAAAACCAAAAAGTCAGCCAGCAACATTGGCACAAACCGAGTCATCCAGTCAGTTTTTAATTATTGTATTAATGCACATTAATAATGTTCTGTTTGTGATTTGAAGCACATTATGATGTTTACATACATTTTCAATGTGTGATTTTAGTTAGATTAAGACAATAATCCAAATGTCTCTACGGTCTTTTAAACACAAGTGTTATTCAGTGTGTGTGGATCTGTTGCAGTTGAGCTTCATCCAAACACTCACAGCTGCTCTCTGCTCTGCACCAAAGTGTGTACAGTCCTTCACCTTATTTTCCTTCAAATCTTTTTTAATCTATTTCAGAACAAGGTTAATTTCAGTAAAGACACCACTTCAACCTCCATTTCAAGTCTCCTAAAATTTTATGTAATTTGTGTCAGACTCTGATGTTTTGTTTGAAAAAGTCCTGAGAATCTCTTCTAGAGCTTGAACTTTTACACTTCCTTCTGGGAACTATTCCAAACGTGAAACATCTGCAGTTTTAATTATGTCATTAATCTGGACTGTGCACTAACATCTCCAAGACTTAATGGTCTTTATTCACTCTTCTTGGCAGACATCATGGGACTCTACATCCAGCTCAGCAGACAGAACGTTTCCAACCCGCCTTGTCTCACGCAGGAACAAACAATTCTCGTTCAGATGTTGATTATTTTCCATACACCAGGGTTTACTTTGTAGCACTATACTTTGCAACATGGCCTTTATAGTATTAATTTAAACACTGTAAATAAACCCCACTACTGTGAGTTTTAAGTTCCAAGTGCCGTTTATGACTCAAGAACAAACTCTGCTTATTCCCACATTCCATTCTTGTACAAGCTGTCCTGGTATTTCAAAACACTGAACTGCTGCATTTTCGCATAGCATCTGCACAAACTCAAACACTTTTCTAAACACTGTAGAGCCTTTTGTTTGAAAAAAATGCATAACTTTTGTTCTTTTTCAGTGTTTCTGGTTTTCACCACAGGGCCTTGTCCTGTTTTGGTGGAATGTAAAAACCCAAAGATTAATGTGGAAATGTAAATGTGTTCAGATCAGTTAATTAATTATGAATTTTATGAACACTTAAATTTTCTGTAATAATAAGACAAAAACTGTATTTGAATTAAATCTATGCATTATTTCATGTTGAATGTATAAATGATAATCAGTCTAATATTGTGTGTCCGTGCATGAGAAAAACAAAGATTCTCCCATCTCACTTGTTTATTTTCACCTGTTAAAATGAGAATAATAAACAAACTCAAAATTTACAAATAAACATTTCTGAAATGTTTATTTGTAACATTTCACATTTTTTGTGAAATATATATATTTTTTTCACTTGAGGAATATCTCCTGCCTCTCTTTAGCTGATGCTGAAATTCTCATTCATGCATTTGTCACATCCAGGCTGGACTATTGCAATGCGTTATTCTCTGGACTGCCGAGGAAAAGTACTCACAGACTACAAATGGTCCAAAATACAGCCGCCAGACTTTTAACAGGAAGTTTGATCACATTACTCCGGTCCTGGCTTCATGTCTCTCGGCTGGCCTGTAAAGTTGAAGTCCACGTATATGCGTCTGTGAAATAGGCTGTGCAGTTTGACAAGGAAGGTGAGAGAAAAAGCCGAGCTTTTTATACTATAAAAAAGCCTAAAAATGCAAAAGTAAAATATTTTATTGGTGAGATTTTATTTTATTTTTTTCACTGGTCATTTGGGCCAGCTTTTATTTTACTGGCTGATTACAAATCAAACCGGCCATAAGCTAACAGAAGAGCTTCACTCACTTTTACACATGTATTACATACAATCATTTTATCATGTAGTCAAACTTTCCTCTAAACAAACATATGCAATTGATCAACATACATCTGACAATTAATATATAAAAAGCAGGTGATGATAAAATATCAAAATCATAAAACAACAGAAAACTGAACAGCTCAAGGGGTTCACAAACTTTCAAGCAGCACTGTTTGTACTGTATATGAATGGAACCTGCTGGCTTATCCCCATTCGGGGGTCGCCACAGCAAAGTAGTTTGCATGAGTAGCTTGGCAATGTTTTTACTCCAGATGTACTTCCTGAGTAAAAACAGGAAGTACACCTTCCCTCTCAATTTACCTGGGTTAGGAACCGGCAACTGAGTCCATCGCTGGAGTTGCTCCCTAGGCAATTCGAACCCCCAGTCTCCCACACCAAAGGTGAGTGCACTAAAAGGACATGTGTTTATAAAATGTATTTATTTATTTATTTATTAAAAAGGGACAGTGCATATTGATGAACATAAAATTGTAAATATGCCAGAATTAGCACAGTGGCTACTTTACATCTGTAGTCCCTGGCAGGTCAGGACAAGATAACAGACAACATATAACACAATAAAACACACATTCAATACAAATAACAATATTAGACTTAACAACACTTAATCAACACTTAAGCAACATTTAATCAACACTTAACATTTCAGGTGTAATGCTCACAGACCTGGTTCCTCTTGAGCCAACATTTCAGGTTTGTCTTAAATGTGTTTATTGACTGGCTGTCTCTGATCACAGCTGGGATGCTGTTCCAAATCTTTGTTCCTTTGACTAAAAGCACTTGTTGACTGAAGGCTGTGCGTCTCAAAGGAACTTCACAGTCACCTCGAGTAGGGGCTCTGGTCACTCTGTCACTTGTCCCAGATCTGAATTTAATAAACTCATTCAGAGGCGGTGGAGAAAGACCAGGTAGACTTTATAAATTGAACAAGCTAATTTAAAGTTTTTAAAATTGTCAAAACTCGGATAATTATATTTCTGAAGCATCAGGCAATGATGATATGAATAAGGTATTTTATCAAATATTTTTAAGGCTCTTTTGTAGCGATACAATTGGTTTTAAGGTAGACTGGTTTGTCATTGACCAATTTGTAATGAAATATTCAATGTGTAAAAAATCATAGAGTGAAGAAACATTTTAGCAGCATTTTCTGGCAATAATAATAATTTAATTTGTTTAAAATTACAAATATTAAAATAAAAAATTTTACAAAATGTTTTTACATGTTTTTTAAAACACAAAGTTGAGTCCAACGTCACACCGAGATATTTAAATTCGTCTACAATTTCAATCTCCTCCCCTTTTAAAATTACATGTGAGCTTGGCTTTGCTGTTGGGAGTTTTGTAAATACCATATAAACAGTCTTTTTAGAATTTAACAGAAGACATGATTTTTTGAGCCACTTGTCAATGCAAGTTGTAGCTTCTGTCAATTTTTCAGAGAGTTCAACATCAGACTTTGCCTTTGTAAAAATTACAGCATTGTCTGCATATAGCTGAGAATTAATATGTGGGCAAACATTTGGCAAATCATTAATATATAATGAAAATAAAATGGGCCCAAGTATAGAACCTTGAGGTACTCCAACTTGACAATCTAGATATGGAGATTTAATACCACTGATTGAGACACAATTCGGTCTGATAAGTAAAATTTCATCCAAGAAATAGCTTGTTCTGAGAAATTTAATTTAGTCAGTCTAGATAATAATATTCGGTGATCAACCGTATAAAAGTTTTAAGTTCAGAAAAATGGCACCCACAAGAGGGCAACTATCCAAATAGTGTTTCTCTTTTTCCAGAAAATTATTAATTGCAGTTTCTATCGAGTAATTGGCACGGAAGCCAAACTGCAGAGGGTGCAGAGGAGTATAACCCATACTTAAATGGTTTGTCAATTGTTTAGCTACCCATTTTTCCATAATTTTTGAAATGATGGGTAGTATACTGATTGGTCGGTAATTTTTTACATAATTTTTAGTCCCAGACTTAAAGACAGGTGTAATTGTGGCAACTTTCCAAGAAGTGGGAACAATAGAATGCCTGATAGAAAGATTAATCATATGAGTAATTGGACATATCAAAATATCTTTGTGTACCTTTATGAAGTTTGTATCCAATCCATACACCTTTAGTTTTGGAATTTTTTTAATTTTTTAAATATGGAGGCTACTTCTAACTTGTTGATCTCTGCTATTTTAAAAATGGGTAAAGTCTCAATTACAGGAAAAGTAAAATCATCAGTTGATGTAAAAAGTTGTGTAATTTCATATACCGAATCTTTAAAAAAAGTATTAAATACAGATGTCACCACAACAGGATCTTTCACCAGTTTATTATTAATTTGTAATTGTAATTCATTAGTATTACTTGCCCCTTTGCCGGTTATTTTATTTATCTGCCAGACTTTTTTTCCATTACCTTTTGTAATCTCTATAACTGTCAAATGTCAAATTTGCCTTAGCTTTGCGCATAACTTGAACTACCTTGTTTCTGGCTAAGGTGAATAGTTGCTTGTCAGAATTAAGTTCAGTTTTTAGTGACTTTTTAAGTAGTTGATCTCTAGTCCTCACTAGTTTTCTGCACTCTTCACTGAGCCAAGGTAGATCACGTTTAATTCTTTTATTTTTCTTTATCCTCTTTGTGTGCGCAGCTATTGCCTCAAGAACTTTGGAGTGAAATGTTACACTATTTGTTCAAATACTGTCACATGAGATCTCATTCCAATTCGTCTCCTTTAAGGCTTTTGCCAGAATTTGGAGTTGACCTTTTGGCACTATATCATAAAAACATGATGGACTATAATGATGTACAGGACCTTTGAAAACGTGCTTTAGTTAATTTCCGTGTAAAAAAATGGCATGATGGTCAGAGAGACCAGTTAGAAAATTGTACGTTTTTAAGATTCTTTCAGTTTTATTTGTGAATAGGAGATCTATTCTTGTTTTAGATTTATTAGTTATCCATGTTGGTTTTTTAATTAATTGAACCATATTCAAAAGGTAAGTTATTTGTTTCAAGTTTTTCCTTTCTTTTTTGCTATCCCAGTTAATATTGAAATCCCCTATTAAAACAATCTCTTTATTGGGACTGAAAAAATCTATTAGCAGTTTCAGCTGGTCAAAAAACTCTATATGGGACGGAGTGGCTCAGTGGTAGAGCAGTCATCTTATTGAAGGTGGAAGGTTGGCGGTTCGATTCCCGCTCTGCCCTGTTCATACTGTCGTTGTGTCCTTGGGCAAGACACTTAACCCACCTTGCCTCCAGTGTCCGTAGCACTGGTGTATGAATGTGTGACTGTAGAGGTGTGTTTCGTGGTGGTCGGAGAAGGTTGAGCGCCGTTTGTATGGCAGCCCCCATCTCTGTCTGCCCCAGGTGTGAATGTGTGTGAATGGGGTGAGTGGAAGCACGATGTAAAGCACTTTGGGTGCCCGAGAAGGGTGCAAAAAAAGCGCTATATAAATTACCATTTACCATTAGTTGATGGTTAGGGTTAGTTGATGGTTTCCGATAAATACGTTTTATTATTCACGTTTGGAAATCAAGCTCCGAATATTCAAATGACCACCAAATAGACCTTTGGGTTTTAATTGTGGGTCCCAAATAGCCCTTGCTTGATTTAAAGTCTGAAATAATTTTAATGAACGATGATTTTCATAACTGGATTTCTCTTCAGATTATGTTCTTCCCTTGATTTATTGTGTTGCAGATTGGGATTCATACTGTTAGGTGGTAAATTAACCTGGTTTCTTTTATCATGAGAAATATTGTCTTTGGAGAAAGGGCACAGTAGAATTATGCCTACCTCTGTGTTGTTGTTAATAGAAGTCAAATCAGTTAAATTAATCTGGATTGGTGTAGCCACTTCCTTATTGGTTTGAGGAGAGTGAAGGCCAGTAAACAGTGAATAAAGCCCAAGCCCAACAATGAAGGAGGCCTAGGTGGAGGCCTGGGTTAATGTAGCCCGGGTAGCAGTGGATGTGGCCCATGCAGCAGTGGATGAGGCCCTGTTAAACCTGTTGCCTGTTGAGTTAGCGGTGATTGTGTAGCATCCATGTGGTCCACATTCAAAGACAGAGGACCAGGATTTATTTCTACATCCCCAGCTAGGAGCAATATCATCAAAAGGTGAGCAGTTCCCAAGTAAGATTTAAGTGATTGTCCCTTTGTACCTGTGGAGGGTCTTGCATGGCCATCATCCAATACTGTTGAAAAGAGAAAGTGTTGACTCATCTTGGCTGGGTAGAGTAACTGGTCTTTATCCTGTTTTCGTGGACATGTTAATCTCAAGAGCAAATACAGAGATATTAAAACAATAAAAAGATCACCAGATGATAAAAGCCATGGTCTTTTGATGCTTTTAAAACGCTTTTGTGCCAGACACAGGATCTGCCAAACTGTGTGACTGCTCGACGGCAGCCATCTTGCCCCATCAATCTAAAATACAATACATATTAAAAATCACAAAGAAATAACATATCAATCAGATCATCATGGTTGTCATTGGCTTTTATGTTTGTCGAGACATAAGAGATGTGTGTACGAAATTTTATGTCTCTATGACAAACTAAATTCTTGAGTCCCATTATAAGTTTGTATGGGGCGCTGGAGAGCCATTTCTAAAGATAACCCTTTTATTTATTTATTTATTTCACCCCACATGGCAGACTTCCTGTTGAGTTTAGGGTGTGGCTGTCATTGACTTTTCTGTTTGCCCTGAGGTGTCCTATGGATGTACCAAGTTTCATTTTTCTACGTTGGAAAAAAGTTACTTTCACTTTCCATAGGCCCAATGTATTTTGACTTTTCTAGGGGTCGCCACTGAGTCATTTTTCGTATTTTTTTTTTGGCGACTTCAAATACATAAATTTTTCGCCGGGCTTGAAGTCTGGGACCAATAAAAATTACTTTTCGTGCATGTTCACTGGGTCAAATTTAGGATCATTTGGTCGGAAGAAAGATAAAAAAAAAAATCCGAGCAAAAATAATAGGCCCTCCCGGTCATCACCGGCTCGGGCCTAAAAAAAAAAAAAAAAAAAAAAAAATCCGAGCAAAAACAATAGGCCCTCCCGGTCATCACCGGCTCGGGCCTAATTAAAGCCGCAAGCGGCGATAAAGGCCCTCGCCTCCCTTGAGACCGCGGGGACACATGCACTCGGAGGATAAGTTCCAAAGGATTCTGAGGAGTTTTCTAAGACTCTAGCCTTGGCTCTGGAGGGGCCTCCTCTAAAGGAAGGATCCGGGCAATTGGGAAATGGCATTTATTTCCCAAAGAAATGGCTGCCACTTCACAGACTCATTACGACCACAGCCACAAATGTATAAAAAAACTAATTGATAACTTTTTTGGCACGTGTGTAGATGATACTCACCAAATTTGGAGCTGTTTAGATGAAAAGCCTTTAGCACAAGGGGTGAGATTTAGGTGGTCATGCATTCCACCCAACATAGTAGATTTCCTGTTGACTTTACGGTATGGCTGTAATAAACTTTTCTGTTTGACCTGAGGTGTCCTATGGATGTACCAAGTTTTGTATTTCTACAATGGAAAAATCTACTTTTATTTTCCATAGGCCCAATGTATTTTGACTTTTCCTAGGGGTCGCCACCAGTGGTGGGAAGAGTACTGAAAAATCATACTCAAGTAAAAGTACTATTACTTACCAAAAAATGTAATGTGAGTGGAGTAAAAGTACCTGTCCTAAATACCACTCAAAGTACGAGTAAAAAGTAGCCCCTTCAAAAGTACTCAAGAGTAGGGAGTAGTGAGTATTATGCTGTGACTTATTCCACCTTATACCCTGTGAAATAAATATGTAGCTTTATAACAGTGTCGTTCTCTTTTACATTCAAATTGCGCATTGTATTCTGCAGTGTATTTAGTAGCGGTTTAAAGCCATTTTGCGATTTAAGTCATTATACATAGGCCTACAGTATAACCAGCAACAACCCCGCTCCCTCTTCTCATCAATGACGACTGACGAGATAGTCTTATTAAGCAGTCGTTGCTTGTGATGATTTTTGCGTCTTCTCGAACACGTCCATACTGCTGCATTAATAAAATGACCGTGCCTTCACTCCAAGCTGGATGCTAATCGCTAACGCAATTGTTTTTGGCGAATAATTTCGGTTGCCTGAAACATTCGGTGCATCCCTAATTCACATTGGCTCGAAAAACCTAACACAGTTTTATTTATGCCCCCCACACTATATTTGTGACGTTTATTATACCATTTAACATAAATATTTAAGATATGATACTTAGCAAATATGAAATCTTACCTCGATGTGCTTTTTTAAATTAGAGGAAGAACTCTTGAATGCTGATATTTCAACCGGTCTGGGCAAGCAAAGTAGGCATGACATAACGACACAATTGCCCTTCTTCGCCTTCATTGTAAAAAGCTCCTTCAGGTACGGCCAAGGATGCTGAAGTGCTGTATTTGAGTTACTGCATGTTGAAGCATCCACCACACTTCCTTCCTCCTCCTCCTCCATGATTAAACTAAATTGGCGCCAGGTGTTTTGAAGTCTGTCTGATGCAAGTGTTCTATGCGCGATTTGATTGGACGGGATCACTGGACTGATTATTCTCCTTAGCCAATCATCATTGACAGGAAAAAAAAATAAACAATGTAGCGACTGCAGGTTGAGGGAAAATAGCGCAGTAAAAGTACCGATACAGCACTAAAAATGTACTCAAGTACAAGTAAAAGTACACTGTTTTTAAACTACTTAATAAAGTACAATTCCTGAGAAAAAATACTCGATTACAGTAATGAGAGTTAGTTACTTTACAACACTGGTCGCCACTGAGTCATTTTTCCAAATTTTTTTTTCGGGGACTTCAAATATATAAATATTTTGCCGGGCTTGAAGTCTGGGACCAATAAAATTGACTTTTAGTTCCACAATTACTGGGTCAAATTGAGGATCATTTGGCAGAAAAATTACAATAAAAAAATATATACCGAATTATAATAAAAAAAAATATAACTCGAGCAAAAAAGTCTAGAAAAACACTTGTCTATTTTACATACATGTGTTTAGCTCATTTTGCCCAAGTTTGGTGTCTGTGGAATGAAGCAGCTATTTTTTGTTGTTTTTTAAAAAAGAGGTGTATTCAAAGTCAGAGCACATTTTCAATTCAAAATGGCCGCCTTCCCGTGTGTGATAGGATGTGGTCCCCATTGGCTTTGTTGTTCATAAGCCCATACAGGATGTGTGTACCAAGTTTCATTCGCCTACAACAAACTAAAATTTTCACTTCCCATTGACTTTTTCCACATATTTGGGACGTTGCTATGGCAACACATTTATAGATAGGGGGTGGTTGTCATTGGCTTTTATGCTCCTCATGACATAAGAGATGTGTGTACCAAATTTCATGTCTCTATGACAAAGTAAATTCTTGGGTCCCATTATAAGTTTGTAGGAGGCGCTGGAGAGCCATTTCTAAAGATGATCCTTTTATTTACATATCTTTGTGTTCAGGTCATGAATGTGCACAAACGCCTTTTTGGGTCCAACTCGATCCGAAGAGGCGTTTGAGAGTTAAGAGACATTTTATTTTCACAAAAATGGCCACCTCGTTACAGGCTTGCCACCCACACCGATAAGATATCAAAAAACAAGTCACAACTTGGTTGGCACACGTGTCTAGATGATACTCACCAAATTTGGGGCCATTTAGATTAAAACACAATGATTTGCATCTTTAAGCAAAGGGGTGAGATTTTAGTGGTGTTTCACCCAACACATGGCGGACCTCCTGTTGAGTTTAGGGTGTGGCTGTCATAGACTTTTCTGTTTGCCCTGAGGTGTCCTATGGATGTACCAAGTTTCATTTCTACAATGGAAAAATCTACTTTCACTTTCCATATGCCCAATGTATTTTGACTTTTCTAGGGGTCGCCACCGAGTCATTTTTCGTATTTTTTTTTCGGGGACTTCAAATACATAAATTTTTCGCCGGGCTTGAAGTCTGGGACCAATAAAAATGACTTTTCGTGCATGTTCACTGGGTCAAATTTAGGATCATAGGTCGACAAGAAAGATAAAAAAAAAAAATCCGAGCAAAAACAATAGGCCCTCCCGGTCATCACCGGCTCGGGCCTAATAAATAAAAATAATCTGAGCAAAAACAATAGGCCCTCCCGGTCATCACCGGCTCGGGCCTAATTATAATAAAAAAAATATATGACTCGAGCAAAAAAGTCTAGAAAAACGCCTGTCTATTTTACATACATGTGTTTAGCTAATTTTGCCCAAGTTTGGTGTCTGTGGAATGAAGCAGCTATTTTCTGTGTTCTTTTAAAAAAGAGGTGTATTCTAAGTCGGTTCACATTTTCAATTCAAAATGGCCGCCTTCCCGTGTGTAATAGGGTGTGGTCCCCATTGGCTTTTTTGTTCATAAGCCCATGCTGGATGTTTGTACCAGGTTTCATTTGCCTTCGACAAACTAAAAATTTCACTTCCAATTGACTTTTTCCACATATTTGGGACGTTGCTATGGCAACACATTTATAGATGGGGGTAGTTGTCATTGGCTTTTATGCTCGTCATGACATAAGAGATGTGTGTACCAAATTTCATGTCTCTATGACAAACTAAATTCTTGGGTCCCATTATAAGTTTGTAGGGGGCGCTGGAGAGCCATTTCTAAAGATAACCCTTTTATTTACATATCTTTGTGTTCAGGTCATGAATGTGCACAAACGCCTTTTTGGTTCCAACTCGATCCGAGAAGCATGTTTGAGACTTCGCGTTTATTTTCACAAAAATGGCCACCTCATTACAGGCTTGCCAAACCCATACCCGATAAGATATCAACAACAAAGTCACAACTTTGGTTGGCACATGTCTCCTGATGATACTCACCAAATTTGGGGCCATTTAGATTAAAACACAATGATTTGCATCTTTTTGCGCAAGGGGTGCAATTTTAGTGGCCGCGCGTTTCACCCTACATGGCGGACTTCCTTTTGAGTTTAGGGTGTGGCTGTCATAGACTTTTCTGTTTGCCCTGAGGTGTCCTATGGATGTTCCAAGTTTCATTTATCTACGTTGGAAAAAAGTTACTTTCACTTTCCTTAGGCCCAATGTATTTTGACTTTTCTAGCGGCCGCCACTGAGTAATTTTTTGTATTTTTTTTTTCGGGGACTTCAAATACATAAGTTTTTCGCCGAGTTTGAAGTCTGGGACCAATAAAAATGACATTTTGTGCATGTTCACTGGGTCAAATTTAGAATCATTTTGCAGAAAAAAATAAATAAATAAATAAATAAAAATAATCCGAGCAAAAATAATAGGCCCTCCCGGTCATAACCGGCTCGGGCCTATTAAATTAAAGCCGCAAGCACCGATAAAGGCCCTCGCCTCCCTTGAGACCGCAGGGACACATGCACTCGGAGGATTGCATTTCGTGCTTTAAAGCGCAAACTTCACGATAATGTCAAATAACTCGGCCTGTGCTACTGCTGGGGCCTGCTACACCACCTTGTAATTTAGAGTTAAAGGTCTCCACAATCCCTGGTTTTCCTGGGAGCTGTCTGAATCTTTGAAAATAATAGATTATGCTTGGGCTAAGGCGAGAAAAACAAAGTTCTGGCTGGAGATTTGAGATGACTCAGAAATCGCTGCACCCCCCTGTTTAAAAAGGCAAAATGTAAATATTGTCTAAAAGTACAAGTTTACAAGTTCCAAAAGATTCTGAGGAGTTTTCTAAGACTCTAGCCGTGGCTCTGGAGGGGCCTCCTCTAAAGGAAGGGTCCTGTCAATTGGGAAATGGCATTTATTTCCCAAAGAAATGGCTGCCTCTTCACAGACTCATTACGACCAAAGACACAAATGTATCAAAAAACAAATTGATAACTTTTTTGGCACACGTGTCTAGATGATACTCACCAAATTTGGAGCTGTTTAGATGAAAAGCCTTTAGCACAAGGGGTGCAATTTAGGTGGTCACGCATTCCACCCAACATAGTAGATTTCCTGTTGAGTTTACGGTATGGCTGTAATAAACTTTTCTGTTTGCCCTGAGGTGTCTTATGGATGTACCAAGTTTTGTATTTCTACATTTGAAAAAAATTACTTTTACTTTCCATAGGCCCAATGTATTTTTATTTTCCAGGGGTCGCCACTAAGTCATTTTTCATTCGTTTTCCTCGGGGACTTCAAATACATACATTTTTGCCGGGCTTGAATTTTGGGGCCAATAAATTTGACTTTTAGTTGCACGTTTACTGGGTCAAATTGAGGATCATTTTACAGAAAAATTATAATAAAAAAAATATATAACTCGAGCAAAAACTCATTTTGCCCAAGTTTGGTGTCTGTCGAATGAAGCAGCTATTTTTTGTTGTTTTTTAAAAGAGGGGTGTATTCTAAGTCGGTTAACATCTTCAATTCAAAATGGTCACCTTCCCGTGTGTGATAGGGTGTGGTCCCCATTGGCTTTTTTGTTCATAAGCCCATGCTGGATGTGTGTACCAAGTTTCATTTGCCTACAACAAACTAAAATTTTCACTTCCCATTGACTTTTTCCACATATTTGGGATGTTGCTATGGCAACACATTTATAGCTAGGGGGTGGTTGTCATTGGCTTTTATGCTCGTCATGACATAAGAGATGTGTGTACCAAATTTCATGTCTCTATGACAAACTAAATTCTTGGGTCCCATTATAAGTTTGTAGGGGGTGCTGGAGAGCCATTTTTAAAGATAACCCTTTTATTTACATATCTTTGAGTTCAGGTCATGAATGTGCACAAACGCCTTTGTGGGTCCAACTCGATCCGAGAAGGCGTTTGAGAGTTAAGAGACATTTTATTTTCAGAGAAATGGCCACCTCGTTACAGGCTTGCCACACCCATACCCGATAAGATATCAAAAACAAAGGTGTCTAGATGATACTCACAAAATTTGGGGCCATTTAGATTAAAACACAATGATTTGCATCTTTTTGCCCAAGGGGTGCAATTTTGGTGGTCGTGCGTTGGGACCAATAAAATTACTTTTAGTTGCACGTTTACTGGGTCAAACTGAGGATCATTTTACAGAAAAATTATAATAAAAAAAATATACCAAATTATAATAAAAAAATATATAACTCGAACAAAAACGTCAAGAAAAACGCCTGTCTATTTTACATACATGTGTTTAGCTCATTTTGCCCAAGTTTGGTGTCTGTGGAATGAAGCAGCTATTTTCTGTTGTTTTTTAAAAGAGAGGTGTATTCTAAGTCGGTTTATATCTTCAATTCAAAATGGCCGCCTTCCCGTGTGTGATAGGGTGTGGTCCTTTTTGTTCATAAGCCCATACTGGATGTGTGTACCAAGTTTCATTTGCCTACGACAAACTAAAATGTGAATAAAATTACTTTTCGTGCATGTTTACTGGGTCAAATTTAGAATCATTTTGTAGAATAAATAAATAAACAATAGGCCCTCCCGGTCATCACCGGCTCGGGCCTATTAATAAAAATAAAACGGTTACAACTATCAACTTCAGTTCATTTGCTGCAATGGATCTCTAAGCCACTTTCAAATGTAGAAACAAGCATTTAACCTTTAGTTTGTCTGGGTCTGGGTAGTTAGTTTTCCTAAACAGATCATGCAGGATTTTTCTATTTCTAAACTCCTATTCAGCATGCATGTGGTTAAATCTCTCTGAAGCGTGAATGATCATGTGATCACGATACTACAATTCTAAACATGATCAATATCCCCATCAATCTATCAATTACAATTACCCACTAACACGTATTTGAGGTATAAGATTATGTAGTTTTGTTGCAATTTCCACCTGATGCTGCGTGCGTGTGTTCTGTCGGTTTCTACTGTGTGTGTGTGTGTGTGTGTGTGTCTCTGCTTTGTGTCCATGTGTGTCTTGTAGCTCAGCCAGCCAATGTGTTGATCTTTCCAGAGTGTTCTCCAAGACAGTCTTTGTTTGACAGCAGGACTGGTGGTCATATGTCACGGAATGTTTCTCTTTGTCTTCTTGTCACTTAACTTCACTTGTTACGTAGAGAGAGTGTTCCTTGTAGTGTACAAAACTGATCTCTCAGTTTGTCACTATTGTATGGAATAAACGCACAACCAGTTCAATGCCATAGAGTCTTTATTTTTCACAACCACAACAATAACGACTTTTACTAAAGTAGACTTTCCCACAGTTACAATCTATGCTAAAATCTATGAGTTAATCTATGCTTTGTGCAAATTTTTTTCTTTTTTTTATGAATTTTTTTTTAATTAATTCATACACAGGGACATCTATATGTCCCCTGACTTATTAATTATCAACATTATATCAACAGGGTTTTATTTTAGTTTCTATTTGTTACTTGTTACTTTTCTATTCCTCTTCATAAAATACTCTCTAGTCTCAACTTTCATGTTGGTGCATCACTACTATTGCTAAATTATAACCCCTTTTTGACAATGGCATGCTTTAAACACATTTATATTTACAAACATACACACAAACCTGAATGAACCAAACGCTCCAGCCCTGAATACTTTCATAGCACAGAATATATGCTGTCCTCAGATTCCAATACAAATTCCGATGCTTATATTGCTTGCCTCACAACAGCACTCAATGAGACACTCCTCGGTCTCCTATTATACACTTTGCCAGATCCCCTTTTGATCTGTGCCTTTGTAGGTGTGGCGTGACCGAACTGAGCAGATATATTTTAGATGTTTCAGAGTCTGTATAAAAATAATAGCCAACTACGCCACCCTGGGAATTTCACCCAGAGAATATTATGGAAACAAGGACACACAGGTTCACTCACTGATAAAGGAGTGAAGATTTCAGTTTTGACAAAACAACTAAGATTTATTTCTGTTGAGTGGCAGAAAGAACAAATAAAACCTTTATGAAGTAAATAAGCTGTTCATTTTATTACGATAATAAAGCACCAATTCTAAAAAAAAAAAAAAAAGGATCAAAATAATCTTTAAAAGAGCTACATGAATTGGGGCTGAGGCTTACCAGTGAGGGAAAGTGTGAAGGAGAGGGAGGCTACATCCAGTGAGAATTAGGGCACCCAAAACACACAACACACATAAAAATGGGCAAACCAAAGAAAAATAGACAACTGGAGCACCACCACCAGGGGTCACCACTACCTCCACATGGGACCTCAGCAACTCAAACAGAGATGATAAAATCGTTAACAGAGATGGTAAAATCATTAACATGTCACAGTACTTTTACAACAAACAATCACACCACAATCAATAAAATTCATAGACACTCCCCTTGTACAGAGCAGGGGGTTCAGTCCAAATTACTCATAAAACAGTACACTGGTGATGCCAAAGAACAAATAAACAGCAACGAACAGAAGCCGGTACGCAAAACAGCAACGAACAGCTGACGGTACACAAAACAGCAACGAACAGAAGCCGGTACACAAAACAGCAACGAACAGAAGCCGGTACGCAAAACAGCAACGAACAGCTGACGGTACACAAAACAGCAACGAACAGAAGCCGGTACACAAAACAGCAACGAACAGCTGACGGTACACAAAACAGCAACGAACAGCTGCCGGTACACAAAACAGCAACGAACAGCTGCCGGTACACAAAACAGCAACGAACAGCTGCCGGTACACAAAACAGCAACGAACAGCTGCCGGTACACAAAACAGCAACGAACAGCTGCCGGTACACAAAACAGCAACGAACAGAAGCCGGTACACAAAACAGCAACGAGTCCACAAAAAAGGGAAAGCAGTTGGCTAGCTAACTAGCCAGAGCTGCAACGGAGTGTAGCGTGGTTTCACGAGCAATGGAGTACATAACTATGCGCCGGTCATTTAGCCTGTAACCCGGCGCTGTATCCACTCAGAAGAACGCAGGCAGCGGGGGCCTAAACAGCTACAAAATAAAGACGGAATCAGGGTCGGCTTACAATATGATGTCCAGAGTGAAACACAATAACGTACTTACATGCCCAGTTTGACCAGAACACTCCCAGCGGCGCGATCTGAACAATGGAAACACAAGGAGGCCTACGTGGCTGTAAGGGAGTCATACCGGGGTTAAATCCACCAAAAAGAACACCGAAATAAACGTATCCGTGGCCGGCTCCTACCTGTTTACCTGACACCGGAAGAGTAGCAAAGGGGAGTGGCGTGACAGAAGCAGAGAGCGCACTAGGGGTAAGGAAGCGATTTTATCGGGGACCTGGCTAAGTGCCTCTTAAAGCCACAGTGCGACTGGTGCTGCCACATAGGGTTTATCTAAACTCCTAAAAACGTCTTTCTAGAGCATTTGCTATTAGCCAGCCGCGAATCGGCACATGGATTTCACCGTTATGTTAGGTTAGCGCGTCCTGTAGACCGCTTCTATCGTAGCTGTCCTCTTTGGACACTACTGACTTGAACAAGCGCTGACCCCTTTAGCTATAAAAGACATGTCCTTATATACCTTCTAACAAACACCATGTGGTTTACATCATTGTTGTCCTATCTTGAAGATAGAGAGGGGGCCCCTGTTGCCAGGAAGCCTGAACTAGCACAGATAACCATAAGAGACCTAAGTTTATGATAAAGGGGAGGCATATTGACAGATATTTAATCTTTCTTAGATGGGAGCTATGGGTCTTGCTTCCTGGGGTCATATACCTTGACCCCTTTCATACACACACAGACCACCACACCAGAAAAGTCCATGTATTAAGATCAAACTTTAAACTTGCATTTGCTAATGACATAAAATTACATGATATCACACACACATAAATATTTAACAGCTTATACTTCTTGCTTTTTTTCTCCTTTAACAATAATGTCAGTTGCAGGGCAATGGTCTTTTTTCATGCCTGCTCTGCTGCTCGACTGAGGAAGAAGGAGAATACCAGAGCTAAGAACTCATTTGTGATGTTCTTTATAATCTGGTTTAAAGAAGTTCATCTTTGTACTGTGTTGGAGTGGTCAGCAGTGGTCACCGACACATTTAAACCTTGGGCACCTTGGGCTTTGCTCATGTATTGATCCATGTACCCACTTATTGTAGCCGCGTTATTGGCCGATAGTTGGATGAGACTGTACCATTTGCGGGGTCCTTCAGGATCAGGATACACCCTTTGGTAAGCCATTCAGGGTGCATCCCATCCCTTAACAGCTGTTTCATTTGTGCTGCAAGGCGCTCGTGGAGTGCAGTGAGCTTCTTTAGCCAGTAGGTGTGGATCTTGGTGTAGTTCCAGAACTGGAACACAATACGTGTTGTGCTGCTGGTCAACTCAATGCCCCAAAAGTCCTAAACTTTGA
Organism: Perccottus glenii; assembly: GCA_024416835.2. Lineage (NCBI taxonomy): Eukaryota > Metazoa > Chordata > Actinopteri > Gobiiformes > Odontobutidae > Perccottus > Perccottus glenii. The sequence goes on along the minus strand of CM044551.2, from coordinate 32,545,363 downwards.
CCACATCTCACACAGGAGGGGGCACTTCCTGCCCCAGTATCAGTAGTTTTCCACTGTGTCCAGCCAGGGGTGACCAACTGGTTCTATTTAGTGTCCTTATTTAGTGTCCTAATCTAGCATGCAAAGTTAACAACTAACAAGTATAAACAGTTATAAAGATGCATCTTAATAGATAAATCCTAACAAATTCCCCCTATTGAGGTGTCTTGCCATCTCACAACCAAGATCTAAACAACTAAACCATTCCGTGAGTGTAGGTGTCTAAGACTATATTTATATAACAGTTATATAGCAGTCACGTGGACCTGCCCCCTCCAGGTCGCAATATCTCCGGTAGATGGTCATGTCTGGTGTAAATACAACATGGAAAATAATATAACAGTGCTGTGTGTGTAATGTAAAATTAAAAATTCCTAAAACTTCACAAAATTGTTGAAGAATCCCTGAAAATATTTAATACAAAAAGGCACAGTGGTGAAAAACCTATACATTCATATATGTAGTGTGTCACACATGGACCCTATCATATGCTGTCCTCTTCTTCCAGGGGTGTGGGAACACCGAGGTCATCCTCCTCCAGCAATGGTGCCTTCTCCTGCATAGCTTGGTAAGCAGGAGGAGGAGGTTGCTAATACCAGATTGTTCCTTCATTTCAAGCGCAAGAGTGCGTAAGTTATGTAAACTTTTAGATAATAAGTCATCAGGAGCAGTATTATTTGCTATTACTGTACAACAGTTATCCCCAAACATAGAACAGACCTTTCAGCTAACAACATGTCCAAGGCAATTCTATTTTGTAGAGCCATTAAAGTAGTCTGGGAGAGCTGTTCATGGACTGCTTCTGCAGCAGCTCTAGTAAAATTAGCTTTAGTCTTTGTACATTGTAATGGACTAGGTTAATACAATTTACATTTTTGTTTGGAGTAATGGGAAAAATGACACTAATTAGAGGTACTAATTTTCAAATCCTGCTGCTATTTCATCAGCTAATTCAGGGGTGCCCAAACATTTTGGCATTGACGTAAATAAATTGTCATACGGGCCACCATGAATTTTACATGCCACCGAACTCCTTCATCTTCCATAAATGCTTTTTTTGTATTTCCTTTTATTTTGCTTTGTTTTACTATGCTTTCTGCTGCTAGGTAGATCTGATAACTGCCTGACCTGGATACATGTAGATTAAAAAAAATAAATTAATGCAAGTTGTTTTATGAAATTTGACTAAAACTCAAACCTTGATTCAACAGAATCAACAAACAACATGTTTGCATTAATGCGAAGGGTGATTCTGAGATCTTGACTGCAGTAAAATGGGCAGGTCTGGCTCCAAAACTGTAGTTTTAATGCGCAAAATGTCACGCAGGTGCAGGGCCGCGGGAAGTAATTTTGAACAGGGGGTGCTGTGAATTTTTTTTTTTTTTTTGACAAAAAACCTATGAGCCTATAGGCCTATTTAAAATACATTTTAAAAATAAATACATTGAGATTTACTACTTTATTGTCATATACACTTCAGTGCACAGCCAGCCAGGGTCTGAAACACAGACATCAGTTCTCAGATATGCGCAATGCGCTATTAATCTGAAGCAGAATAAGACATAGCCTATACATACGTGCAACTTATTTAGATCAACAAATAATATTAACAAAATATAATATTAATCAAGCTTCACAATAACGCTAAAACAACGCTGACAATTTTGGTCAGCTGGCTTGAGTCACTGCACGTTTGTCACACGCAACTCTATTAACTCTAGAATCTTTTTACGCACACCACAAGGAAATAATCTCTGACTATTTAAGCAATTTGTTTATTGAACAGTTCTCCACATCCATTACGCAAAAAACACACGCACAGTATAAAGCTTTCTGTCTCCATCTCCAACCTTTTTACACAAACCACAAGGAAATAATCTCCGACTATTTAAACGTTATTTAACAGTTCTCCACAACCATTACGCAAAGAACACACAAACGAAATAATACTCTCCATCTCCATCCCCACCACCTTACAAAAATACTATAGTGTACTACTTACAATTGCTTGGCTAGTCAAAGCTCATCCCACACTTGTTGCAAAAAAAATAAATGTTACAAGCGCGGCAGCACCATGCTTTTACCTGAGCTACATGCAGGCGGGGTGCCCTGCAGTGTGGTTACAGGTGTCCAAATGTCGAGGTGCGCTCTGGGATCGTGGAGATAAAGTCTCTCATGAGGGGACGAATGTCCAGGGAGTTCAGAATGTCTGTGTTGGTATGCATCAGCGAAAGGTGTGCGAGTCTTTTCTGGGTCATGGTGCTGCGTACCCATGTCTTCAAAAAACGCAAGGCGGAGAAAGTGCGTTCGGATGAGGCCACGGAGATGGGTAGGCACAGACATAACTCGATCAGTTTTTCTATCTCTGAAAACATGGCTCTTGTTTGTGGCTGGAGCTTTATCAAACATGATGCTAAATCTTGGACTGTGACACACATAAACCCTCTGTCTTTTGTGACATCGGCAAGCTGCTTGGCGATGCTTGGCCTAAGCATTTTGAGCTGGAGTTCAAGGCGGTGACCTGCCTGCCTGACGTTGACCACGTAACTTCCGAACCTGATGATTAGGCCTCAAAATATGAAATAAAATCCAAAATATACGTAATAGCCTACGTGTGTCAAAATCATTTTCTAAAATATTCATAAGGAATTTATAAATTGTGCAAAATATTTTAATAGGTCTACATTTTTTTTAATCTCCCTCTCGTCTCTAGGGGGTGCTGCAGCACCCCCAGCACCCCCACTTCCCGCGGCCATGCGCAGGTGGGAGTCACTTAGTCTAGTTCTCACATGGTTCTTATTCATGTTCATGTTCAGCCAAACAAGCTCAACATTTTCTTAACAAATGTTTGAATCTTTTGGAACCGGGCCATACACACATGGACAAAAATTGTTGGTACCCTTCGGTCAATGAAAGAAAAACTCACAATGGTCACAGAAAAAACTTTATTCTGACAAAAGTAATAATAAATAAAAATTCTATGAATGTTAACCAATGAAAGTCAGACATTGCTTTTCAACCATGCTTCAACACAATTATTAAAAAAAATAAACTCATGGAACAGGCCTGGACAAAATTGTTGGTACCCCTAACTTAATATTTTGTTGCACAACCTTTTGAGGCTATCACTGCAATCAGACGATTCCTGTAACTGTCAATGAGACATCTGCACCTCTCAGCAGGTATTTTGGCCCACTCCTCATGAGCAAACTGCTCCAGTTGTTTCCGGTTTGAAGGGTGTCTTTTCCAGACGGCATGTTTCAGCTCCTTCCAAAGATGCTCAATAGGATTGAGGTCAGGGCTCATAGAAGGCCACTTTAGAATAGTCCAATGTTTTTCTCTTAACCATTCTTGGGTGTTTTTAGCTGTGTTTTGGGTCATTGTCCTGTTGCAAGACCCATGACCTGCGACTGAGACCAAGCTGTCTGACACTGGCCAGCACATTTCTCTCTAGAATCCCTTGATAGTCTTCAGATTTCATTGTACCCTGCACAGATTAAAGACACCCTGTGCCAGATGCAGCAAAGCAGCCCCAGAACATAACAGAGCCTCCTCCATGTTTGACAGTAGGGACAGTGTTCTTTTCTTGATATGCGTCATTTTTCCGTCTGTGAACATAGAGCTGATGTGCCTTGGCAAAAAGTTCATTTTTGTCTCATCTGTGAATTAAATAATAGAATCAGACTCAACTTAAGTTTTTACATGCATGGGGAGAATGGCATGTGGGGCATTGACTGCTCGTTCCACCTCTGTAGTGAGCTGCTCAGTCTACAGAATCTCCAACTGGCCACCTGAATTCTCCCTGGTTTTATTGAAACATTAACACAGGCTGCCTCCCCCCAACCACGCAGGGCAGAGTTTGGCAGTTAGTTACAAAAACCAGTACATTTAAGTGTTATCTCTCTGCACCTAACCGAAACACAGGAACTGTGAGTTAAGATCACTTGGGCTTGACATGTCTGGCTGAGTGCAGCTACATGACAGTTAATTACACACATACAATATTAATGACCCTTTCTTAGCAAAGGCTTGTTGGCCTTTTTTGGTCATATACAATTTGACAACTTTTACTTACTGCAAAGTTCTAACATACTGCAAAGTTCTAACACTGTCCATAGGACATTCTCCCAGAAGCTTTGTGGCTTGTCAACATGTAGTTTGGCATATTCCAGTCTAGCTTTTTTATGATTTGTTTTCAACAATGGTGTCCTCCTTGGTCGTCTCCCATGTAGTCCACTTTGGCTCAAACAACGACGGATGGTGCGATCTGACACTGATGTTCCTTGAGCATGGAGTTCCCCTTGGATCTCTTTAGAAGTCTTTCTGGGCTCTTTTGTTACCTTTCGGATTATCCGTCTCTTTGATTTGTCATCATTTGTCATGGGCGGCAGTAGCTCAGTGGTAGAGTGGCCGTCCTCCAACCGGAAGGTAGTAGGATCGATTCCCGCTCGCCCCACAGTTCATACTGTCGTTGTGTCCTTGGGCAAGACACTTAACCCACCTTGCCTCCAGTGACTGTAACACTGGTAATGTAATGTAATGTAAGTCGCTTTGGATAAAAGCGTCTGCTAAATGAATAAATGTAAATGTAAATGTCATCAATTTTCCTCCTGCGGCCACGTCCAGGGAGGTTGGCTACAGTCCCATGGATCTTAAATTTCTGAATAATATGTGCAACTGTAGTCACAGGAACATCTAGCTGCTTGGAGATGGTCTTATAGCCTTTACCTTTATCATGCTCAGTAGCGGTTTTAGGCAGGCGAACGGGCGGCCGCCGGGCGCATTTTTCGTGACACATTGGGGGCGGCAGCACGAGCAGATTAATTAAAAAAAAAAAATAAATAAAATAAAATTCCTCTGCGTCACGAAGCGGTTTTTCATCATTTGTATCATTTCACTGTGTGTGGAATTGGCGAATTGGCGCTCCCTGCAGCTGCCAGCGCCCCTTCTGAAATGTACCATGCACAGAAGCTGTGTGTTGTGAGAGAAGTGTAAAAGGGGGTGGGGCGCGAGGCGCGGGTGACATTTCACCTCTGGGTCTCTCTCAAATGGAACGGACAGCCTATAGTTTCTGCAAATGAAACTAGGTAATACAAAACGATTATGCTGTCATCAAGGTGAATTGGTTTAGTCTTGACTTCTGGTCGTGAGTGACAGTTGGGGGGATGGGAAATCTGTTGATTGTCCAGTGCCAAATAAACAGAGATGGAGAAGAAAAGGTCAAAGCCATCAGGTGCCCAATTTCAAAAAAAAAGAAAAGAAGAGGAGGAGAAACGAGCAAAAATAAAGGTATGCAACTATGTTCTCTCTCTCTGTATGATTACAGTATCCATTTCATGAATGAAGAAGGGCTAATGTTAATTGGTGGTGGGTATAACTCTTTGTTAGCCTTTTTGCTAATGATGCTTGCTATGCTTATACAACAATAATTTGGTTTCAACTCACTAATGAGATCTAATTTAATATTGTGCTTTGCAATAAAACTGTTAAGAGTTCAGTTATCATTTCCATCTGTTGGTTTAACGTTAGGCTCTGTAAATAACCAACGGCATTTTCAAATCTTTAGGTTAAAGATTTAACATTTGCTATGTAGCTATTTGCTACACAGTGTGCTAAGTATAGTTTCCTAAGTATAGTTTTACAAGTCATAACTAAAAGTGTGTCATGCATAGAATTTGAGGCAGTAACCAAAGAGCTAATAGTTCTTTCATGAAAGTTAGATTAATATACAAATTAATATCCTGAAACCCAAAAAGATTTTGGTGATTAAAAAATAAAATCCCATTGTTTTTGCCTATACATATAATTTAAAGTAATTTTATTTTTAAACAACTGAGTCCTAGTGACCATAGCATAACATGAATAAAATATAATTTTTCAAAATTTTTTTTTATCATTTGTTTCTATGCTCTAAACAATATGATGACATGGGGGAAAAAAACTAATAAAATAAATAAATGTCTAGGAGTCTAGGAGGGTATAGCGTGTAATGACAGACATTTAGTGTGTAAGAGCATGTTTATGTAACCCTTCTATTATGTTTTGAGTCAATTTGACCTCAGGCTGTTTTAGCTTTTTAAAACATTATCCTATGGTCTTTTGATTTCAAATGCAATTAAATTGCAATTTCAGGAGCACTTCTAAAATATTTTGGAGCATCCTCTGCCACTGGTCAGGATGAGCCAACCACCTCCCCCGCTACACAGGCCTCTTCTGGAATGGTCTCGACCCTTCAGGATGAGCCAACCACCTCCCCCGCTACACATGTCTCCACAAATATCTGATATTGAGGATGAAGACCTCTTTGCCTCTACTTCTCCCCAGCATGAGCTTCCGTGTGTGTGAGTGTGAGTGAGTGTGTGTGAGTGAGTGTGAGTGAGTGTGTGTGAGTGAGTGTGAAGGGGGGGCGCTCGAAAAGGGTCTCGCCCAGGGTGTATTTCAATGTAGAACCGCCACTGATCATGCTTGTCTATAATTTTCTTTCTATTCTCCTGCGACAACTCTTTCTTTCGCTTCCTCTGGTCAATGTTGAGTGTGGTACACACCATGTCACCAGACAACACAGTGACTACCTGAAGCCCTATAAATAGGCCCACTGACTGATTACAAGATTGTACACACCTGTGATGCTAATTAGTGCACACACCTTGAATTAACATGTCCATTTGGTCACATTATTTACAGTCTTTTCTAGGGGTACCATCAATTTTGTCCAGGCCTGTTCCATGAGTTTATTTTCTTAAATGATACCGTTGCTTGTCCAATGGCATCCATCCATACACCATCGTTGTTTCTACCTCCTTCAATCAGCGATCTCCTGTTCCTTACAAATTGGACGTTCCTCCTGAGAGTGTGGACGTCTACTAGTCAGTAGGTCATCCACACCTGGAAATAATTGTACAGGAGAAACAAGAGACACCAAAGCACATCTTCCTGATTAACTGGGGGTACCTAATTGTATAGAGTCCTTCGCCCACATTACCACCAGACGTCAGATCTGGCAACAGTTAACATTAACATTGAAATCCACAGAAATATCTTTAGTTCTTGCACAATCCTTCAGGTGTCCTAATAACTTTATATGCTTTTTGGTATTGTTATTTTCAAAACATTTTACATTATATACATTGCCTATCTGGAAGACTGGTGGGGTCACATTCCTGGGTGCTTTTGGAAACACTTTGTCCCACCCTAAACACTTGTCTTTAGGGTTGTCATTAACCATCAGGTCGAATATGTAGTCTATGTCTGATCCTTCCGTATCGGTGCCATAGCTGTTCTGAGTTATCTAAGTGTAGATCTGGCTTGGGCACACACTTTGATTAGTTTGTTTGGATAGCTATGTCAAATGGTTGTTGTAGCCAACTATTGATTTGTGTATAACTTGTCTCTATAACAAATAACTGAGTTAGTTTTAATTTTGAGATGTCTACGTTGGTCACTCTGTTCTCCTGTTTTCTGGGATGGGTCTGATTATTGGGAGTTGCATTTAACAGATTAGTTTTTACAAGAGAATCTCTATTCAAGTGCATACAAAAATCCAAGATGGCATCCTGATGGCAACATGTCTTTTGTCTGTTCAATGTGTATCTGTTTTTAACTTATTTTTATTTATTTATTTTTTTAAACAATAATTTTATTTTCAAAGATTTACATACAAATTAAGACAAGAGTTACATTTTTCATTATGACACACATATATTACCTAAATATACACAAAAATAAAATAAATATATAAATTAAATGAATAAATAAAAATAGTAATACGTAAGTGAACTCAGCGATAACCTTAACCCAACCTACCATTTTAAGTTTGGTAGGTTTAACCCTCCTCTATCATAAGGCAAGTACAGCAAGGAGAGCCTGAGACAAGGGCGCCTGTTATTCCAGATGAAGTTTGTAAAAGTTTTTTTCATTAGGACAAAAAAAGAGGAGTGTGGAGGGAGAGGGATGGATTGGAAGAGATATAACAATTTGGGTAAAATTGACATTTTTAATATATTAACACGGCCAATGAATGAAATGGGAAGTTTTGTCCATCTGTTCAGCAGACCAATTATAGATTCTGATATGGGCTTATAATTTGCTGATACAATTTCACTTACAGTTGGTGTAATTTTAATCCCGAGGTAAGTCAAACCTTCTTGTGAGATTGTAAAGGGTGACTGAACTGGGGGGAAAAGCCTTTCTGCCTTATGGAGGAACAGCAACACAGATTTTGAATTATTAATTTTATATCCTGAAAATTCTCCAAACCTTTCAATCAAATTTAGCAATGCAGGAATAGACTGTTTTAAATTGGAAGAGAATATAATTATATCATCTGCGTACAGTGAAATGCGGTGTTCTGAGGGGCCAATTGGAATACCTGAAATATGTATGTGATTACGAATTGCCATAGCCAATGGTTCGATCGCTAAGGTGAAAAGCAAGGGAGAGAGCGGGCAGCCCTGGCGTATTCCCCTGTAAAGCCTGAAAAGGGGAAGATACTGTTCCATTTGTTAATATCTCAGCTGAAGGGTTAGCATACAGGATCCTCCATTTCATAAACTTATCCCCAAACCCCATTCTTTCCATAGTTTTGAACAGGAATTGCCACTCAATCCTGTCAAATGCTTTTTCAGCGTCTAATGAGAGTAGTGCATTATCACGCGTATTAGATTTCTCATGTAATATATTCAATACTCTACGAATATTATGGAAACCTTGCCTCCCCCAAACAAAGCCATTTTGATCCAGATGAACAAGCTTGGGCAAATGTACTTCTAATCTCTTTGCTAGCACTTTGCAAAGAATCTTTAAATCATTATTCAAGAGAGAAATTGGTCTATATGAACCACAATCAATTGGCGACTTGCCAGGTTTTAAGAGCAAAGTGATCACCGCAGTATTTAGGGAGGGGGGTAAAGACCCATTATTCAGGGATTCCTGGTACATATCCAAAAGGGGGCGAATTAACTTATGATGGAAAATTTTATATAACTCTATTGGTAAGCCATCAGGCCCTGGGGTCTTTCCTCCTTTCATACTGATAATAGCCTCAAGCAGTTCCTCAGATTTTAGGTCATCTTCAAGAGATACCATGAAACCCAAATCTGTGGACTTGAAGTCCAAAGAAAGATTTTTGTCTCTCTGCGGCACTCTACGAATATTCAGAGCTATAAAGAGTCTGATAGTAGTTCCTAAATATCTCATTTATCTCAGTTTGATCAAATGTTATCTCACCCTCCTTTATCTGAATGTAATTTATGGCTCTTTCAGTTTGTAACTGTTTAATATGCCAGGCTAGTAACTTACCCGCCCTCTCCCCACTCTCATAATACGTCTGTTTTAGTCTCATCAAACTTTTCTTTGCATGATCTAATGAAAGCTCATTATATTTAATTTTCAATTTGTGCAGTTCCAAAAGAGAATCAGGAGTAATATTTCGGTATATTTCAGATTCAATTTTCTTTATTTTGCTTTCAAGGTCTACCATTTCTACTTGACAGCGCTTATATTTATAATTTGTGTAACTAATCATTCGCCCTCTTATAAAAGCTTTAAATGCTTCCCACCTGACTGAAGCAGATGTTTGATTCGTGTTTATTTCAAAATAATTATCTATCTGTTTATCAATGAACTCCAAAAATTCGGGATCTCTCAACCAAGTTATATGTAAGCACCATCTTGGGGATCTGCATAAGAAATTAGGAAAATTTTATGTAAATGAAACTGCAGCATGATCTGAAATTAATATGCTATCATACCAGCATTCCCTAACTTTGGAGACTAGATCAGTAGACAAAAGAAAATAATCTATACAAGAGAATGTTTTATAAGTGCTAGAGTAGCATGAATAAGTCAAAGTATCCGGGTGTCTGTTCCTCCATATATCTATTAAATTAAAATCTTGCATGTACTGTTTTAACTCTGTTCTAACTCTGTAAGTGAGAGAGGTCTGATTTAGTTGATCTATCTAATTCTGGATATAGAGCACAATTAAAATCTCCTCCTATGACGAAATATCATGGCAGTTCAGCCAATATTAAAAATAGATTTCTGTAGAAAGACGGATTATCCACATTGGGCCCATAAACATTCACTAAATTCAGTCTAACAGATAGGATCTCGGCTTGGATGATTATGTACCTCCCTAGTCTGTCCTCAATAGTGTTAATTGTTTGTAAAGGTATAGATTTATGTATAAGTACAAGAACCCCCCTACTGTATGAATTAAAAGAGGCCGAAAACACTTGTCCTGGCCATCTCTTCCTCACCGAAACCACCTCCTCTGGGACTAAGTGAGTTTCCTGAAGGAACACTATTTTAGCTTTCATTTGCCTAATTCTGTTCAACACTTGTTTTAATTTAACAATCTTCTTTAGACCTCTTACATTCCAGGATGTAAATTGAATATCAGATATGGGAGCCATTATCGTATATAGAATGTATTCCCGTCCTTGCAAAAAGTACTACAGTAAGTATATAGACTATTACTTTGAAGAAGAAGAAGAAAGAAAAAAAAAAAAAAGGAGAAACACAATAACAGATGGTAAAAGCAAAGAACAGCCAAATAGAACAACTGGTCAACACACAGGAACTTCCCCGAATGGAACACCATCATCCCTCCTCCCTTCCCCAGTTAAACACTTCCCAAAGACTTCTCGAAAGAGCCTGATTATGGACCTATGCTGGTCCTCCCGCAATCTTTCCAGAGTGAGGAACAGCTTGCCTTATGGCTGGTTGGGTCCCGCATCAGTCAGAAATATCAACTCAACATCACAAAACAAAAAAAAAATAATAATAATTAAAGCCGCAAACGGCGATAAAGGCCCTCGCCTCCCTTGAGACCGCGGGGACACATGCACTCGGAGGATTGCATTTCGTGCTTGAAAGCGTAAACTTCACGGTAATGTCAAATAACCGGGCCTGTGCTACTGCTGGGGCCTGCTACACCACCTTGTAATTTAGAGTTAAAGGTCTCCACAATCCCTGGTTTTCCTGGGAGCTGTCTGAACCTTTGAAAATAATAGATTATGCTTGGGCTAAGGCGAGAAAAACAAAGTACTGGCTGGAGATTTGAGATGACTCAGGAATCGTTGCACCCCCGTTTAAAAAGGCAAAATGTAAATATTACTTGTCTAAAAGTACAAGGTTACAAGTTCCAAAGGATTCTGAGGAGTTTTCTAAGACTCTAGCTGTGGCTCTGGAGGGGCCTCCTCTAAAGGAAGGATTGGGAAATGGCATTTATTTCCCAGAGAAATGGCTGCCTCTTCACAGACTCATTACGACCACAGCCACAAATGTAACAAAAAACAAATTGATAACTTTTTTGGCACACGTGTCTAGATGAAACTCACCAAATTTGGAGCTGTTTAGATGAAAAGCCTTTAGCACAAGGGGTGCGATTTAGGTGGTCACGCATTCCACCCAACATAGTAGATTTCCTGTTGAAATTACGATATGGCTGTAATAAACTTTTCTGTTTGCCCTGAGGTGTCCTATGGATGTACCAAGTTTTGTATTTCTACATTGGAAAAATTTACTTTCATTTTCCATAGGCCTAATGTATTTTGACTTTTCTAGGGGTCGCCACTGAGTCATTTTTCGTATTTTTTTTTCTAACCCTTCAAATACATAATTTTTTGCCGAGCTTCAAGTCTGGGACCAATAAAAATGAATTTTAGTTGCACGTTTACTGGGTCAAATTGAGGATCATTTTGCAGAAAAATTATACTAAAAAAAATATACCAAATTATAATAAAAAAAAAATAACTCAAGCAAAAAAGTCTAGAAAAACGCTTGTCTCTTTTACATACATGTGTTTAGCTCATTTTGCCCAAGTTTGGTGTCTGTGGAATGAAGCAGCTATTTTCTGTGTTCTTTTAAAAAAGAGGTGTATTTTAAGTCGGTTCACATTTTCAATTCAAAATGGCCGCCTTCCCGTGTGTGATAGGGTGTGGTCCCCATTGGCTTTTTTGTTCATAAGCCCATGCTGGATGTGTGTACCAAGTTTCATTTGCCTACGACAAACTAAAATTGTCACTTCCCATTGACTTTTTCCAAATATTTGGGACGTTGCTATGGCAACACATTTATAGATAGGGGGTGGTTGTCATTGGCTTTTATGCTCGTCATGACATAAGAGATGTGTGTACCAAATTTCATGTCTCTATGACAAACTAAATTCTTGGGTCCCATTATAAGTTTGTAGGGGGCGCTGGAGGGCCATTTCTAAAGATAACCCTTTTATTTACATATCTTTGTGTTTAGGTCATGAATGTGCACAAACGCCTTTTTGGGTCCAACTCGATCCGAGAAGGCGTTTGAGAGTGAAGAGACATTTAATTTTCACAAAAATGGCCACCTCGTTACAGGCTTGCCACACCCATACCCGATAAGATATCATAAACAAAGTCACAACTTTGGTTGGCACACGTGTCTAGATGATACTCACCAAATTTGGGGCCATTTAGATTAAAACACAATGATTTGCATCTTTTTTCGCAAGGGTCGCGATTTTAGTGGCCGCGCGTTTCACCCCACATGGCGGACTTCCTGTTAAGTTTAAGGTTTTACTGTCATTGACTTTTCTGTTTGCCCTGAGATGTCCTATGGATGACCCAAGTTTCATTTTTCTACATTGGAAAAAAGTTACTTTCACTTTCCATAGGCCCAATGTATTTTGACTTTTGTAGGGGTCGCCACTGAGTCATTTTTCATATACTTCAAATACATAAATTTTTCGCCGAGCTTGAAGTCTGGGACCAATAAAAATGACTTTTCGTGCATGTTCACCGGGTCAAATTTAGGATCATTTGGTCGGAAAAAAAAAAAAAAAAATCCGAGCAAAAATAATAGGCCCTCCCGGTCATCACCGGCTCGGGCCTAATAAAATAAATCTTTTTAGCATATAGCTTATCAGTAATAAACCAGAAGTTTGCTTACGTTCATGAAACTGACCCCAAAACGAAATGTCCTCCTTTAAGACTTGCTAAGCATCTTTCAGGTCTTGCAAAAACCTCTGAGCTTCCGGAGGGTTGTCAAACAAGTGGCGCTTTCCCTTGTATGTCACGCACAAAGTAGCTGGATGCAGTATGCCATAACGCAATTCGGGAATGTTGAGATCGCGAAGATCCTTCTTCACCAGATCAAATCGTTTCCATTTCTTGTGCAGTTCAGCTGACACGTCAGAAAAGAACATGAGCTTTCTTTCGTCCAACATCACTGTGCCTTTTGCTCGAGCTGCTTTCAGAGTACGGACTTTGTCAGCGTAGTTTAGGAATTTCATTATCACGGCTATCGGTGGAGAGTTAGAACGAGCTTCGGAGAATCTACCGATTCGGTGTGCTCTCTCAATTACAAGAGGGCCAGGAAAGTTTCCCGGTCCGAGGATCTCAGGGAGTAATTTTTCTAAAAAGGCACACATATCTTTCCCCTCGATTTTTTCTGGAAGTCCCACTAATCGTAGATTGGACCGACGACTGCGATTTTCCAGATAATCGACTTTCAGTGAAAGAGATTCTATGGCAGTTTTCAGTTTTGCGTTCTGCGTTTGCAACTCTGAGACGTTATCTTCTTGAGTGCCTATTCGATCCTCGGCTTCTGTTACCCGTGTTGTGAGGGCTTTATGATCGCACTGCACTCCGTTGATCGCCTGAAGCAGTCCTTCAAATCGCACAGCAAAGTCCGATTTCAGTGAGTGGATAGCCTCAAGGATTGCAGACTCTTGGCTAACACCTGACGCTGCCTCCTCGCCGTTAGCCTCATTGGATTTAGCATCTGCCTCAGCCTCTCCAGGTACGGTCGATTTGACTTGTTTCTGTGTCGTTTTCATTGGTTTCGGTGGCATATTAGGACGTTAAGATGTATCCAAATTTACAATGGAATCAGTTTGTCAACGTTTGTTGAGTTAAAGAAGAGAATTTAAGTCATTATTTTGCGGAGCTCCGACTCGCGTTCCACTCAGCACCGCGCCATAACCGGAAGTCCCGTTTTTAACTTATTTAAAATGGTTTTAGATTATATTTTATTGAAGCAGTTGCAATCTGCAACTCTATGATAAATACATTTTGTACTCCTGACAAATGTGGATTCTATACCCTGTTCTTTGTGGGCTTTTCTCTTACTGGGTCCTGTACTACTGGCTTGGGCCTGACACACCATACCGAGCCTGTGCTACTGCTTTGGCCATCTAAACCACAACAGACCTGTGCTACTGCTTTGGCCTGCTACAGCACTATTTTAGACCTTATATTGACTGAGGTCTGTACAATTTGGCAACTGCCACAAAGGTCAGCATGTATCCGTCTATTTTTCCACTTTTCCTCTTCTTAACTGTGCTATGTCCATGTGAGGTAAAGGTCAAATATGGATGTCAAAGTTGTCCTCATGTTTTTTTTTTTCTGTTTTTAAAGTCACTGACTGGGATCACACCTTTTTTAATGCGTTGAGTTTTAATAGGAGTCCTGCAAACTTTTTTACTGTTTACAGAAAATATTTTGACTGTGCACTCTTGTGCCTTCTTGTATAAACCATACAACTGGTTACTGACTTTTTACAGTAGGTCCTCCAGCTGGACGAGGCACAAGAAAATCAATCTCATGCACAATTCAATAAAAAAGTGTGTTATTTTACTGCTGCTATTACTGTTAGGGAATGTTGAATCCAACCCTGGTCCAGAACCTTCATGTTTACGCACTCCTGATGATTTTAAAGCGAAGTGTGGCCTTGGAATTGCTCATCAAGTTCCCTCCTTAAATTAGATTTGATAAAAATCTGGGCTGACAGATTGAACACCGATATTCTTGTTTTGTCTGAAACATGACAAACTCAATCACAGATTATGACATTGCTATCAGAGGTTACAATATTTTTCGCTGTGACTGTCCCAGAAAAGGCGGCGGTGTCGCTCTTTACGTAAGGAACAGATTTTTGGTAACTGTTCTGTCATCGTTGTCTATTAGTAAAAAGTTTGAATGTCTTGCTTTGAAATTAGAACTTTATGGAGGGCCATTCTATCACAGTTGTAGGCTGTTACAGACCTCCTTCAGCAACAAATGATGCTTTGTCCTTATTAACTGACCAGCTAGCAATGTTAAACTTTAATGAGATTCTCCTTGTCGGTGATTTTAATCTAGATTGGCTGACATCTGTTTCTGATCATTTTAAAGTAATTTGTGATTCTTTTAATCTTACACAGCTGATCAATAATCCAATAAAATAAGCCAATCAAATATTCCATCCTTGATCTAATTTTTACCAATGTTCTGCATAAATATACTGCTGTTGGAATATTTGCCGATGATTTAAGCGACTTTTGTGTTATCACCACTGTTAGACAAACAAAATTCACTCAAATTGTGTTTAAACAGGATTTTAAACATTTTTGTGAACAAGCTTTTTATCATGACTTGTGGAATTATGACTGGAAAAAGATTTTTCTTAATGATGTGGAACTAGCTTGGAAATATCTTTATGATGCTTTGTCTGAAATTATCAACAAACATGCACCTTTTCGCAAATTTAGAGTAAAAGTACAATCCCTGGTTTTCCTGTGAGCTGTCTGAACTTTTGAAAGAAAGAGATCATGCTTGGGCTAAGGCCAGAAAAACAAAGTCTCAGGTTGACTGGCTGAGTTTTAGGCAACTTACAAATCACTTCACTTTCCTTATTAAAAGACTAAATCTGAATATTACTTGTCTAAAACCACAAGTAATGTAAATGACCCAAAGAAATTTTGGAAAGTTATAAAATCTTTGGAAACGGAGACATACAGACCAACGAACTCCTAACATGCTTTATAAAAAATTCACTTATTCTCACAGATAAATCTGAAATACTATATTGCTTCAACAAACATTTTGTTTCATCGGGTAGTATAAATGAGACCATCCCATCACAAAAACCTCCATTACCTTCCTCAATAGGCTCGTTTGTTTTCAGACCAGTGACTGAGGCAGAGGTCTACAGAGCTCTCAAAGAGCTGGAAACAGACAAATCTGCGGGTCCAGACAATCTTGATCCTTATTTTATTTTTATTTTAATAATAATAATTGTTATATTTATATAGCGCCTTTCCAGAGCTCAAGGACGCTTTACATATCAATTATTCATTCACTCCACAGTCACACACTGGTGGTAGTAAGCTACATCTGTAGCCACAGCTGCCCTGGGGCAGACTGACAGAGACGTGGCAGCCATTCCGCACCTACGGACTCTCCGACCAACACCTTCAACATTCTTACACATTCATACGAGGCAAGGTGGGTTAAGTGTCTTGCCCAAGGACACAACGACAGTATGAACTGTGGGGAGAGTGGGAATCGAACCTACTACCTTCCGGTTGAAGGACGGCCGCTCTACCACTGAGCTACTGCCGCCCCATTTTATCAAGGTTATGTATCTTGGCAAAGGTCTTTGAGAAAATTGTTGCGGAACAGCTTAAAAAAATTATTGAGGTTCATGAAATTTTATCAAACAATCAATCTGGTTTCTGAAAACTACACAGTACAATAACTGCTGCAGTTAAAGTATTTAATGATATAATTTATGACTCTTGATTGTAAAAAGTTTTGTACAGTGTTGTTTATTGACTTGTCAAAGGCCTTTGACACCGTCGATCATGTCACCCTGTTAAATCGGCTTCATAAAATTGGTCTGTCTGACACTGCTATTGGCTGGTTGTCTATCTATCTATCAGGTAGAACTCAGTGTGTACACCTAGTTGGCATGTCTTCCTCCTTTCTTTCAATAACTAAAGGAGTACCCCAGGGTTCTGTTCTGGGGTAATTGCTGTTTTCTATTTATGTGAATGATCTTGGTAAAAAGGTGTCAAATGTCTTTTTTCACTTTTATGCTGATGACACAGTTATTTATTGTTCGTCTCCTTCAATTGAACAAGCCTTTGATTTCTTACAGTCTGCGTTTGATGCTGTTCAGTCTCATCTAAATCAGCTGAGACTAGTGTTAAATGCAAACAAATCTAAAGTTATGGTCTTCTCAAATAGAAAACGGCTACCCTCTCAGCTCCCTAAAAGTTAAAGAACTCCAATTGGTCTCTTATTACAAGTATTTAGGCTTTGTTATTAATGAAAATCTGTCCTTCAAGCAACATATTGAGCATCTTGTATGTTTTCTTTTCATAAACAAATAGTGTTTCTCTGTTTATACCAGGAAACGTTTAATTTCTGCAACTTTTTTACCTTTACTGGATTACGGCGATCTCCTTTTTATAATCACATCTGATCATCTTTTAAAAAAGCTGGACACTGTTTATTATTGTGCTTTACGTTTACGTTTTTTTTACCCGGAAATCGGGTTCATCATTGTACATTGTATGCTACAGCTGAGTTTCCGTCCTTGTATGTTCGCAGGTGGTCTTTGCTGACTTTCATCTATAAATGTATTCTTGGGCTCCTCCGATCTTACCTCTGCACATACATGTGTAAAAATCAACCACAGTATGCTCTGCGTTCTCAGAAGAACATATTGATGGTGGTTCCCAGAGTCAGAACGGAGTTGGGTAAGGCAGCATTTCAGTAACTGCCCCCTGTGCATGGAATGAACTGCAAAAGGACTTAAATCTTTCTGAACTTGTGACATTGGGAGAATTTAAATCTATTCTAAAGAAGCGTAAACTCAATGAACTTGGAACATTTAACTGTTTTTGAACTTGTACACATTGACTTTGATTTTTTAACGTTTGATTGTAAATATTGTTCTTTGTGTTTTTGTTAATGTCTTGTATTTGTCTGAAACTGTATGTAATGCTGTTGTCTTGGCCAGGTCACTCTTGGAAAAGAGATTTTTAATCTCATTGAGGTTTCACCTGGTTAAATAATGGATATAATAATAATAAAAAATACTTTTTTTATATATATTTCAGTGAAGGTAAGGTGTGTGGAATTTCACTGAAAGCTTTCTTACTTTTTTCATTCATTTCTATCTTATAGCCCCCCTTGATGGGGTTCTTCAAGTGTCACATTAGATTTTAGCACTATTACCTTCTGTCCTTTTCTGACAGGGCTATATGTCTCTGTACCACATGCAGGGTTATAGTTGTCAATTTCAAATACTTTCTCTCGTTCCTTGTAAGCGGGATGGTTCTCTTTTTTAAAGCGGGGTTTAATTATATCAACCAGTTTCCGAGACTCTTCTTTCACTATTTCTGACCTCCTCCCCGCTACTTCTACCCTTGTGCCCAGTTTTTCTGCCTCTAACAACCATGTGTTTACTGTGTCTCGCTTACCTTTATCTTGTGGCCCAGAGTGGGAGGTATGTTGACTGGATGGCCTTGAGGCCTTTGATCCTATTTTGTCCTCCTCTGAGTCTGAGAGTACTAGGAGGTCACTTGTCTTGCTTCGGCTGCCCTTCGCAGACTTATTCAGTTTTTCATGTTCACCTCTCTCTTTCTGAAAACATAACTGTTAATCGCCTTTTTATTCAAATTAATACAAAATGTCCTTTAGCGAAGTCAGAGTCATTTGTCTGTTCAACCACCAGAGGGCAGTGTCTGATCATACAAAGCTCAGGGGCTCCTGGTGTGATCAAACACATTCCTATGTCCAGAGTTATGACTTTATCTGGCACGGCGCCTAGTAGTCTGTGTCGCCAGGCGTCATCTTTGACCCAGTTCCTTGTAGAACCAGGCTCTGTCTTGTTGTGAAAACAAAACAGTCATTTAATTTAAATCCCCCGACGGCTGCTTTGGTCTTAACAAACACTGACCATCTGTAGATGGTTAGAAGACAAATGTTAATCCGTGTAGAATTCGTGAATGGTCTGCTACAATTGTGCACTGTGCTACACAAAGTCTAGTCTAACCCGTAATTTAGTTCCAAAATCTTCGGGCGTTATCCCAACCTAGTCTATCGAACTTTTTGACTATGTAGCAGATCAGCCCACGGAATCCCCATGGATTAACTGTCCTGTCTTTTCTATCATTGCCAGAGGCCTTCAGAGACAAGCCTGTATCTGGAGCCTGGAAGTTAACACTGTTTTCTTTCAGATAAAAGGACGGCCAAAGTGTTTTGTTATGGACAAGAAATGTTATTAATGACTTGGCTTTTGCTTTCACAAGCAGTGGAACGTGGGTCCACCAGGCACCAGGGTCAAAGGTGATTCAGGACCAGGACAGACCCTGGCGCCATGTCTTCTAACCATAAACTTTTGGAGATAAAGTTGTTGTTTCAGCCGGACTCAAGGACCCCTCTCTTTCCCAAAGAGCGCTTTATTTCCATCCTGATTGACAGTCGGGAATGCTTTGATCCTAACATCCAAGAATGATCAAAGACCGCCCCTGGTAGTCAAATGGACGAGTGACTCTATCCAATCATCAAAAGACAATTTCGTAATTATTACATTAAAGGAAAATGTATTTTTGATATTGTGTTGTTTATACTGTTCTTTTCCAGGACGTGGAGTTGTGACCAAATAACTTCTTATCCCATTTTGTGTGCAGTTTCTGTTTGGTTTTAATGAAATGTAATGAATGTTTCAACAATATTCTACATATTCATAATACTATACTTTTCTTTGTATAATCCTACAAGTACAAATGTTTTTGGTGTGTGTTATGAAAATATGGTGAAACAAAAGGAATGTTTTAAAAACTTTAGTTTAACTCAGTTTAAATGTTCCCAAGCGACTTCCTCTTCCGCTGGAAGAGCGCCCCCGGCTCAAAGGTGATAAAAGCTGGCTGCTAGCCAAAAATCGCTCTCTTAGCTTCCTGTTTCCTGGGACCCTGCGTCTACGGACAGTGCGCTCCCTGCGGGGACCGCCCCGTATTGGCAACCTCCCAAAGCTTCGAGCCTCGTGTAAGCACGAGTAAAATTTCCTTTGTTCCAAAGACCGTGCCTGCAAAAGCATCTGCTCTTCCCAAAAAGAGCGCGCGCAGAAGCAAGTTTTTAATAAAATCCCATAAAAGACATTAATGTTTCTCTGTTTATATTTGAGAAATGTTCGAAAACTAGGAGAATTCTCTTCCTTTTAGATTAATGAGACTAGCTTAAACAGTTTCTCTGGACCTGTTCAAAATCAGAGTGGTGCCCCTTTTAATCAGAAATTAATTTTAATAAATTAATATTAATATAAAAATCAATTATTGAAATTGTTAAAATTAATCTGGTATATGTTTATACAAACGTACCCTTGTACGCTACAACTATGTGGTCTAGCTAATTCATTCAGGTTTCTTAGCGATTGAGCGCTATGCCATCCTAGTTAAAAATATATATAGAACTTTATGGCTATGAAATACATAGGCTAGTCTAACCAATAACCCGACTCACTTTCTGAGACTGATCAGGTCTCAAGGAGTATTAAACCCTTCGGGTTATTTTCTCTTTATATATTAAACTACACACAAAGTTTTGAACAAGACAAAACAATTGTCCTAAAAAACACAAAACATTTAAAACATCTTATATATTTTTGTATAGTATGCTACTAGTTTTTAAAATAAACGAACAGGCAGATTTTTTTCTCCACATTATGGTCCGCCCCTGTAGGAACAGGCAGAAACTTTAGTTAACAAGGCTTCGCATCCTAATATAAAAATCCTAACAGAGTCACATGTCATTGTTAGGATTTTTCTATTAAGATGCATATTTGTGTTTATACTTGTTAGTTGTTAACTTTGCATTCGACACTGCACCCTAGATTAAGGACACTAAATACCTCCTCTGTTGAAACCAGTTAGAACCAGTTGGTCACCCCTGTCTGGACACTTAGTGGAAAACTACTGATACAAATGCAGTAAGTGCCCCCTCCTGTGTGAGGTGTGCACCTAATATCGTTTCCATCAGATCAGTGTTTACTAAACATCTTGGGCAATCCCCTGCTTTTGGCTTTTGAACAACAGAGAGCAGCCAGTGGACATCTGAGACCAGTGAGCTGCAGGAACAACCTGCCACAAGAACTCCTTCTTCATCTGCCATAAGACTGATCTGATTTACAGAGACTTAACAACCAAATTGCTCGTTGGGTTTTAATAAAGTTTAATTGAATTTAGTAAATGTATTTGAGTTTTAATTACACAGTTAAACTGTGATTAAATAAATGCTTTTGAAATTGCTCTTTTAATTCATATTTATAAATGAACATGTTTATAGGCCTATCTATAGTAGAAATGTAGAAAATGCTAAACATTTTTTTACATCAGTGTGCAGAAGCTAATGGACACATTTATAAATGTGGTGATAGTGTGTCACAGTTAGACGGTGAGTTTTAAATTTTTCTGATTTGCACACATTCTTTGCACATGTTCTGTCATTTGAGGACATAGATTTGGAGTTTCTGTGGAAACAAACATGGCTCCTTTCAGAAAACACACTTTAGCAGTTACCAAAAAAACTGCTAAAGCTCTTCTGAAACCCTTTAGACAGGTTTCAGTAGTGTCTAAAGGGTTACCTCAGGTTAAGGGTAGGCGCTGCCCCTTGTGTTTGATTGGCTGAGGATGTGTGGTTAACCTAATAAGTCCCGCCCACAGCTTCCTTCAGCAGCAGTCACACAGAGCAACAGCAGCAACATGGGTGAGCTATCTTCTTCTACTGTACTATGAGAGGAAGGATAGGAGAGGAACCATAAATGTAGGGCTAAATGAAAACAGGATAAAGTAATGCAAACTAAAAGAGCAGAGGAGGAGGGAGCATGCACTTTATTTGAACATGAGCTGACTCTCTCAGACAGAGGAGCGATTGTGTAAGTCTGGGGTAAAATGAGGGCATGTCTTACCCAATGAGCCATTTCTAAAACTTTCACTGTGTAACTACACAGTCTGAGTGGCATCTTTGTTTATACACTTGCACTAAATGTTTGAGGCATAAAAGCTACATAAAAGCTAGGTGCAGTTCTATAAATCATTAGCAAACACTGTTGTGGTAAATGCATTGGCCTGTTGACACAAAGAGAGACTTTGGTGAATGCACTGAAGCCTTTTGTGTGTCCCGAGGCAGAGTATGTGAGCGGTGCCGAATGGGAGCAGAGCTAGGAGCGGAGTTATGGGATTTTGCCAGGTGCGAGGAGCGGATTTTTAAAATGTTGGAGCGTTGTGATTTTCTCCCGCTCCGAAACGCTCCACTATCGCTCAATTACCAATCACAACTCTTAGTACTGCGTATCCCTTTTACACTACATGCATCTTCTGATCAGACACTGGTGTTATTTAAAAAAAAAAATAAATAAATAAAAACCCTGAAGCGAAAACGGAGCGAGACGTATAAGGACGGAGTGGGGGAGGGAGCGAGGAGCGGAAAATTGTACACCCAGAGCGGAGCTTGAGCAGAGTAATTATGAAATACTTTGAGCGTGGAGCGCAAATTCTTCCCGCTCAGCTCCGCTCACATACTCCCGAGTTGAATTTAAATATAGTACGCGCATAAAACGCCTATGCGATGTCCCGCGTAGGCGCGTACGCTCTTGGTGTAAATTGGGGGTTAGCCTGCTTCAGATCATTGTTCAGTCTGCAGCAATTGGGAGTTCTTTTTTAAGAAAACCCCACTTGGAGGCAATGCTCACTCACAAGGCTTCACGAAGCATTTTGCAGTATTCGGACTACTTAATTTCCATTTGTTTTCTGAAGTTTTAATTCATAATCCATTTCAAGGTTTCTTTTGTACAAAGTTTTATTTGAATCTGTACAAAAGTAGCCTATGGTTAAAAAACGATCAAATTTATGTTTTTGGTACGCTGGCTCTTTTTGTAGAGATATAATACCTTTTTTCCTGTCCCATAAGGTGTGAGGTTGTGGACTCTGTTGCGCAATGTTCTGAATAAATAGAAAAATTAAAAAAATGTGGGTTTCAGGAAACATTTCAGCTGGCTTTGGAGAATAACACAAAATCCATTTCTGAGTCTCTACATGCGCTGGCTCCAACAAACTGAAGTCTCACAAAAATAAAAATTTTATGTTAAAAAGAAATAATACAAGAAAAAAATACAGAATAAAAAAAATGTGTAAAAAAAAAAAAAAAAAGTGGAAGAGTGCAGATAAAACACTTTCAGTTGTCTTTACTGAATGTACGCAGAGCTAAAAAGGAAGATTTTTAATCCTTTAGGCGCTGAGTTTTTTGCTGGTCTCTGGCTCCTCCATCTGCTGTCAGAGAAATAGTAAAAAATCTTCTCTTTCCTTGACTGTTGATACTAACTAATTATTCACTACATTCCGGAATGCAGGTGAGGAGGTACGGTGATTGGTTAGCTGATGGTCAGCATGTGGCCGTCGTAAAGTACACTCCGGGTCTGAAGCACCTGAGCTACACGCTCTGAAAGCATTCCCTCTTGCCTCATTCTGAGCTGCCCCTTTCCCGGCTTTTGCGGTCCAGTCTTGCTGGTCTTATGAGGTATCGATGTTTAAAAGGATTTCTCCAGTAGGTCTCTGGCCCGTGGTGCTCTTTACGGCCGCAGTTTTTAGCTCTCAAGGCTAACTGGTAGCTACATATCACAATATTAAATATCCAGTCGTACTTAATTTTTACAATATCAGAAAAAGCTATTTTCCGATTTTGATTTTCTCACATCAAGACAATTGTACCTGGGCCATCAACATTTAACAAGTCTCTGTTCACTGCAGACACAGCTGCGCCACAAAGCATGGATAGTATGAAGCAGGAACATCAATATTGAGCTAATAAAATGACAAAATAGAAAATGTTATTCTAAATTAAATTCTCTCTTTAATAAAACTCACCACCAACACTTGACTATTTGAACACAAAGTCCATCCACCTTTCTTTCCTCAAGAATAGTTAAATTACTCTGTTGCAGATTTGTCAGCCCTGCAACTAACTGGCCACTGTCCAGTCACCCGCGACCCCGAACGGGACAAAGCGGTAGAAAATGAATGAATGAAAGTCCAGTCTGTCTCGTTTTATTTCTGGCATAAGTTGTCATTCACTGTTGGACCGAAAAATGTCTGCTCTATAAAATTATTGATAATAAAAGAGGCTGAGCTTGTGTGGGAGGTTGAGAGATACCAACTAGAGATAGTCGGGCTCCACGCACAGCTTGGGCTCTGGAACCCAGCTCCTCGAGAGGCTGGACTACACTACTCCGGAGTTGCCAGCAGTGAGAGGCGGTGGGCTGGTGTGGGCGTTCTCATAGCTTCACAGCTCAGTGTTGGAGTTTACCCCGGTAGCTCGGAGCTGTGGCCACAGGGTCTCTGGTGCTTGTCGTTTTGGCAATCCCCAAACCCTGTGGTGGACACAAGTAAGGGATGCCGTCAAGCTGAAGAAGTCTTCCTATCGAGCCTGGATGGCTCATGGGACTCCTGAGGCAGCTGATGGGTATTGGAAGATCAAACAGACTGCAGCCCAGGTGGTTGTGGAGGCAAAAACCCGGGTCTGGGAGGAATTTGATAAGGCCATGGAGAAGGCCTATCGGTCGGCCTCAAAGAACTTTTGGCAAACCGTACGGCGCCTCAGGAGGGGGAAGCAGTGCCCTGTCAGCACTGTTTACAGTGGAGGTGGGCAGTTGACCTCAATCGTTGGACAGTAGAAGGAATACTTTGAGGAGCTCTTCTGACAAGTCTTCCGCTGAGAAGGCAAAGGCTGAGGGCTCACGGTAGACTCGTCCATCGCCCAAGCGTGAAGTTACCAAGGTAGTTAAGAAGCTTCTCAGTGGATGAGTTCCGCCCTGAGTACCTCAAGTCTCTGGATGTTGTGGGTCTGTCTTGGCTAACACGCCTCTGCAACATTGCATGGCGGTTTGGCACAGTACCTATGGGTACACACCGGGGTGGTGGTCCCTCTTTTCAAGATGGGATGAGAATCTGTACCTCCAATTCCAAGGCCATGGTTCACAGCCGGAAAAGGGTGGCTTGTTTCCTTCAGGTTGGTGGAGAGATCCTGCCTCAAGTGGAGAAGTTCAAGTATCTTGGCGTCTTGTTTACAAGTGAGGTAATGATGGAAAAGAAGGTCGACAGGCGGATTGGCGCAGCTTCTGCAGTAATGTGGTCAATGTACCGGTCTGTCCTGATGAAGGAGATGAGCTGTAAGGCAACGCTCTCGAGGTACCGGTCGATCTACGTTCCTACTCTCACCCAGGGCTGGACTGGGACAAAAAAAAGGCCCTGGCATTTTTACTCAGACCGGCCCACCACAATCGGTCAGACACAACCAACTAGTACACCATCCTTGCGGTCCCTGTAGATATGCATATCTACTGTTCCATTCCAAAAACCCCTACAAAGCTGAGAACTAAGTGCCATGGACCAGTGTACCAGTGCAAGTGGACCAGTGTACTCACTCTCTCTTGACAGACTCCCTGGTGATCAAAGGTTCCTCCCTGTCTCTCTCCTCCACTGCTAACTCAACCTGGCTTAACTATACATAAGGACAGAGAGAGAGAGGATTACAATTATTTGGAAGAGTTATTAAAAGTACACTTAGTAAGGATCCATTTTGGTTATATAGTCCTGTATTCTTGAAGAGCAGGATTTCTAGATGGACAAAGTGCTCCATGTTAGAAAAGCTAGTTAACCCTTTAGAACCCAATATAATGAGGATGTAGAATACGGCTAATTCTAAAAAAATTTTTTTTTTTTTTTAAATGAACCAGACAGCAGAAAAACTAGTTTACAATTGCAAGTATAGGCTACTTTGTTTTAAAGAGCACAAACCCCTCTTTAATATGACACCGAACAAGATTTACCTCTCATTGTTGAGATACTCCCCTAAAAAAAATAAAAGAAAACCAACCTATACTACCAAATTACTCACAAAACGTCCTAAAAATATATGATATTCATATTATTCACTCACCGTAAATATTGCATATTAATGATGTTGGAAATTCATTAGAAACATGAGCAAATATCTACTTCGTTGAATATACAGCTAAACAAAAATATACAGCTTTCAAAATGCAAGGCGGGTTTTAATCCCCAAATAGCGTCCTGGGCGCTTTGACGCAGCCATTCTGAGTAATAATTAAAATAATCAAATGGCATCATTTAAGTTTTTCTAGAGAAGGGCCGTACGGGCATTATGGGTATTAAAGGGTTAACATTAGAATAGTCAGCCAAAGAAGCAATTGAATAAGTTAACTCTGCTAACCTATCTACAAAAACAATGCAAAATAGCTTATGCTGTGTTATTTGACTTTAGCTGACTGAGTGGCTAGTGCAGTGGGTGACAATCTGACAGACTATATAATGGCAACAACGATTAAGTTGTCTTATTATAATATTCATTAATTTAGGTAAATCATCATCTTCGTTGTGGTCCAACCAGGCCCACACACACACACACACACACTTTCCTCCTGCACCCGCCCTGATTAACACTCCCTCCCTGTTAATCATGTAGCTAACATGCTTACCGTTTCAATTACACTCTCCATGTTTCTGCAAAATGTCATCAGGTACTGTAGGCTTGGATACTGAAGCTACAGCACTAAACATGTCTGTTATTTTTGCACATGTTGAGGCATCAACCTCTTGCATTTTTATTTTTTTGGCCCGCAACTTCTCCGCAACCCCTTGCACTTTTGTTTCTCCATCCTAAATCCACAGATTTCTGGCTCTGAGCCACTAACTGCATCTGACACAAGAAACAGAGGAGGAGGGGTGGAGCCTGTTAAGAGATGATTGGGCCAGCCCAGTGTCAGTATGAAAAATGAACCAATGGGCCGCTGTCCCTGCTTTATGGGCCGGTCATTGGCCAATTAAAAAAAAAAAAAAATCATATTATATGGACCGGCCCCCAAGTGCGTCGGCCCACCGGGCATTTGCCCGGTATGCCAGATTACCAGTCCAGCCCTGCTCTCACCTATGGTCATGAGCTTTGGGTCATGAAGCACTCTGAATGTGTCCTGAGAGATCCATTAAAAAGAGACCTGCAGGGTTTTGTTTAATTTCATACTAGGTTGTATTTTAATTGATCTTAAATATAAGAAAAAACAGAGGTAACAGAAAACCCCTTGTTTATAACAAGATGATAATAATAAACTGATCCAAGACAGAAACAGGAACTTAGAGGTCAGAGGTCAGCAGGTGTCAGACACTTCTCAGTGCTAACTCCGAGTCTGAACCAGCCAAACATACCAACCCGCATCCAGTCCTAGACTCAGGTTCACTTCTTGCAGCATGGCTTATTATTACGGTTACTGTTAAAATAATTGTTACACAAGAAAAGATGACTTATAGTTGGTTTTGGATGGATTGATGTGTTGAGCTGATGCAGGCTTGTGTCCACAGCAAGCTGCTCCGGATGTGGACCTGGATACCGCAGCCCCCTGGACGCCATGAAGGGTATGTCCTTTAAATCCTGGATTTGGAGACTCTTATGAGACTGAAGTGCCATAAGGGTCCAGTCTGGCTCAGTCTAATCCAGTCTGGTCCAGTCTAGTCCAGTCTGGTTCAGTTTTATCCAGTCTAATTCTGTCTAGTCCAATCTGGTTTTGTCTTGTCCCATCTGGTTCAGTCTAGTCCAGTCTGGTCCTGTCTGATTCAGTCCGGTCCAGTCTGGTTCAGTCTAGTCCAGTCTGGTGAGATTAGTGAGATTAAGGCATACCTCAATCAGAAAAAGGAGGATTTTAAAGGAAGATACAAAGTTAGAGAGAAATGTGTCCAAAAACCTCTTAAGGTGCATTTAAAGGCAAAGGAGGACTCCAAAAACAAGGTGGAGAGGCAGCTGCTGGACAACAACATCAGATAAGTGTCAAAGGAAGTCTCTAACATCACAGGTTACAAGAAAAAGAACTCTGGAACCAGAGATGGAGCTGAGAGAAGAGCCAATGAGTTCAACAGGTTCTTCAACAGGTTTGAAACAGCAGCTTGTTCTACCTCCTACTCTCCCCACTGCAGCTTTGACACCTCCTCCATTAACCTCAACACCTCCATCATCATCATCATCATCATCATCATCATCATCATCATAGGCTTCTCCAGGTTCATCCACTACTACAGCTCCTGCTCTAGAGAGGCCTGACCAGCCCATGATGTCAGTGACTGACCCAGCTGTAATGAGGGAGGTCCCTGGAAGGCTGCAGGTCCAGACAGGGTCTGTCCACGACTTCAAAAAGAATTTGTTGTCAGCTCTGTGTGCCGCTGCAGAAGCTCTTCAACCTGAGTCTTCAGTTAGGTAGGGTCCCTACTTTGGACAAAATCCTGTATATATACCAGTATCTAAAGTAGGGTTCCCAGTTGAACTAAATCAATATAGATCAGCTTTCACCTCTCGCTCACCAATCTGGATATATTTTCTCAGAAAGCTAAGATCATTTAATGTGAACAATAAACTACCTTAAAAAACAAATAGAAAAGGCTGGTTCAAATACGTATTAGTTAGGAGACTCAGGTTGAAGACATGGAGCAATAAAAACAACAGGACAGATGCTATACTGAACAACATAGACCGCCCCCTGCACTGGGCCTTTGAGCAACAGAGAGCAGGGTGGAGCAATGAGACTGAACAATCAATCTGTCTATTGAAGAAGAAGTCTGAATCAATTCATTTGAAAAGACCTAACAACTAAACTTGAATGTTATTTTGAATTTGAAATCATGGCACCAAACAATAGGGACTTGTTATTTACAGTGAGATTAGGCAACTCTATTTGCAAGGTTTACACTGCCATACACTGCCACAGAGGAACTTTAACTGAACCAAATCACTGTTTGAAAAAAAAGAAAAAAGGGATGGGGTTTGATGAAACATTGGGATACTGTGTGAAGGTCTGGTGTGTTTCCAGGGCCTCGCGAAAAGATTGTGTACCTGCCTTGCATCTACAGAAACACTGAGGTCATGAAACCGGACTATCTCTGCACAGTGGACGTGGACCCCGAATCTGACACCTACAGCCAGGTAACACAGCTAAAAGTAAACCTAATACAACTTGAGGAACATTTTTTTTACTTGCAGCCTTGAGCAGCTGTTCACCTGGTGAGCCAGCTGGTCCCAGTGTGAACTTGGACCATGCTCCTGTACTTTTCTCAGGGGTGGGCAGTTTTTTTTTTTTTTACAGCATACAAACCTACAAGTGGGGTCATAGGTCATGGTGGCGGTGGTTGTGCTCCTCTTGAACACTATGCCCCAGGAGCAAAGTGTGTTGTTGATAAAAGTACCTTGGAGTCTTTGCTTTGTCTGTCCCAGGGAGACCTTCTGCACAGTGTGAGGAGCCCTTTACTACCAACTTTGTCTTGGTTTACCTTTCTGTGCAACCTCTCTATTTCTGAATATTAAGGCTCTCTGTAACTTGCAGTTTATAACAGTAAGTGACAAACTCGTGAATGCTGAGGAGGGAGGTAAAGCCATGGTACCACCAGAGCATATTTATTTGTTATATAGACATTGGTCCTGTGTTAAATCAAGGCTGCATATGTTCTTGCTCTTTTTCCAGTTACAGAAAATGTTATTTTGTTCTTTTTTTTTTTTTTTTTAAAGTTTTAACAGTATCTTGTTGTGAGTACAGGTGGTCCACCGGCTGCCCATGCCCAACCTCAGAGACGAACTGCACCACTCTGGATGGAACACCTGCAGCAGCTGTTTTGGAGACCCCTCAAAGACTCGCAACCGCCTCATTCTGCCATCGCTCATCTCGTCCAGGATCTACATCATCGACACCAGCCAGCCCCAGGCACCCCGCATTCACAAGGTACAAGTAGTCAGAAAAAAAAGAACCAACCAATCCAGAACCATCAGCCTTCAGCCTGTGTCCACTGCGGGGGCCAGAACATGGGCCACTGCAGACCTGAGACATGGCCCTGGCAAATATAACTAATCTTATAGTTCAGATCCAGGTCCTGATCTGATAAATCATATCTGTTTCATCCAGAATCAGAATGTTGGCTTTATTCCAGTTCTGGTCTAGACCTAGTCAATCTGGTTTTGCTCTGGTCTAACCCGGTTTGGTCCTGGTCTAACCCAGTCTGGTCTGCAGATGGTGGAGCCTGTGGAGCTGTATTATAAATGTGGCCTGGCCAACCCTCACACATCCCACTGTTTGGCCAGTGGTCAGATCATGATCAGCTGCATGGGAGATCCCTGTGGATCCGGCAAAGGTCAGCAGCTTAAATCTTGCTTTAGATCTGCTTTAGGCCTGGTTTAGTCCTGGTTAAGTCCTTTATTTAGTCCTGCTTTGACCTTGTCTCTGTGGTGCCTTAAGGGGGCTTTGTGCTGTTGGACGGTGAAACATTCGAGGTGGTGGGGAACTGGGAGCATCATGGTGAGGAGGCTCCGTTTGGGTACGACTTCTGGTACCAGCCGCGGCACAATGTGATGATGAGTACTGAGTGGGGGGCCCCTCGGGCTCTGATCCATGGCTTCAACCCCAAAGACGTCCTAGAAGGTACCTCACTTACTCCTAAGTAGCAGCTCAGTCTAAAGATTGGTGAGAGAAACTATTCAGTTTTCCTTCAAACACTGAAAAATATCACCTGAAACTGTCAACATTTGCTGAACAAAATCTGAAAGTAAGTTTGAAGGGTTCTTCTTCTGAAATAACAAAAATGGCGTAGTCGAAAATTATGTTTTGTGATTTATTGTGCTCAATGTTTCCAAGTGCAAAAATAGTAAACAGTAACAAAAATGGAGAAAATTATATTTACAGTATTTACAGTAGATTTTCCAGTAGCAACTCGGCTTCCAACACAGCTTCAAACACAGGCTCTTAGAATTATCTACTCTGTAACTCACCCTAGAAAAAAATACTTTCATCCATCAGTTCTCTATAAAAGGCAACTCCACAACATTAAACTGTGTCTGACTGTTCACAGAACATTTATTTTTCAATAGTGACACTTCAAAGGCTGGAAACAGAAATGACCATAAAAGCAATATTCATATTGTCATGAAAACCTTTCGTAGGTTTATTAAAAGAGAAAGTATAACAGAAAACCTTGATGTGTTACATGTATTTATTTGGTTTAATAGTGCAGATTGCATAACACCTGTACAAAGCATCCCAGATCAGTCTGTGTGGTACCAACAGCAGACATTAACATTTTATTTAGGTTCATGTGACTCGCACTCAGGATGTCTTATGAAGGGGTTGCATCCAAACCTTCAGGACACTGTCAGGACAGTAAATATTTGAAGAACCAGAAGGCCTGCTGTAGCAGCAAGTAACTTTATCACACTTTAAACCACTTAAAGATGAGAGCAGTTATTTAAGAGATAGACATGGTGCTTTTTTGAAGACAAGTCTGCTTAGAAAACAGTGCAGTGACAAACAACCGAATGCAAAACTAATTTAGTAAAGTTAAGGTTTACAGAAACATGCAAAACTCCTTAACTCAGTCATATTCTTTTCTCTACAAGTTTTACTCAGTTTTACTGTGGAGCTTGTCACTGATGTGCTGCACAAGGTGGTTTAGTAACAGTGCTGCTGTTTAGTGTTCAAAACAACAGTAATAGTAACACGCAGTATTCTGTCTGATATAAGTTCACTAACTTTAGCTGTTATCCTGCTCAGACTGGGCCTTGGTGAAAGCTGCTTGATGTAGCTGCTCAGCTAACGTTAGCTATTTTAGACAAACGTTACATGCAGTTGATTATATATATCATCAGAGGTGGACAGTAACGAAGTAATTGTAATTCGTTACTGTACTTAAGTAGTTTTTTCCAGTATCTGTACTTTACTAAGTATTTCCATTCGGGATACTTTTACTTTAACTTCACTACATTTCAAAGTCAAATATCTTACTTTTTACTCAATTACATTTTGCAAAATTAGTCGTTCCTTGTGTTGCCATTAAAAATTTTGTAGAAGAAGACCTCAAAGACGCGTCTCAGTGGGAGTGTCAGGACCGGCTCAATAGAAGCCTCATTCTCTACACGCGAGCTGATAAACATGAAAATAACAAATAAAAAATACACGTGTGATGAAGCTTTGGTATTAGTAATGGCTGACTCTGATTCTGAGGGAGAACATCTACCTTTAGAGTCTTTTCAGCCGAGTGAAAGTGAGAATGAGCGAGAGTGAGAGTGCGCGTGTAACTTGGACAGCGGCGCCGCTGCTCGTGCCTTTCTCAGTGTCTCTCATAAAGCACACGCTGTTTTTCCCACATTTTGCCAAACATCAGTGAAAGAAACGGGAGGAAACTAGTCGCTCTGGCCGCGGTAGTGAAGGGGATGTTGGGAAGGGAAGCCGTGAGCGCGTAGCACCTGCAGCTTTACCTTTAGCACCTGCAGCTATACCTTTAGCACCTGCAGCTTTACCTTTAGCACCTGCAGCTTTACCTTTAGCACCTGCAGCTTTACCTTTAGCACCTGCAGCTTTACCTTTAGCACCTGCAGCCTTACCTTTAGCACCTGCAGCCTTACCTTTAGCACCTGCAGCTATAACTTTAGCACCTGCAGCTATACCTTTAGCACCTGCAGCTTTACCTTTAGCACCTGCAGCTTTACCTTTAGCACAGGTGATAGAAGGCGGGGCGGTTGTACTGCCGTGGCCGCGGTAGTGACAGGGAGTTTGGGAATAATGCGGCTTCTATTGACAGCTGTTTGGGACAAATACGTGTTGGTCATCCTGACACTTTACCCAGTAGAGGAGGGAGAGGCAGGGGTAAACATAGTCAGTGAGAATGCGCTAATCAAAGCAGCGATCGTAATAAAAGTGATGGCTGTGTGCTGTGCTTTATGAGAGGTCCCACACACACACAGTTGTAGTTATTCTTTATTTTGGTAATGTTGCTTTTACAAATTACTGTTATAAAAATTTTATTTCAGAAAAAGAAAAAAAAACTATTATAATATGTTCATTAGTGTGTATGTACTGTAAATAACATAACCGCCAATATATAATGTCATGGTATGCAAATTAGATACTTAAAATGTATTTACTTATATACTTTGGGTCATACCTGACATTTTTCTAGTTTAGAGTAGGACTCTATCTCTTATCATTTTCAAACCACAGCCTTTTGAAATTTGGATCTCAAAAATCTGTATTTTTAAAATAAACCCTGGCGCCTAAAGGGGGCAAGAGACTGACAAAAACTATATGGGCATTATAGCCATAATAAATGATAGTTATACTATAGTTACTTAAGTACATTTGAAGGCAAATATTTTTGTACTTTTACTCAAGTGAAGGTTAAAAGGGAGTACTTTGGATTTTACTGAAGTAATATTTTACCTAGTGTATCTGTACTTTAACTCAAGTACTTGGTTTGTGCACTTCCACCACTGTACATCATACATAGTTAGCGTCTAACTGCCATTGTCAAACATTAACGGAACAGTATCCTGAGTCGGACACTATTATCCTGGGTCGGACACGCCCCTTATAGTGCAGTTTCCGTTCATTTAACGGCTATTTGTTAAGCGATCACCGTCAAAGGGTAAGTCACGCTGTTCTACACATATTCTATCTGTATGTGGATTTTCAGGTATTTCAGGTGGTTTTTGTCAATATTTAGGTGTCTAATGTTTGTATGTATATTTATGGCACACACTCACCTTTTATAGTAATAACCATCTGTATATTTATATTCATTGTACATATTACCTGTAAATCCTGTACATCTCCATATCCTGCACGTATGCAACCATTGTATATATCCTGCACTTTGCTGCTATTGCACTTCTGGTTAGACCTAAACTGCATTTAGTTGCCTTGTACCTGTACTTGTGTAATGACAATAAAGTTGAATCTAATCTAATCTAATCTAATGAAAGTCATTTTCTTTGGCGGCGACAAGATTGCTCAAGTTGCTCTTGGACAACGCTCTGGCTAGCTGATAGCGTGAAGCGTATAGTGTGGTTATCTTATCAATAACTGAACGATTAGGGCTGAAAGTCCGGTTTCTAGCTAGTTTGACTCCCAACCAAAAGATCAGGCCAGTGTATCACACAAGCTTTATGATGTTTTTTATTCTTTGAAAAAGTAAAAAAAAAAAAAAATACTGCCGTGAAAAGGCTTTGCCAACAGTCCCGTCTTTGCGAGTGTCTGAATCAGGGTGCGGGAACTTTCATAAAAGAAAAGAGGTGGTAAAATCTATTTGCGCAACAGATTGATAATTTTAAGTTAGCCAAAATATGTTCTGCTTGTAAAATAACTGTGGAGCTATTTTTACTACCAGACATGTTGTTGTGTGGACATGTCCCCACAAGTGTCAGGACATGTCCCAAACAGTATCAGGTCATTTATAGTCTGTCCTGAAAACGATCAGATGATAATTTGTCATTGTTGTCCAACTCTCAATTTTGAGTGTAATGGAAGATGCATTTGATTTTGATGTTGCAGATTTTCATATTAGAGCAGTGAGATGCTCAGTAAAAAATGCTGTCAAAAAATTTAAATTAAACAATGATATTAACTGACCACTTGTCCAATATTGTTACAGTTCTTTATAACAGTGTTAGGCCTTGCTTTAACCCTGTAATTGTATAACTAGGGCTTTTCTTGTTGGAGTCATGTCCCTACCTTCTTACAAGTACAGTACATGTGTCTATTGTTGTACTGTGTAAATGTTATATTGAAAATCTGTTTTTGTTTTGGATAGAAGAAAAGCTACAGAAAAAAAAAGAGTGCAAAAAAAGTATAGGTTTGTGTGAGCAAAAGGTGTGATATCTATTTTGTTCTCAGGAGAAGAACAGTAAATGTTAATGTAACAATGTTTTATAACAATATACATACAGATTAATTAATTGTTGAAACATAACTTCTAAACTCTATTCTCGTCAATTAACAGATGCAAAACAAGAGGCAGCTCAGAAAGAGAGAAAGTCTGGCCAATAGAATCCAGAGTCCACGGCACAAACCCTAGAGGAGGCAGAGAGGGTCAGCATCAGTCCTGAAGTCCAGCCTAAATTCAGTTTAATTTTTTAATAGCCCAGTGTTACAACAACAATTGCCGCAAAGGGCTGAACAAAAAACAGAAGACCAGCAGGCTGAACTAGACAACATTCCCTGTCCTTAGACCCTCCATCAGGGTCAGAGGAAAAACTCAATAAAACCCAGCTCAGGAAAAAACACAGAAGAAGGATCCACTCCCAGAACAGACAGGCCGTGCAGTGGACACTGACAAATAGTCCATGCGTACAAAATGACAGTGAGTCAGGTTAAGGATGTCTTTAATTGTACCAGGCCAATGGAAAGTTTTCAACCCTGAACTTTAAGTTCCTCCTTCACTTCACCCCCAGGATGAGAACATGTACACAGACTATGATCCTGTGAGCTGCTCAGGAAGTAAATTGTATACAGCAGGTGCTCCTTAACATGCCACACACTATAGCAGTGACTGAGGAGCACAGGTCCTGAATGTTCAGATGTTATACACGTCCACAATACAGCTGGAACAGCAGCCAAGATGGATCAAGGTAGGAGACTAGTACAACACAATTTTTCCAGTCTTTTGTGTTCCATTCCACAGCTGCAAAGGAGGAGTGTCCCCCCAGGATTTATCTCCTGCTCTGGGAACCTCTTTAGCCTCTGATGGTTCCCAACTGCCTCCAGTGCCTAAATGACTAAAAAAGTTAAAATGTAAATTGTGTATGTAACACTGATGAATGGAAGCTACATGGAAATCGCTTTGGATAAAAGCGTCTGCTAAATGACTAAATGTAAATGTAGTGCCATTAACACCAGCAGGGGAGTCCCGAGCTGCTTCCACTCCCTTCCAGTGTAAGAATCCATTTAATTGGTAACAAGAACAAATGTTAAACATAACCTTAACTACAGTAAAAGTGGCAATAGTTAAACTAGATATACTTTAAATGACTGGCCAGCCATTTTAATTTTTACTCTTGCACAAAAAAGTTCCTCTTATTTGGAGTTTGATTTCCAGTTGGCATAACAAGTAGAGCAGATTAAAGTACCCTATCAGAAAACACAGCAGTACCTGCATACTCTGGAGTGAGCCAATCTAAAAAGAATACAATCAATGAAAAACCAAAGTCTTGCTCTATCTTTGTGAAGTGTAGGTTGCCAGGCTAAACACTTTTTTTCTCTGGGTGTCAATTCTTTAGAGCTACTCAACTTCAGGAAAACATAATATGTTGATCCATCCATCCATCCATCTTCTACCGCTTATCCGGGCCCGGGTCGCGGGGGCAGCAGTCTAAGCAGAGATGGCCAGACTTCCCC
Source organism: Perccottus glenii (assembly GCA_024416835.2). Lineage (NCBI taxonomy): Eukaryota > Metazoa > Chordata > Actinopteri > Gobiiformes > Odontobutidae > Perccottus > Perccottus glenii. Next base: position 32,509,312 of record CM044551.2, on the reverse strand, counting down.
CTCCAGCTCTTCCGGGGGGATACCGAGGCGTTCCCAGGCCAGCCAAGAGACATAGTCCCTCCAGCGTGTCCTCCCGGTGAGACATGCCCGGAACACCTCCCTAGGGAGGCGTCCAGGAGGCATCCGAAACAGATGCTCGAGCCACCTCAGCTGGCTCCTCTCGATGGGGAGGAGCAGCGGCTCTACTTTGAGCTCCTCCCGGAGAAAGCTCATTTCGGCCGCTTGTATCTGGGATCTTGTTCTTTCGGTCATGACCCAAAGCTCATGACCATAGGTGAGAGTAGGAACGTAGATTGACCGGTAAATCGAGAGCTTTGCCTTACAGCTCAGCTCCTTCTTCACCACAACAGACCGGTACATCGACCGCATCACTGCAGAAGCTGCACCGATCCGTCACTCGTGAACAATACCCCAAGATACTTGAACTCCTCCACTTGAGGCAGGAGCTCACCAACAAACCTAAAGGGTCACCCTTTTCCGACTGAGAACCATGGTCTCAGACTTGGAGGTGCTGATCCTCATCCCAGCCGCTTCACACATAGAGCTGATCCAGTGTTCCACGACCAGGACGAAAACCGCATTGTTCCTCCTGATTCCGAGATTCAACTATCGGCTGCATTCTCCTCTCCAGTACCTTGGCATAGACTTTCCCGGGGAGGCTGAGGAGTGTGATCACCAACACACCCTGATCTCAACACCCCTTCTTGAAAAGAGGGACCACCACCCCGGTCTGCCAGTTCCGAGGTACTGTCCCCGACTGCCACGCGATGTTGCAGAGGCGTGTCAACCAAGACAGCCCTACAACATCAAGAGACTTGAGGTACTCAGGGCGTATCTCATCCACTCCCGGTGCCTTGCCACCGAGGAGCTTCCTCTACCTGAGTGACTTCGGCCTGGGTGATGGACGAGTCCACCTCCGAGCCCTCGGCCTCTGCTTCCAAAACAACCCTCCACCTCAAGCATTCAGTAAATCATTATACAGCTCCTCATGTCTCCGTCTCTAAAAACTACACTCTTCCCCTCCATCACGTCCCACAACATTTCTCCCTGTCGGAGTCTAAGCCCTTTTTTAACCATTAATAAATAATTCATTTGCATCATGCTTTTCTTTTGAGTCTTTCCAGGTTGAAATGGTTTCAGTAACCAGGAAGTACTTTGTTTCGGTTAATAACTGTGTATCAGACCAAATGGCATTGACATGTGGGGTTCCACGGGGGTCTATCTTGGGACCTCTATTATTCAATATCTACATGCTTCCTTTAGGCCAGTTAATACGCAGCTGTGACGTATCATACCATAATTATGCAGATGACACTCAGATTTACATTTCACTCACAGCAGGTGAAAATGGACCAATCCATTCACTGCGTCACTGCATCGAACAGATTGATGTGTGGATGCAAAATAATTTTCTCCAACTGAACAGAAACAAGACTGAACTAATCATCTTTGGGCTACAGAAACAAAGAGAAAGTGTCAGCAGTCACCTCGAGTCTCTTTCTCTAAAATGTAAAAATCAGGTTAGAAATCTAGGGGTCATCATGGACTCAGACTTGAATTTCCACAGTCACATTAAGTCAATTACATCATCTTAAAAACATTTCCAGAGTCAAAGGGATGATGTCTCAACCAGACTTAGAGAAACTTATCCATGCTTTTATCTCCAGCAGGTTAGATTACTGTAACGGCCTGCTCACTGGTCTCTCAAAACGAGGGTTAAGACAGCTGCAGCTTATTCAAAAAGCGGCTGCTCGGGTTCTAACCAAAACCAGGAAGTACAACCACATCACGCCAGTTTTAAAATCTCTGCACTGGCTTCCAGTTGCTCAGAGAATAGACTTTAAAACAGCACTGCTGGTTTACAAGTCTCTTAATGGTTTAGCACCAGAATATATTTCTGACATGCTAGTTGCTTATGAACCTCCTCGGACTCTGAGAACATCTGGGACAGGCCTTCTGCTCGTGCCTAGAGTTAGAACTAAACATGGTGAAGCAGCGTTTAGGTTTCATGCAGCAAAAATCTGGAACAGCCTCCCAGATGAAGTAAAACAAGCCTCAACTTTAACAATGTTCAAGGGGAGGTTAAAAACCTTCCTCTTTCATTTAAATTTATTTTACACACTCAAAGCATTATCCCATGATTGTACATCGAACATTGCATCTTGCTAGTTATCGCATATCACATTTTTCTTCAATATCGAGCAGCCATAAAACAAATTATTCTAGTATTCACAAGTAGTTTAGTTTGATGCTTCCTGCTTCTGAAGAGTGCAGTCGCACCTCTGCCTGCTCATGCCTGCTTTACTTTTCTTTTTTAGTTATCTCTACATTTAGCCAATGATTTTATGATTAACTTTTTTACAGTACTTTTTACTTTCTTTTAACTGGATTTTGCTTTTATGTTTTTACTTGTTTTTTTTTACTTTTTAAACAACACGTTGGACTCGCCGAGCGACTGGAGCCTTGGTATCTATTTTTCAACATGTCTGGGGTAAAAACAACAACTACAAACTCTTTCTGCCAAAATTGCTGGAAATATCAACAGGAAATCAGTGTTCTACAAACAAAGATTTTTGCTTTGGAATCTGAAAGAGGACTTCAGGAGACAATACCGATCACACAATGTGGTAAGACTGTTAATTTAAACTTGGATGATACAGTGTCATTCCCAAAACTGAGCAAAGCAAAGGGATTTAAACAAAATGATGCCACCTGGCATAAACTTGGTGCCCAGCCAAAGCAGCACTGGATTAGAAAAAAGAATGCTGGCATCACAAGAGCATATGTAGCATCACCAGACATCCAGCTAAAAAACAGATTCCAACCACTGACTGAGCTAAAGGTGAATGAACCAGAAAACTCTGCTGTAAATGAAAATCATGGAGTAAATCAAGCTTATTCTATGGAGAACAGGAGACATGAATCTGTGGAAAAGCACCAGGCAAACAGTGACAGAGAATCTATGCCAAAAGTGAATTTCCAGATCACCTGGAAATTTTAGTTAAATCTGGAATTAAGATGATACCCCTTACACCTAACTTGGCCAGGTCACGGGTTCTATCATCATCACTAAAAACATCACCCCCAATAACACCCAGGAGTACCACTGCTTCACCTCGGCCACTACCTAGAGTCCAATGCACCCCTGTCAGACCCCCTCCACCTCCTCCCAGACCAGCTCCAAAAGCCTTGACTAGCATCAAGGCTACTATCAGTGATTAGGACACTGAGGGCCTCTGCTGTTCCAGACTCTCTGCCCCCAGCTCCATAGCTACAGTCAGAAGTCGCAGATTAAAGAAGAGAATAACAGTTAGATTGTCTAATCAGACAAATCTGATTCAAATCCCCTGCAAACAGATAAAGTCAGGTCCTGCTCAAACGGACTTGAAACTTGCAGTGTTCAATGTCAGGTCTTTGGGAAACAAATCTTTTTTAATTAATATTTTATAACTTCAAATAAGCTTGATTTTATGTTTTTAACAGAAACATGGTTAGACAGCAGGACTGGAAATGCGGTCCTTATTGAATCCACCCCATCAAATTTCACATTTTTATCCAAAATACGGGAAAACAAAAAGGGTGGTGGTGTATGTGACTTTCTTAGGGATAATATTCTTATCCAGAAGCTATCACTTGGAGAGTTTTCATCATTTGAGTATGTGTCATTCAAAATGGAGTTGAGGTTTTCTCCATCTATTTTATATGTAGTTCTTTACAAACCACCCCAACAGTGTCATGATTTTTTAATGAGTTTACTGAAATGCTTTCAGTTATTTGCACAGAATTTGAACAAATAGTTATATCTGTTGATTTTAATGTGCATCTGGATAATGTTTGTGACAGAAATGCCAAAGAACGTTCTACTATTCTTGATACTTTTGGTCTTTGTCAGCATGTTAATGAGCCGACCCATAACAGAGGTCACACTCTGGACCTAGTCATTACTAAAGGTGTTCATATTTCAGATGTGACTGTGATTGATGTTGCTCTATCTGATCATTCATGTGTCTTTTTTCATCTGTCCATAATTCCAAAAGTTGCTGTTGGGCCTACTGTTGTAAAAAAGAGACACATTAACGATAACACCAGGACACAGTTTATGGAGGCAATCAGGTTTGAAAATGCCTCATCAGGTCAAGTTGATGATTTGTTGAATTGTTATACTTCAGGTGTTTTAAATGTTATGAACACCATTGCTCCTGTTAAGGTTAAAGGTATCAGGACGAGGCAGAAGGCTTCATGGAGCAATGCTCACTCTGTCAGGGCACAGAAAAGGGAATGCCGAAAAGCCGAAAGAAAATGGCGTAAATCGAAACTCTTAATTCATTATGAGGTATACAAAGAAAATTTGCATGTTTTCAATCAAACTTTGCAAAAAGAAAGAGAAATATTCTTCTCAGAGATCATTAACAACAATAGTAACAACCTGCGTGTCCTGTTTGCTACAGTGAACAGATTAACAAACCCTCCAGCTCCATTTCCTCCAGAATTAGTTTCCACCACTAAATGCAATGAGTTTGCATTGTTTTTCAACGACAAGGTTCAAGGCATTAAACATGCGATACAGTCCAAAGGGCATAAAACAACACTGCAGCCACCTAGGAGACACTTGGTTGGGTTAATACATTTTACACCCATTAATGACAGAACAATTAAAAAAACTGTCTCCAGCCTGAGTTCATCCACCTGCTGCCTCGATTTTTTACCCACTAGATTTCTAAAATCAGTACTAAGCAGTTTGTTACCACAACTCACTGATATAGTCAATAATTACTTACAGTCTGGAACATTTCCAAGGGCCTTAAAAACTGCTGTCATTAATCCTCTCCTAAAGAAGAGCAGTCTTGATGCTACAGTGCTCAACACTGTAGCATCTGCTTTGATCCTTTTCAGTCAGGATTCAGGCCCCATCACAGACTGAGACTGCACTTATCAAAGTCACAAATGACATCCGTCTGAACACTGACGCAGGCAAAGTCTCTGTCTTAGTTCTGTTGGACTTGAGGTCTGCGTTTGATACAGTGGACAATGGAATCCTGACACAAAGATTAGAGGAATGGATAGGTATCAATGGAACTGCCCTTAAATGGTTTCAGTCCTATCTTGAAGACAGGAAGTACTTTGTTTCGGTTGGTAACTGTGTGTCAGACCAACAATGTTCAAGGGGAGGTTAAAAACCTTCCTCTTTAGCTCCGCCTACACTACAACCTAAAGTGTTTGTTTTTTCTTTTAGAAAATGCTTTATTTAAAACCCAAAATGAATGGCACCTAAATGCACTTTATTTTTATTGTTCACAGTACAAGTACAGACAGAGAAATAATGGGTAATAACTAAATGTTTATTTTTGATGTATGCATTGCATTCTATGCATTTAAAAAAATAATTATTTTTTTCTTTAAAAAAAAGGAAACGTAGTTGTTCTTTTTAAGAGACCTAGAGTCTTTTCTCTTGCATATTTAATATTGCACTTTAATTAAGTAAGGGACGAAGACGTTCTGTCCGGCAACAAACTTGGTCTGTGATTGCTTCTGGATTCACCGGAAAGAGTCTTAAAAGCTGTTTTTTCTTTGGTTTAAAAACTTGCTTTGGCAAGCTTTTGTTCAGGCAAAATTGTCTATAGCAGGCGCAAACTCTTGATACAATAAACTACAAAAATTGTCTTCCGGCGCACAGAAGTGACTTAAAAATAAAGTTTATCAAAAATAATCAATATGCGTAGATTAGAGGTAGAAAAATTCATGTTTAACACAGGCTAGGAAAAGGAAAGGTTAAGCTAATACTAGGTTTAAAGAGGACGAATCAGTTGGATGTCCTGGAGGGAAAAAGGAAAGGAGAGAACAACAGGGAACAAGAGAGGAATTTCTTGTCTGGCAGCCAATAATATCAACTTCGCTTGAGGACGTCTCCCAAAGCGCTCTTTGTTCAAAAAGGGGCTTGGTTTCGGGAATGCATGCACTTTCCTCTGGGTTCACAAATGTTATATTTCCTTTAGTTTTCACAACTCATAAGCATACAAAACATTTTTATACTTTGTAGAGTTGAAAAAGAAATGCATATTTAAAGAATAACATGACATCATACATTCATTCCATTTAATTGAAAATGTACACTGTAAGGAATGACAGAAGTCCTTTGGTCTTGGTCAGGAAGCAACATCCTGTAAGGAACAATATGTGCATTGACACGTTAATCTAATATAATTTTAAACATTTCCTTTTAATCAAAACTAGATGGCAGTATGTGACCATCACAGAAGTCTCAAGGCTGGCAGATGAAAGCATTCCAGGAAAAATCAGATGGTCAGAAGGGGTCTGAATACACAAGTCGTAATTAAAGTTTAATGACTGTAGGAGTAGTATATACGCTACTGTAGATGATTATAGAAATATTAATTTATTAATTTGGGTAAATTATCAACTAATATTTTTATTATCAAAATTGTCTCGTTAGGGCACCACCCAGATAAGTTCTGGGAAACTGATTATATTTACTAAGTCTCAATTAATCTGAAGGAATAGAATTCTACCTGTTTTTTGAATACGTCTGATATAACATAAAAACACCAAATCAAGATCTTTAACGTTTTATGTGGTTTTATTAAAGATTATACAAAGTTAACATTTTAATGGGGAATTATGGGATAGGACACAAAGGACAGATTATTGACGGATAATGAGAATGATTAACACAGAATAATAAACAACAAAATTAACTGACTAGAACTTTGTGGAGTGAAAGGGAAGTTTGAACCATTAAATTTGCCGTTTTTCCTAAGGGACGTTCACGGGATTTAGGGAGGTAGATGAAGGTGTAGTGATCTGAGCTTATAAAATACAGTTTAGAACGCCAAACTCCTGCTGTGTCACGTGCGGCTTACTTGGTTCGCTGGTACGGCCCAGTTCGATTTCCGTCACAGGTCCAAAGGTTTGCTTCGGAGCTCAGAAGCGGCGCGTCTGGGTCTTAGAAGAGACCGCTTTCACAAGGTGTCCGTCCGCGTGACAAGATGCCGCGGGCTGGTTCAGCGGTGCGGCCGGGAGCGGAGTTGATGAAAGGCGTCAACTGTATACAGCTCGATATCTCTGCCGTTGGCATGGGCAGGAACAGATTATAGTCTTTGAAAACTGTCGCTAGACCACTGGAAAAAGGGTCTCTCGGGAGTAGTTCCTCTGGCTTAAAGCGTCCGTTAGCTCAAGCGGAGTTCTTGGTCTTTCTCAAGAACTACAAAAATGTCTTCCTTCTCGTGGACGTCACAAGAGTATCTTACCAAAAATAAACAATGTGTAGTTTTTAAAGAAAAATCACGTTGTCTGGCTAACGGGTCTAGAAAAATTTAAAGACAAGAGGAGTTTATAGAGAAGAGTCCACGCAAACAAGATTGCTCGGGACAAAGAGAAATGTAAGAGAAGAGAGCTTAGCGAAGACTAAGAGAAGGGTCTAAGAGCGGATTTTACGAGAGCTATTTCCGGCGCGCACAGGGTTTTTGTGCGGCTTGAAAAGAGGCGGGTTACGTTGCCTGGGCGTGTTTCTTTTGGGGAAAGGCCTGGTTTGGGGGAACTTATCCCACCTAAAATTTAATTCAAACAATCCCTTTATCTTCCACAAAATAACATTGTATATTTAGTTTTGCACAATCATAAGCATACACATACATTTGGCACTGCAGATTTGTACCGATAGAATGCATCTTTAAGCATGCTGTAACACACATAAATTCGTTCAACACTTTATTAACTGTAAACTTGAGAGACTGATGTAAAGAGTCAATTCTTCTTGTTGTGACTCTAAATCCTGTGGGGAAAACATTACCATATACTTAGAGACACACTTTTAATGGCATAAACACAATAACACAATGTCCTTTGGTTTAGTGAAAGACTTAGCGGCGTTCCTCCATACTGTCGCTAGAGGGCAGTATGGTATCATCCAGAAAGCTCAGATTCCTTGACCTCAAAGGTCGTTAGTGTCTTTGTCTTGATGCCAATACACACAAATCGTATTTCAAAGAGCCGTAACTGTCACGTCCTGGGCCCAGCCAGTCTAAAGGCTCAGAGATAACACCTTTGATCTGCTCTGGAATGGAGAAGGGTAAAGTCGTTAATTGGTTATTCCTGAGTTTTTCCTCTTGGAAAAACAACCGACCATCTGTTTTGCATTAACGGGGGTTGTTAAAAGTCCTTTTCTGTTGGTAAAGCAAACACTTTCTGAGTCTGAAGAAGGGGTTTTACAGCATAAATTGTCAGTGCGCGACATTTAGTGCTGCAACCTGAGTGTGACCTGAGTCTATGACCTGAATCTGGTGTTCTGGTCGCTACATGACTATTCTGACAACGGCGCCCATGGGTCTGTGCTCCTTCCACACATTTCTGTGTTTTTATGGCTTTTTAGGGCCTGTAAAAACAAAATGTCAATGATGTTTGTTGACGGTCCCTGGTCAAACAAACACTGAATATCTGTAAATGATCAGAAGACAGGATGTTAATCAGATCTTCTTCAGGCTTCTTTGAGTGAAAAAACAACACTTTGAGGGTCTGTAAAGGAGTTCCAGCATAAATTGTTAATCTGTGAAATTCCGTGAGGGTAACTCACGGTGGCGGGACTTATGCCACTACAACTGATGTGTCCCAGACATAAAGCAAAAATCAAGCTAAAGGCGAGTGTCCGACTGGGGATAATAGTAATGTCTGACTCAGGACTCTGACTATTTCTCAATAGTAGCTTGATTTACGCTTGTTCTACATCCAAAAACATAATTCAAACAATATATGGTGAGAAACGTAAGAAAATACACTTCATTTTAAGACCAGTTAGTTGTCTGAACACCAGAGACAAACGATTTGATCACCCGTTAAAGAAAAGAAAGTTATCAAATTTTAGCTGAAAGTGTCTGACTCAGGATACACTTGTTTAGTCGCTCTCTTCTCTCCCATGTCTCAGGAGTTCTCTTTTACTGCTGTGTCAGCACTTGAGAGTCAAATAGAGTTTACTCTCAATAAAGTCTGTCATACAATAAACTTGCAGAAGTGTAACTTTTCTTACCTTCTCTGTAAATGTTGATGTCCTGTGAACAGCTGTAGCTGGCAGTTTGTTGCTCCGATAGCCCAGTCGTGCACGTACGAGCGCACGCGAGCGAGAGGACACTGACTAGTTCTCCTAACGGTCACTGGTTTCAGTAACTGGTAGGTTTTTCTGAAAGTTACACAATGCCCCTTTAAAAACGTGAGTTTTTTTGTCCTCTTTCAAAAAAAGGAACTTTCAAAGCTCTATGATTTATTAAATTAGAATTAGAGCATCAACAGTCGCTAAATGTCACTCCTCTCTCCTATTAACTCCCATATTAAAGATGTCTAAACTGTTTTCTGTGAGGAGTCTGCATGTCCTCCACATGTTACTGTGGGTTCTCTCCGGGTACTCCGGCTTCCTCCCACCGTCCAAAGACATGCATGTATAGGCCAATTGGCAAATCTAAAGTGTCTCTAGTGAATGAATGTGAGAGTGAATGGTTGTCTGTCACTGTCTGTCTCTAAATGTCAGCCCTGCGACTAACTGGCCACTGTCCAGGGTGTACCCCGCCTCAGGCCCAAAGCTGCTGGGATAGGCTCCAGTCACCTGCGACCCCTAACGGGACAAAGCGGTAGAAAATGAATGAATGAATAAACTGTTCTGAAAAAACTCAGGGCAATACTTTTTGTATCGTCCGCTGACACTCAGTTATTATCAAAACGACATCTTATATCCACTTTCAGCAGTCTTGTGCCGCTCACGGTGTCAACGTTTTTTCCTTACTGTTTATCATTTTTGAATGTGATGCATTTGTTTGAAGGCATCGCTCCAAGGAAAACTGTCTTCAAGTGGCTGCCTCTGAGCAGGTGTGTCTCATTAGTAATCAGCCCTTTGGAGTGTGGCCTTAATGTTCATAAACATGTTCAGTGTTGAACTCTATAATAGAGTTAGTCCCATTGTCAGAAGGATGTGTTCCAATTCCTCTCTTTACATCAAGACATTTTGGTTTTACTTCGGCTAAGAGCCAGGACAAGACCAGATCCAGTCAAGACCACACCTAGACCAGTACAGGGCTGGACTGGGACAAAAAAAAAGGCCCTGGCATTTTTGCTCAGACCGGCCCACCACAATCGGTCAGACACAACCAACTAGTACACCATCCTTGCGGTCCCTGTAGATATGCATATCTACTGTTCCATTCAAAAACCCTACAAAGCTGAGAACTAAGTGCCATGGACCAGTGTACCAGTGCAAGTGGACCAGTGTACTCACTCTCTCTTGACAGACTCCCTGGTGATCAAAGGTTCCTCCCTGTCTCTCTCCTCCACTGCAAACTCAACCTGGCTTGACTATACATAAGGACAGAGAGAGAGGATTACAATTATTTGGAAGAGTTATTAAAAGTACACTTAGTAAGGATCCATTTTGGTTATATAGTCCTGTATTCTTGAAGAGCAGGATTTCTAGATGGACAAAGTGCTCCATGTTATAAAAGCTAGTTAACCCTTTAGAACCCAATATAATGTGGATGTAGAATACTGCTAATTCTAAAAGAAATGTTTTTTTTTCAATGAACCAGACAGCAGAAAAACTAGTTTACAATTGCAAGTATAGGCTACTTTGTTTTAAAGAGCACAAACCCCTCTTTAATATGACACCAAACAAGATTTCCCTCTCATTGTTGAGATACTCCCCTTAAAAAAAAAAAGAAAACCAACCTATACTACCAAATTACTCACACAAAGCGTCCTAAAAATATATGATATTCATATTATTCACTCACCGTAAATATTGCATATTAATGATGTTGGAAATTCATTAGAAACATGAGCAAATATCTACTTGTTGAATATACAGCTAAACAAAATATACAGCTTTCAAAATGCAAGGTGGGTTTTAATCCCCAAATAGCATGCGTTACTCGTCGTGGGCGCTTTGACGCAGCCATTCTGAGTAATAATTAAAATAATCAAATGGCATCATTTAAGTTTTTCTAGAGAAGGGCCGTCACGCCATTATGGGTATTAAAGGGTTAACATTAGAATAGTCAGCTAAAGTTGCAATTGAATAAGTTAACTCTGCTAACCTATCTACAAAAACAATGCAAAATAGCTTATGCTGTGTTATTTGACTTTAGCTGACTGAGTGGCTAGTGCAGTGGGTGACAATCTGACAGACTATATAATGGCAACAACGATTAAGTTGCCTTATTATAATTTCATTAATTTAGGTAAATCATCATCTTCGTCGTGGCCCAACCAGGCCCACACACACACACACACTTTCCTCCTGCACCTTAATCATGTAGCTAACATGCTTACCGTTCAATTACACTCTCCATGTGTAACCTCTGTGTTGTCTTCTGCCTGATATACTCTCTCGGACACCGTCAGGTTTGTGGTAACAGCAGGTTTATTCACATCTGCATTTATGACACAAAGGGAAAACAGTGTCGAGTAGTCATCTCATGTGGATAAACAGCGCATGCTCTGTCTCAAGGGAAATCCTCCGTTGCTTTTAGGATTACCCATATGTACTACTCTTAAAGCTCTACACAAAATTAAAATACAGTTTGACATATTGATATAGTGGATTTAAACTCACATAAACAAAATAATTAAAACACAACAAAACACAAAACAAATTATCCCTCTTAATCTTGCAAGGAGGAAAACAACACAAAATGTAATTACACAGATTTCCTACAGTTACCTTTCCATTTTATGTTAACAGTCAGTTATGTGTAAACAATCATGTAACTTCGTTACAATTCAACATTTTGGAGGCAGACAAACAGCATAAAATACCTCAATCATATGTTCAAACATTACAACACTTTATATCAACTTATGGTAACATACCTGCATTTATGACAAAAAGGGAAAACAGTGTTGAGTAGTCATCTCATGTGGATAAACAGCGCATGCTCTGTCTGGAAAGACGGCATCATATTAGAGTTAGCTAGCAAGACTTTTTATCGGCTATAAAACACATAACCAGATGGTTGACTTTATAAAAAAAACATGGCGAAATTAATCAACAACACCTTATATGCAACCAAAAGAAATCTAGCTTAACTTTTACATGCTTTTCAAGTGAGTTAACACTGTTTAGTCCACGGACATTCATAGACACGTTACCTCAAGGGAAATCCTCCGTTGCTTTGAGGATTACCCATAATCCCTCGTCATTACTAGCATTTGCTGCAGGTACACTTTGTGACAGTAGGTGGCACCATACTCACATTTAGTAGGATTTAACCTGAACCTTTTAACTATGTTACACATGTTTCTGCAAAATGTCGTCAGGTACTGTAGGCTTGGATACTGAAGCTACAGCACTAAACATGTCTGTTATTTTTGCACATGTTGAGGCATCAACCTCTAGCATTTTTATTTTTTGGCCAACTTCTCCCCACCCCCTTGCACTTTTGTTTCTCCATCCTAAATTCACAGATTTCTGGCTCTGAGCCACTAACTGCATCTGACACAAGAAACAGAGGAGGAGGGGCGGAGCCTGTTAAGAGATGATTGGGCCAGACCAGTGTCAGTATAAAAAATGAACCAATGGGCCACTGTCCCTGCTTTATGGGCCGGTCATTGGCCAATTAAAAAAAAAAAAAAAAAATCATATTATATGGACTGGCCCCCAAGTGCGTCGGCCCACCGGGCATTTGCCCGGTATGCCAGATTACCAGTCCAGCCCTGGACCAGTATAACCAGGACCAAGACCACATCTAGACCAAGTTCAGACCAAGACCAGGACTGAACCAAAACCAGGACAAGACTAAGTCCAGGACAAGACTAGGACCACACTAAGACCAGAAGCTGACTAGACCAGACCTGGACCACTTCCAGACCAATAACAGAACTAGATCAGACCAGAACCAAGAGCCAGACCACAACCAGGCTAGGGCCAAGACCTGGACCAGACCCAGACTACATCCAGCCCAAGACCATGACTAGACCAGACCAAGGCCAGTACCAGACCCAAGAACAAACTAGTCCCAAAACAACATTTAGACCAGGACCACATGAAGACCATCCCAGGACCAGGACTATTTGTATCTGATTGATCCACCTTCTTCCAGTGTCATTTCTAATGGAGACTGTCTCAAATTTAATCTCCAACCCTTTCTGCTTTTTAGGCCCTTCATGCACTTTTTAGGCACATTCTACCCTCTTTCCAGCCATTTTTGCCCTTGTTCCTGCTCTTTCTGCCCCATTTTAGCTCTTTAAGCCCCTTTCCCAACCCTTTCTGCCCTCTTTCCAGCCCTTCCTGCCTTTTAGGTCCTTTTGGGCCTCTTTCCAGCACCTCCTGCCTTTTTAGATTCTTCATGCCCTTTTTCCAGCCCTTCCTGCCTTTTTCCACCCCTTTATGCATTTTTAGAAAGGCCCTTTTTCCACCCCTTTCTGCCCTCTTTCCAGCCCTTCCTGCCTTTTAGGTCCTTTCGGGCCTCTTTCCAGCACTTCCTGCCTTTTTAGATTCTTCATGCCCTTTTTCCAGCCCTTCCTGCCTTTTTCCACCCCTTTATGCATTTTTAGAAAGGCCCTTTTTCCACCCCTTTCTGCCCTCTTTCCAGCCCTTCCTGTCCTATTTCAGCCCTTTAATTGCTCTAATTTTTCAGCTCTCTTCTTCAATTTTTACACTATGCACCACCTTCAATGGCTTCTGCCGTTGCAAAGATTCTAGTTGGGGAATGCGTTTGTTAATTTTAAAACAAGTTTTTTTTTTTTTAATTAGTTATGTTTTTTAATTTAGATTTAATTTAATTTTTAAATGCCCCTCTGCATTTTTTTGGTGATGCTTATTTTTAAATTGAGAAATGGCTTGATATTTTTAGCAATCTTTTTTTAAATTTGAGAGATGGGCTTCTGTTTTGAGAAAAATGTCCCCTTTCTTTTTTCTGTAGTGGAGAAAAACGATTTTGATGATGCACCTCAGAGCCATAGAACTGGCAACATGTATTCATTACCTCAGTAAGGAAGGCCAAAGGTCAAACTTGGCTCTTACAAGTGCAGAGCCCATGGATCAAACACGTCTCCCACACAGAGACAGCTACGCCAACCTCTACTGAAAGCCTCCAACCTGAGGAGAAATACAGACAGCAAGTTGTATAAATTGTTGAAAGAGCAAAGCCACTCAGTAGGTCACTGAAGTCCTGCAAAGACTGCTATCTAATTGTGTTTCTATAAAAGCCGAATGTGATTACTAATTAAATTAGATCTGACGTGTTGAATCCAATGACTGTAAAAGGGCCCCTTTTACAGTCATTGGTTGAATCATGTCCCTTTAGCAGGATCAAGGAATTAGCATAGTAACTTCAGGTTAGGTTATAAATTTGAATACAAGAACACTTACACACAATTTGAGCTTAACATTAGAGTAACTGGCCCTGAATCTTTAGTAGAATGAATACTGTACTCTTCTCGTGATGTATGGTGAGTGACGATACCCTGCCCTAATATAATGCTTACAGGCTGTGTGATGCATTTAGGACAGTACGGACAACGGGTTCACATCTGGGACTGGACCACTCACCGGAGGCTGCAGACCCTGGATTTGGGAGAAGATGGCGCTATTCCTCTGGAGATCAGGTTCCTTCACAACCCCGACGCTGTTCAGGGATATGTGGGCTGCGCACTCAGATCCAACATCTTCAGGTTCTACAAGACTCAGGTGGGTTTACTCTAAAACCTGCTCAAATTCAGCAAATCCAATATGGCGTTAATCTAGAGTTAAATTGTAAACATAAACTTGGAACTGTAACCAAAGAAAAATTATGAAAATAAACTGTAACTCTATAAGCAAAACAAAGAAATTATTTTCATAAATGAAAATAAACATTAAACAGAAATATTAACTACCTTTTCGCTGTTTTTTTTCCAATTCAGTATGTTGCGCTTACAATAAATATTTTCATCATTGTTTCTGAGCCGTCCTGACCCTGTTTTACGGGGGGGGCAGGCTTAACCCTCAATGGCTAAATTGACAGGAAGTTGGGCCACAGCAGATCAGGCTGCAGGCATGCCCCAGAGACCTACTGGGAGGATTAGTGCAGCTTTCCTCATCAAAGCATCAAGACTAGCGTCAGAGAGTTTTGTGCATCGGGAATTCTGAAGTCCTGTAGCACTTATAGCATGTTCACACTTCTGAAGCACGAGACTCCTCCACACCTGTCCACTGCTTTATATTTGCGGTTCAATTAATCTTTATATTGCGCAAATTTTAATTGAATAGAAAATAGAAATACCTAATGAATAAATGACTGAATGGCCAATTGCGAATAGAAATACACCTAATCCGCTTTTGGAGTGGCCAAACCTCAACCTAATGGAAACACGAAAAACTCCCATTTTCCAATCAAATGTTTTTCTGCTTATATGAGGTAGTATTTTATGCAAATTGAAAAAGATATAATTCGAAAATAGCAATGGACACACTTTTTTTGCATTAAAAGAGTTACGTGATGATCAGAACTTAGTTCGTGAAAGAGGTGTTGCCAATATTCCAACATATATGACCCTAGATTGACAACATACTAAAAGCCATGAAAACCAATTAAAATCTGTTCCAACCAATATTTCTGTTTTTCTTTCTCTCTGTTCTCTCTGTCTTTGTGACAGAAAGGTGACTGGGTGGCAGAGAAAGTCATCAGTGTTCCCAGTAAAAAAGTAGAAGGATGGATGCTTCCAGAAATGCCAGGTGAGATACATGCATGTTGTGAGAGTCAATAAAAGCTCAGGTGAGTCGTTAGTGTCACTCTTCTGCTCAGGTGTTCTTCTAGAGTGAGAGTACGTCCACACGAAGCCAGTGCATCCCCTATCCGATCTTTTTTTTTCCCCGTTCTAAAAAAAAATTCCGTAAACACGGCGTCGTCTCAAGAAATATCTGCGCATACACAAAACCACTGAAACCGACTGAAAACAGTGTAGTATATATGCCAGACCAGTATGGTGCGCTGTAATTCTGCCACAGATATACACTATACACGGAGAAGAAGACTTTGAGCATACGTGATAACCTTGCGCGCTGCAGAAGAAGACGAAGAAGAAGAAGACGAAAATGGCGAACGCAACTGCAAGAGCAAGAGTGGAGTCTTTCGTATGGACTGGACTGACGAAGGTTTGAATGGAACAGTGACACTAACGACTGCCTGAGCTTTTAACAACTGTCACATCAGGAGTCACACTGTCCTTTACATTTACATACATTTACATTTAGTCATTTAGCAGACGTTTTTATCCAAAGCGACTTACAAGTGAGGAAAACAATGGAAGCAATCCTAACAACACAAGGTACAAAAAGCATAAGTGCACCAGAAACTAGTCAGGCAGAACACAGTATACAAAGCCATGGATAGGAAAGAATTTTTATTTATTTATTATTTTTTTAAATAGAGAAGGAATCAATAAAAGGAAGAAGAATTCAGTGTTTGTCAGTCAGGTGTTGATGGAAGAGATGTGTTTTCAGGCATTTTTTAAAGATGGCTACAGAATCTGCTGATCTTGTAGCAGCAGGTAGATCATTCCACCAATGTGGAACAGAGCCAGAGAAGGTACGTGAGAGTGACTTTTACCTTTTTGGGACGGTACCACCAGACGTTGTTCATTTGCAGAGCGCAGGGATCTGGTTGGAACGTAGTTCTTTATTAGTGAGTGGAGATATGAGGGTGCAGAGCCAGTAGTGGTCTTGTAGGCCAAGAGCATAGCTTTGAACTTGATGCAGGCGTCAACCGGGAGCCAGTGTAACCTAATGAATAGAGGAGTTACATGCGCTCTCTTTGGTTCATTAAAGACCACTCTTGCCGCTGCATTCTGGATCAGCTGCAGAGGTTTGGCTGTGCAGGCAGGGAGTCCAGCCAGTAGAGCATTGCAATAATCCAGTTTGGACAAGACAATTGCCTGGACTAGAATTTGCGTAGAGTGCTCTGATAGGAAGGATCTAATTTTCCTAACGTTGTAGAGAATGAATCTACAGGACCGGGTGGTGCTGGCGACATGACTTGTGAAGTTTAGCTGATCATCAATTACCACTCCCAGATTTCTGGCAGTGC
Organism: Perccottus glenii; assembly: GCA_024416835.2. Taxonomy (NCBI): domain Eukaryota; kingdom Metazoa; phylum Chordata; class Actinopteri; order Gobiiformes; family Odontobutidae; genus Perccottus; species Perccottus glenii. The sequence continues at coordinate 32,492,255 of CM044551.2, read as the reverse complement.
TGGACGGTGTAATGGTTGATGGGCCTAGTTGAATGGAGAGGTTGTGGTGGGTCTTTGGGTTGGCCGGAATCACAAGCAGTTCTGTTTTTGCAAGGTTCAGCTGCAGATGATGGTCCTTCATCCAAAGTGAGATGTCACTCAGGCAAGTTGAGACGCGAGCAGAGACCGTCGGATCGTCAGGTTGAAATGACAGGTGGAGTTGAGTGTCATCTGCATAGCAGTGATAGGAAAAGCCATGCTTCTGGATGACAGAGCCAAGGGATGGCATGTATATGGAAAAGAGTAGCGGTCCAAGCACTGAGCCCTGTGGCACCCCTGTGTTGGGACTCAGAGACCTCGTTTCTCCAGGATACTCTGAATGACCTATCCGAGAGTTAAGACTTGAACCATTGCAACACCATTCCAGAGACACCCATCGCCCTGAGAGAAGACAGGAGGATTTGATGATTAACAGTGTCAAAAGCAGCAGACGGATCCAGTAAGATGAGTACAGATGACTTGGATGTTGCCTTTGCCAGTCTCAGAGCTTCGATGACTAAGAGTAGTGCAGTTTCAGTGGAATGTCCGCTCTTGAACCCAGACTGGTTCTGGTCCAGGAGGTTGTTCAGGAGGTTTGGGTAGAACATCGGATAACCAGGGGGCAGACGAGGATGTACGGGCTGGTCTTGATGTAAGAGGGCATAAGTTGTCCGGGTGTCGGTGGCGTTGTTGGTGTTTAAAAGAGAGAGCTCCTCAGAAGAGGGGAGTGCAGAAGAAGACAGCAGAGGAAAAGCGGGAGGGACTGGACTGAGTGTACGCAGGTTGCATCGGAAAATGTGACCAGCGGTAAAACAATTGCCGTGTCTGGAAAAGTTAGTTTGGGGTCGAGCGTTACGAAGAAATGATCAGAAGTGTGCAGTGGCGTGACCTGAGTGTGTAGAGTGGCAAACAATTCAAACGAAAACCAGCCCGCTAGCAAGTGAAAGTAGACGCCGGTTCAGCATGTGACAGAGTTTCTTCAAGATGACCTGAATGACTGAAAACAAGACAAGACATTTATTTTTGTATAGCCCAATATCACAACAACAGTCGCCTCAAAGGGCTTAACAGACTGGAAACCTTCATAGACATGGATGTTGTCTATTTTTTTGGTTGTTTTTTCACGTTTTAATATTAATGTTCATAAATATATATTTTTTTTTTATTTACCAGGCCTGATCACAGACATCCTAATTTCTCTGGATGACAGATTCCTATTTTTCAGCAACTGGCTCCATGGCGACATCAGACAGTATGACATCACCGACCGCTGTAAGCCACGATTGGTCGGACAGGTATGACATCACTGACCAATGGACTGCATTAGACGATTCTACACCGCCCACTATTCAAACTAAAAACCTTTATTACCTTGTGCAGCCAATGAATTCTCACAAGATTCTCACCAAAGACCATCTTGTCCTGCTCAAGGTGGTGACTTATTTCAGAACCCGCTGCTGGTTCAGACCAATGCTGTGGCAGCAAAGGCAGTTATGGGTGTGTTTGTTCTTGTTTAACCAAGGACAAGACAAGGTTTTGGTAACATTGGTAACATTTGGCGTTACCTTTGCTTGTTCTTTTTCACCCTAGAAAGTACTCTCTGACTGAGCGCCAGCAAACTGCAGTGTTTGGCTTCACTTTTTAGTAACTATACTAAAAACATGCGGACACATGAAAATGTGCCCCTGTAATTCATAGGCAGTAGCTGTAATCAGTGACTGACACCATAACTGGCTCCATGTTAAATACAAACCAAAATCATCAGATGGTTTTCTAATGTGTGAGAATACATTAAACTTTCTTTACTGTATCAAGTGAAGAGAAATGAAGGCAGAGCCGTCGCTTATGGAGCTCCTGTTTATCATGTTTTAGAGGTAAATGTCTTTATTAATCTTTTGCAGGTGTTTCTTGGAGGGAGCATTGTGAACGACGGTCCAGTTAAAGTACTGAATGACCCGGAGTACCAACCCCAGCCTGACCCTCGCATCATTAAAGTAAAGCCTGAACAAATCCAACTAGACCCTCTTCAAACCTTGGTCAAAACCAGGTGAAACTTAAATCCATTCACACAAAAATGAACTGATGTCTTTCAGGGGAAGCGCATCCGTGGAGCTCCTCAGATGCTACAGCTCAGTTTGGATGGCCGGAGGCTCTATGTGACCACGTCTCTGTACAGCGGCTGGGACAGGCAGTTCTACCCCGACATGATCCGGTAACACCTTAGTCTGTTGTAGTTCATGTTTACCCCTGTTCCTGGACCTACTCTCTGAGCTCTCACTCTGTCTGTCTCAGGGAGGGCTCAGTCATGATGCAGATCCACGTCAACACGGAGTCGGGAGGTCTCACTCTCAATGAGGACTTCCTGGTGGACTTCGGGAAGGAACCAGATGGTCCGGCTTTAGCTCACGAGCTGCGCTACCCTGGCGGTGACTGTACCTCCGACATCTGGATCTGAGCTGACTGTCCTGCTTCTTGCTTTTATATTGATTTAATATTCAACCCCAGTTCCAACCATAACCTCTTTACATCCAACAATTTAAATCCATATAAAATCTTGTAAATCATTCCAAAAAAACTTTTATATCCAACTAACACCTGTTCAAATAATTTCAAAACTTGTTCACATCCAACCATAACCTTCTTAAATCCTTTAAAAACCTGGTAAAGTGTTTAAATCAACCAAGAGCGATCTAAATCATGTACAGAAATGTACAGTCTGTCCTTTTGTAAAAAAAATTGTACCTTTGGAAACATTCTTTGTCCACACTACATAAAGGCTAATAAAAACTGTATTTCTTACATATGACTTGCACCACACAGGTTTCGTGCCCTTCTTTACTGTTAATAAAAAACAGAGGGACTTGCACATGGTTGTTGTTGTGTATCATCTTAGATGTTAGGGAAAAGGAAACAGCCATAGTCAGCCAAGGGGGACAGAGCCTTTGCAGTAGCAGCCCCCAGACTCTGGAACTGCCTCCCCCTTCACATCCGTGCAGACCAGTCTCTAAACATTTTTAAGTCTCTTTTGAAGACTCACCTTTTCTCTAGCCTTCGATTTGTGTCTCTTTTTAAGTGCCAGTATATAGTGACCCCTGGCTATTATTCAAATGTTCTTTTACATTTTAATTCCTGTAGTTATTCGTATTGTTGCCCTTTTTCATTTTACTTTAATCTGTTTATATATTATAATTATTATTTCTTCTTTGTCTTCCTTTGTTTATTGCACTTAGCATTTTAATGTGAAGCACTTTGGTGTGGCTCAGCCATCTGTAAATGTGCTATAGAAATAAATTTGACTTTGACTTTGATAGTTCTTCACACTGCACCTTTAATATGCATCACAATTGAGTTCTTGATTTGTACAACAAATTTAGAAAAGGAAGTCGGCCGTTGTAAACAGAGACCGCTTCCTTTCAACATAAAAACTGTGGGCTAAATGATTAGCGTTGCAGAATAACGCCATTTAAAAGGCAAATTATTGCATATGTGTACATTACACAGAATAGGCTATGGTGTGGCTCACGGGGGTACTCAATAGGCGGCATTGTGTAAAACATATTTTTGAACCGGCACTTCTAGGACAGCTACGTGTACACGGGTCCTCAGGTTACTATGGTTACGGACAGAGCAGCGGGAAATTTCCACATGTTTAGCGTAGCCTGATAATGCGTTAGAAATAACTAAAATCTAAAAGCTGAGCCTTGGCAAAAAATAACGAAGATTCACTGATGTTATGGACGGAGAGGGAACGTTTATTTTAGTTTATTCAGCTCCTCAGCTCCTTGTCAGTGTCAAAGCTGAACAACAGCCCTTTATCCTCTAGTCCCGGCTGCTTTGATAATCAGAGAATGAATCCAGAACTGAACCAGGACTGGACAGTTTTCATGTCAGGATTAAAAAGACTCAGCTCAGAGGGAAGTGATGACGTCTAATAATGTGGTGAGTTGTACATTTGTCTGTCAACTTCTTTATTCTGTTGTAAATTAGGTAACGTAAGTGTATCCTGAGTCGGACGGTTTGAGCTAAAATTCGCTAACTTTTTTGTCTTTAAAAACGGTGATCACGTCGTTTGTCTCTGGAGTTCAGACAACTAACTGATCTTAAAATGAAGTGTAATTTCTTACGTTTCTAACCATATATTTTTTTTATTATCATTTTTTGAATTGTTTTTACTGTGGCCGTAAAATGAGCGCTATCGCCAAGCTTTTAGCGCTAAGCTACTATTATCCTGAGTCAGACACTACTATTATCCTGAGTCGGACACTCACCTTCTTGATTTGTGGGATTTTTTTTTAGCTTGCATTAGCTTTAGTTAGGTCTGGGATATTGCCGTTGGTGTTTATACACATCCGGTGCCCTAATTTCCGTCCTTCAGAATAAGATCTCATGCCAAAAACAAAACACTAGAATGTTTATGTTAACTTGTTTACAGCCCCCTCTTCAGGATGTTTTTTGATCTGCTCCTTTCAGTAATGTTGATGTTGAACAAATTTCTGTCTTATCTTAGAGTTTAACTTGTATACACTGTATTAGATCATGTATTATTTTATAATCCTGGATTCACTCAAAGTGAAACAAAATATTAGGAAAATTCAGTTTTCTAAGATAATGGGAAACAAGGAGCCACAACAATTACACCAAAATTACTGATTTTAATAATTACAAATTGATTAAAATAAATAAAATTAGATACTTTTGTTTTTACAAAAAAAATTTACAATAGATTTTACTAACTTATATGCACAAGCAAATATTTACAAATCATTCATCATTGCACCAAAAACAAATAAATTCTTCCTCCAGCTCCTCCTCCCAAGCCACACAGGTACAGTGAAACCATTTTTCACAAGCGTCACACTGGACCCACGACACCAGTCCCTCGTCTGACTCTGGAGGGTCAGGCTGCCAGCACCGGCCACACCGCCACACATCATACTCCAGTTGTCTTTCTTTGGCGGTGTGACCTACACAAAAAGGACAATAGAAAGGTGTTATAAGAATTCTATATGTCCAAAAGAATTCTATATCCTTATATTATCCAGAGAGACACGGAGACAGATTATATTATAAAAAGCGAAAGGCCAGGTTTTATTCCTTGCAAGGAGAAGCAAAGTACACAGATATATCAAAGGTACATAGTGCGTTTTGCTTACAGATGTAAGCAAAACATTACATTTTATATTACTCCAGTGGGGGCTGTCAGTGGGAGGCGTATCTTGCATACACACTCCCCTCAAGGCCCCAGCTCCAGGCTCCAGGTGCAGAAGTCCTCCGGCAAGCCATGTCTTTAGTTATGTCTACACCATGCTTGGAATAACATGGAGGACATAACATGATTTGACATGACCTGTAGAGAACTATGAGCACCAACTAACTATAAACAATATACACAATTATAAGAATAAAATTCTTATAACAAAAGGTCAATATTTTATTGGGTTACAATATAAGGGAGCCATGTATAGCATTGCATATTAAATGTCTCAATTACTTATCCTATATGAACTTGTTTAAGACAAAAGAACCACAATAATTAATTAATCACATAAACAGATTTTGTGTACACTATATATTACTTTATACAGCCTATATTTGTTGTTAGTATATGTTGTACTACCGGATGTCGAGGGTCCAGTGGACAAGGAGAAGAAGCTGGAGGAAGATGATTGGATGGCTGTAAAAGAAGTGACAAAGAGCTTAGTAGACAAATTGTCTACACCTATAACTAGTACAGCAGGTATTATCAAAGTTCATAGTGTATTGTCTTGGCTTTTTAATCATATTACTTACATTGCAAGGGAGAGGAAGCTCTTGTGGTTCCCCGAAGGCCACCTGCTCCTGACGTTGATGGTTCTAATGAAAAAAATAAAATAAAATACACTACTGTTATTAACAGTTAAATATGGCTTAATGATTTAAAGTGAATAATAGAGAAATTTACCCTCATCCTCTCTGATCAAAGCCACAGGCAGGCTCACAGGGACTGACGACGACGGTAATCTGCTGGAGGCAGCTATAGAGGGGGCCGGGGGGGTTGAGGGACCGGCAATGGGATGGCCGGAGCTGGCAGATGACGCCCCAGGGGACATTCCTCTTCTGCGGCTGGGGTGGGAGCCGCTAGGCAGGGCAAATGAAGGGTTCGTCAGGCCGATGTCTTCAGCCAACTGCTGCTCCTGGTCTTTCCTGGCCAGAGCTTGTGCCTCCCTCCTCGCTGCTCGGTCCTCCGCCTCCTCGATGGCCTCGGTCATCTCCTGAGCCGTCAGGATCCGAGCCTTGGAGATGTTCCTCCTAACCCTTCCGGTGGTTCGGGCAAAGTTTACCTCGGCCAGGAGGTGGGCCAGGTCCGCCGATATTTGGCCTAATGCTACCAGGGGATGAGTGTGTATTGGGTTGGGGGGAATGACAGGGGGGGGCAGGGGGAGGTGGGGATAGAGGGATAGCATCAGGCCTGGACTGAGAAGATCCCGGTGGGGTTGGCGGAGGCGATGCGGTTCCTCGATGAGGCCCGGACGGCATGACCCGAGACCAGTCCAGAGGGTAAAGGCCACACCTCCTGAACCCAGCCACCACAACCCCCCGATCCTTTACCCTCTGGTATGAGTTTCTAAGGACCCTTGAAAACTCTTTTTTGGAAACCAAAAAAGAGTGGCTTACAGCCGACAGATCCCCTGCTACACCAGAGAAATCTGCCTTCAAGGGTCCAAAGAAACTCACATCCAGAGGCTGCAGGATGTGAGAGGTGTGTGGCGGTAAGCACAGAAGAATGACCCCTTCCCTCTGTGCCGCCCGGACCAGCTCTGGCCCTAGGTGGGATTGGTGGCCGTCCATCACTAGCAGTGATGGACGCTCCTTGGTGGCGTATAGGAGGAAATGCCTGACGAACCACTTCAGGAACATGTCACCGTCTATGTACCCTGCCTGTGACTTCCCATAGAGGGCGTTGGGGACCCCATCCTTGTTGTAGGGCCCCCCAGGATATCCCCCCTTGTAGATAATAAATGGGGGGACATCCTCCCCAGCCGCGTTGAAGCAGGCCAGGACTGTGACCTGGTCCCTGGTGCCCTGGGCCTGCTTGTAGTCATGTTTTGTCCCCCGGGACACGACAACCTTTCTTTTCGTGGAGTCCAGCTGAAACCCCGTCTCACACAGTTGTAAATCTGATGGGGCTTCTCCTCAACCCATGCTCCTCTAGGGTGGTTTTGAGGAGCTTAAAATATTCTTCAATTGGCCCCCTCTTGGCACACAAAGCCCTCCCGCGGTCAATAATGTCTGGGGTCCGGATGGTGAGCTCATGGTGGTGGCGCTCCCTAAAGTTAATCCACCACGTCTGGCTCAGCGCCACCCTTGGTGTTTCTGGGTGCAGGTTGTACAGAGCCAGAGCGTGGGCCAGAACCTGAGGCTTTGTCAGAGGAAACCCGTAACACACAGTACGCTGCCAGGGAATTCTCATCTTCAGGTGAGAAGTGGCCTCTGACCATGAACACAGTCAGAGGCCACCCTTCCTCTGACTCGGTCATTCAGGCTGGACCTAGGGACCCCAAACTGAGCAGCTGCCTGCCTGATGGTGAGCCTGCCTGCTCCCACCTCCTCCTTGGCTTGTGCCATGGCCTCCGGGGTCCATTTTCTTGTCTTCCTCTCCCTTTTCTTTAGCTGCCTAATATTTGGCATCTGTTAATTTACAAAAAAAGGAGAATATAAACACAGCTAAAGAGAGATGTTTTAAAATAAATTTTAAAACTATATTGCAAATTATTTTAGCACAAGCAAAAATTAAACAGGTTACCTTTTTAACAAAGTTTTCTCCATTTGTAATCTTGAAAGTCCTGTGAAGAAAATCACTCACACATCTCAAACCTACCTTCTGTCTCTGTTTGTTCTTTCCTTTTCTCTTATAATTCCTTTCTTCTTTCTCCTTCCTTTCTCTTTGCTTCCTTTCTCTTTGTTTCTTTTCACCTTTCCTTCTCTTTCCTTTCTTTATTTCTCCTTCCTTGTTTTATTATTTGCTTTCCTTTTCTATCTTTCTCCTCTTTCTTCCTTGAAAAATAGCAAATAGATACATTTAATAAGCTACATTTTGGATCATGTTCTGAAAATGAAACCCATCCTCTCAAGATTCACTCACACAGACACACACAAAAAGAATTTCAATTAAAAACTTTTTCAATTGTAATATTGTAATAAGTAAAATGACATTAATGAATAGATATCCCAGACAATGATCAGTTAACGTAAGTTAACTGATCATTGTCTATTAAAGTAATTTTAGTTTACAAATCATTTGGGAGTGTCCCAACTGTACAGATGTATTTTTACATGTTTTATTTTCTCTTTAAAATAAACCTGGCATTGATTGATTTTATTGTAATTAACACTGATAGTTATTTTAACAATTCAGTTTTAAAAATAATCAAATGTCAACAGATTTTTATTACAAACAACCAATTTCTATCTTCTGTCCACATCAGAACACAGGCTAAAAAAAATAATTTGTAAAAGAAAAGTTATGTTATTAAAAAAATTAATATCATTGCGACATATGATTGTTATACACTGTCTTGGGTGTCAAGCTAGCAACAAAACTAACCAAATTATTAACAAACACATCAATCTGTCTTGTATGAATGTGTAAGAATGTTGAAGGTGTTGGTCGGAGAGTCCGTAGGCGCGGAATGGCTGCCACGTCTCTGTCAGTCTGCCCCAGGGCAGCTGTGGCTACAGATGTAGCTTACTACCACCAGTGTGTGACTGTGGAGTGACTGAATAATTGATATGTAAAGCGTCCTTGAGCTCTGGAAAGGCGCTATATAAATATAACAATAATTATTATTATTATTTTATATTATTAATCTGTTGCTCAAATTGATTTTATCACTTCTTTTCTTTTAAGAAAGTTTTTAAGACACTCCCAAAGCCGAGACTGTTGCCAAAGCCTTTTCGCGACAGTATTTTTTTTAACTTTTTCACAGAATAAAAAAACATCATAAAGCTTGTGTCATACACACTGTAAAAAAAAAAACTGTAAAAAAACGGTCAAATGACTGGCAGCTACGGCTGCCAAACAAAAACCGTAAAATTAAAGTAAAATATCTTAAATCCAATAAAGTGCAAATACTTTAATTTTACGTTTTGTTTGGCAGCCGTAGCTGCCAGTCATTTGACCGCTTTTTTTAGGTTTTTTTACAGTGTAAAACTGTTATTTTATGGATTTTTCCTAGATTGTAATGACCAAACACATTCAATAAAAGTGATGCACTAATAGTTTTATGGGAAAACACTGTTATTTTACAGGTATTTTCTAAATTATTACAGTCAAACACCTTCAATAAAGTGATGCGCTAATAGTTTTATGGGAAAACACTGTTATTTTACAGGTATTTCCTAAATTATTACAGTCAAACACCTTCAATAAAGTGATGCACTAATAGTTTTATGGAAAAACGCTGTTATTTTACAGGTATTTCCTAAATTATTACAGTCAAACACCTTCAATAAAGTGATGCACTAATAGTTTTATGGGAAAACACTGTTATTTTACAGGTATTTCCTAAATTATTACAGTCAAACACCTTCAATAAAGTGATGCACTAATAGTTTTATGGAAAAACACTGTTATTTTACAGGTATTTCCTAAATTATTACAATCAAACACCTTCAATAAAGTGACAGCACTAAAGGTTCTAATGACAAACACTGTTATTTAACAGACCTTTGCTAAATTATAACGATCAAACACATTCAATAACTTGTCAAGACGTGCTCAAGGTTGTACATTAACAGTTTTATTTTTGGAAGACAAAATAAGTCTGTAAAAAAAAAAAAAACTGTATAAAACGGATTTAAATCATTTCGTAAACATATAATCTAAATTAAATGGAATGATTCAGTTGATAAATTACAGTATATATCTTAAATTAAATACAACGTTTTAACTAGTAGTTATAGAACAGTTATCAAATTCTCAAACGTTAGGATTAAAGTGAAATTTTCTAAACATACTCTACACAAAACTGATACATACAAGATTTCACACCACTATTGATTCTAAACATTAAAGGGTAAGTTCACCCAAAAATGAAAATTATGTCATTAATGACTCACCCTCATGTCGCTCCAAGCCCGTAAGACCTCCGCTCATCTTTGGAACACAGTTTAAGATATTTTAGATTTAGTCCGAGAGTTTTCTGTCCCTCCATTGAAAATGTATGTACGGTATACTGTCCATGTCCAGAAAGGTAATAAAGACATCATCAAAGTAGTCCATGTGACATCAGTGGGTTAGTTAGAATTTTTTGAAGCATCGAAAATAAAGTTTTGTCCAAAATAAAAGTTATTCAGCATTGTATTCTCTTCCGGGTCTGTTGTCAATCCGCTTCAAGACTCAGCAGCGTCACAGCAATCCTGCAAACGGCCAGTAATCAACTGGATCCTTGGTGCATCTGGGAGGAAAAAAAAACACACACTATGATTCCCTTAAAAAGGATGATTTAAATTATTTTTGTTTCCTTTTAAACAAGCTTAATAAATTGTATTTGAATTGTCTGTTTGTCTTCTGTTTTGTCTGGTATCTAAAACTTGTGTCTGATGTGACAAAAATGTGCATCACCAAAAGAAGGAACATGTAGATTCACAACAACAATGGATTATTTCTCTCAATTTTTCTCAATAAAGGATTGATGATGATTATGCGTTAAAAAAAAAGAAGGTCTAATCTCCTTGAGTGCAATTATTAAAGTACTGGAGATAGTTCACCCAAAAATGTATATTCTGTCATCATTTACTCACCATCATGTCTTTTCAAACCTGAAATTTCTATTTTGTCAAGCATTAAAAGTAGATATTTTTGAAGAATGTTGGCAATCAAAATGCATAAATGTTTGGAATAACATGAGGGTGAGTAAATTATTTGGGAGAATGTGCCAAACTCCTGGAGGGCCAGTGTAACCTTGCATCACATTGTAATAGTTAGACTTTGTTCCCTGTATTTATTAGCACAGTCTACAGCAGCGGAGGAGTGATATTAAGTTACCTAGGCAACCTACCGTCCCGACTGTAGTGCGCTTCTGTTCTGTTTACTTTCCGCGCAGTACTAACCGGAGCAAAGTATAATTCCGCCGCTGCTGAGAAACTAGTTCCAGTAAATGTAATGCAAACATTGAGATGCAAGTGTAGTTCGAGTTCTAACATTATTCTCTCAACAGACATTTACATCGGTAGTCTGGCGTTATAATCGATTTGCTTTTGGTGTACTGTGGAGTGGGTAAAACTGTTAATGGCAGGCTACAGGGATCTATTGACTCACACATGCAACTATATGGGCCTATATCCCGCCATCAACAGTAGATTCAAAAACCTAGTTTGCAGATTCTTCTAGAGTCAAGGAGTAACGTTATGGTTCGAGTTCCTCTCTGTCTAAAAAGACAATGTTCTCATTTCACTCATTGTAAAGCTCCTATGCTAATCTAAATAACTGTTAGCTGACAATATTTACACATGCAAACAACACATAATATTAGCATACTACATTGAAATATGTAATCGCGTTTAGATTATCAACTTAACACACTATATTTTGATGTAACGCTAGCAGATTTTTTTTATAAAATAAAAAGTTATTTAACGTTACCTTCCACAGATTGCATTATGTCCTTTAGGCGTTGTTAAAAAAAATTGTTTTCCATCTTCCGTGTTTGTTCTTCATTTACATCCTGCAACTCGCTCAAAATAAAAATGTAGCAGTCCGATGTAAACCAATCCATGTTTAAACAATATAAAAGCCACAGAACAGAAGTAAGTTAATACTGAATATCCCGAGCAGCAGCGCTCCAAACTCACTCACTCACTCACTCACTCCAACTGACGTATTCAAATTTGAACTGTAAAGGCGCGCATAGTTGTTATTGGCCAGATTCCTGGATCACACTCAGAATAACCAATCATTAAGCCTGTAGTCTCAGACTAAAATGCATGTTTGAGCTGTTTTACCTGAAAGCAACTTGCACTGACATGTCTTAAAATATGTCAGTGCCATTGTTTTGTCTCAAGATGCACACATAATGTATTTTTTTTTTATCTAAGGCACATTTTTAAAAGCTAATCGCATGCCCTAATTAAACTAAGGTCTAATCCTGTCTTAATCTAAACTGGATATAAACCTTTAATATAATGAGCTACACATTTTTATTCTAATTTTACACAACTTTGTATGTAATTTAAGAAAACAGAAAAATACTGTATAAATAATATGGTAATTGTACTGTATAAAAAAAAATATTTACTTTAAAATAACAAGGAAATATGTAAGATTATTAGTATGGATATATTATTGTAATTTTACACAACTTAATATGTAATTTAAGAAAACAGAAAAACACTGTATAAATAATACAGTAATTGTACTGTATAAAAAAAAATTTTTACTTTAAAATAACAAGGAAATATGTTAGATTATTAGTATGGATATAAACCTTTAATATAATGAGCTACACATTTAATTACACTTTATTATTGTAATTTTACACTACTTTATACGTAATTTAAGAAAACAGAAAAATACTGTATAAATAATACAGTAATTGTACTGTATAAAAAATAAACATTACTGTAATTTGACATTACTGATATAATCCTTAAATTAACATACAATTCATTAATTTACAGATATTGTTTGTAATTTTACAGTGTTTTGAATGTAATTAAAAATAACAGAAAAATACTCTTTACAGTTATTTTCTGTAAAATTAGGATTTTTTTTTACAGTGCACTGTCCTGATCTTTTATCAGGTGGGAGTCAAACTAGCTAGAAACTGGACTTCTTTCAGCCCTAATTGTCCAGTTATTGATAAGATACCACACTGTATGCTATAGGCTATCAGCTAGCCAGAGCGTCGCCCGAGAGCAACTTGAGCATTCTTACGCTTTTGCTCAAAGAAAATGACTTTAATACAAACATTAGACACCTAAATATTGACAAAAATACCTGAAAATCGACATACAAATAGGTTAATATGTGTAGAACAGCGTGGCTTACCCTTTGACGGTGATCGCTTAAGAAATTGCCCGGTAAATGAACGGAAACTGCACTATAAGGGGCGTGTCCGAATCAAGATAATAGTGACCGACTCAGGATACACTTCCGTTACTTGACTCGTTTGTTGCATATTTGACCTAATTTACAAACAACGTGAGTAATTAGCATTCACGCTTCATTTGAACCTAACGTGTTTATTTGGGTGATTAAAAACAGAAAAGGTGTGAAAGGAGGGTTTGGAGATGAGTGACACATGTTAAGTCTTCCTTAAGTTGTGTCAGTTTCTGTGTGAATCCTAAATCCTGTTACAGAACTAATCATAAGCATTTTAATTAAAATGTTACCCCACACAGGGAAAATACAGGAAATAAATATTTCTATTCTAAATTTTAAAAATCTTTAAAGATGGACCTGCAAATTAAACAATAACAGTTAATTATTGGCAACAGCTAATGCTAAAGAAATGCTCAGTGCATTTCCCCTTGTTCCTGTTGTTTTCAGAGGAATGACAATAGGAAGAGATCAATTATGACAGGCATCTTTGTCATATTTGTTTAACAAATATGTTTTGGCTTGATTTGATGATTTTGTATTTATAAATGTTCTCATACGTGTTTTAAAGGAGTATTAGGCATTATATGCAGGATTCCAGGCTGTTGTCAATAAACATCCAGGTCTTGAGCTTTAGCCTATTTTGATTTTGTAGTATTTTCCTTTTGTCTGTGAGCTGTGTTTGGTGAAAGCTAAACACTCAAACATCCTCCTCATGGAAACAAAGGATAAAATACAGAAAACAGTGGATTATCAACATTCATCTCCATTTTGTTTAAAAGGCTGTAGGTGTAGAATAAATGAGACTTTACTTTAAAGAATTATATTCAAACACATATCCTTTTATGTTTTAGACGGATCAGTGCAGCTTCTGCAGTAATGCAGTCGATGTACCGGTCGGTCATGGTGAAGAAGGAGCTGAGCTGTAAGGCAAAGCTCTCGATTTACCGGTCAATCTACGCCTTACTTCACCTATGGTCATGAGCTTTGGGTCATGACCGAAAGAACAAGATCCCGGATACGCGTCCGAAATGAGCTTTCTCCGGGAGGAGCTCAAAGTAGAGCCGCTGCTCCTCCACATCGAGAGGAGCCAGCTGAGGTGGCTCGGGCATCTGTTTCAGATGCCTCCTGGACGCCTCCCTAGGGAGGTGTTCCGGGCATTTCCACCGGGAGGAGACCCCGGGGAAGACCTAGGAGGGACTGCTGGAGGGACTATGTCTCTCGGCTGGCCTGGGAACGCCTCGGTATCCCCCCGGAAAAGCTGGAGCGGGAAGTCTGGGGAGAGGGAAGTCTGGGCGTCTCTGCTTAGACTGCTGCCCCCGCGACCCGACCCCGGATAAGCGGTAGAAGATGGATGGATGGATGGATGGATGTTGGTGAACATGTGTGACAGGTTGGTGAGTGGTCTGAATAACAGCCCATCCAGGCTTTGAGGCAGTAGCACTAAACCCCTGTTACAGGCTCTAACACTTGTATTGTACTGTTACACTTATCTTCAGCTTTTTTGTGAGATTTTAAAACAGGTTAGTTCCGGGAAAAATAGATCAATGTTTTTATAAGTTTGTAATTTTTATGTTTTACCCTCCACTTACATGTACTGTACATGTGCACCAGCTCTTTCAGTGGTTATAGACACTTGTCTGCAGCAGTGTGGTCAGGTGGTGCTGGGGAGACCTGCACCACCTGGGCCAGCAGGTACAGGTCATACCTCCTTGTGCTGTCCTCATAGAGGATTTCACCACTGGATTTTTGAATATAGTTGGTTTTAAAAAAATTAAATAAAACACTAAAATATAAAGAAGCATTTATACCTGGAGTAAAACACAAAACAATTGTTTAAAAACATTTAAAAAAAAATTTGCATTATAAAATTAGCTATAAACCTCAAAATGAACATGTATCAACATAAACATTTACAAATGAATGTCTAAATGACACTCTTTTCTCAAACTGCCTTTTCATAATTATTTTATTCTTTAGAGATTGTTCTAACAATAAGCATTTACTTACTTACTTTATACTTTATTTGTCCCCATAGGGCAATTGGTTTTGGTTTTGCAGCAAGATAAACACAGAACAATCACAGATGCACAAACACAAGACAAAAAACACACAAGAAACACCTAATATAACAGGCCCTTGTTAAAGTAAAGTAAATCTGACAATTTCTATAATATAGTAAAGTAACGCTTCCAT
Source organism: Perccottus glenii (assembly GCA_024416835.2). Lineage (NCBI taxonomy): Eukaryota > Metazoa > Chordata > Actinopteri > Gobiiformes > Odontobutidae > Perccottus > Perccottus glenii. The sequence goes on along the minus strand of CM044551.2, from coordinate 32,476,963 downwards.
AATCCACCCCATTCAGCAACAACATCATCAAAAACACTATACATATTATAATAATAACAATAATAATAATAACCCCACCATTATTCAAAGTCTATCTACTCCTTCGGGCTGAATTTATGAACAAGATGGCTCTCGGGACGAATGAATGCTTATATCTGTTATTCTTAACTGGAGGTAAACTGTACCGAGACCCAGAAGGCAACATCTTGAACTCAGAATGAAGGGGGTGGGAGCTATCAGAGATAACTGCGTTAGCCTTCCTAACTACCTGTCTATCATACAGGACAGAAAGGCTACTCTGCTGGACACCTATAATTTTACTACTGACCGTCACTATATTAGAAAGGGCAGATTTGGCCTTGACAGTAAGACTCCCATACCAGCAAATTAATGAGAATGTTAAAACAGACTCAATGTATGATTTATAAAAAAGGGTCATAAGAGTCTTGTCAACACGAAATTTTGACAGTTTGCGAAGACAAAACAGTCTTTGTTGGCTTCTTTTGCAAAGCATTTCAGTGTTGGAGATAAAAGTTAACTTATTGTCAATCAAACTGCCTAGATACTTATATGTTTCTACAAATTCCACCGTCTTCCCATTTATAATAGTGGTCTGTGGAGTTGATGACTTTCGCCTAAAATCAAACTGCATATCCTTTGTCTTATCAACATTCAGTTGAAGGAATGCCCTATCACACCAAAGTACAAAATCATCCACAACAGGACCATGGTCACTTTCCTCATTAGAGAGGAGACTGACAATAGCAGAATCATCGGCAAATTTTAAAATATGTCTATTTTCATGCTGACTGCGGCAATCGTCAGAATAAAGAATATAAAGGAGAGGTGAGAGGACACACCCCTGAGGAGACCCAGTGGATGATGACATCTCCTCAGACAAGCAACCGTTTACCCTCACTCTCTGAGTTCTATTGGTTAAAAAATCAAGAATCCATCCCACAATATTAAAATCAAGATCAAAATCCTTTAAGAGCTTATCAACTAAAATATGTGGTTGTATTGTATTAAAAGCCGATGAAAAATCAACAAATAAGATCCTTGCGTGTGTTTACTCCCTTCAAGATGTTTGAATAGTAAGTTTAACAAGGTAGTGGTGGCATCATCTACCCCTCGCTTAGCCCTATAAGCGAACTGTAGTGGATCTAAGAGATTCTCTGTTTTTGTAAGTATGACTTTTTTAACCAGTTTTTCGAGACACTTCATGACTAAGGAGGTCAGAGCTACTGGCCTAAAGTCATTTAATAATTTTGGATGTTTTAGTTTGGCCACTGGAATAACTGTTGACTGTTTCCATATGTTCGGCACTCTCTGTTGCTCTAGGGACATCTGGAAAATATAATGAAAAATTGGACCTAACTGCTCTGCACAAGAGATGAGCAGGCGACTACTTATATTGTCAGGCCCAGGGCTTTTTCCTGATCTGGAGTGCTTAAACATTTTGACCACAGCTTGTTCATCAAAAAGGGGACAACACCATTTCCAGATAAATGTGATTTCTGTTCTAAAATAACATCACTAAAATTAGTGGTATCAAACCTCAAATAAAATTTGTTTAGCTCTGTTGCAAGCAAACTGTCACAACTGAACCCCTCTAACTCAACCTTGACATTCTTTTCTCTCCTGGTACCGATAACAGTTCTCATACCATCCCAAGCTGAACGTAAATTCCTACCACCTAGGTCTTTCTATTTTTTCTTTGTAACCCTGCTTTGCCCTCCTTATTTCACTTCTTATTTCCTTTTTCAATTTATTTAATTCTAAAAAGTTTCCTTCCCTGAATGCTTGCCTCTTTTGTTTAGTAACAGCTTTAGTGATTTCCTTACCCATGGCTTATTGTTTGGATATACCTGTACAATTTTATCAGGGATTACATTATCAACACAAAAGGAAGCATAACAACTAACAACATCTGTAAGATCATTTATGTTGGTACAGGAGTCCTTAAACATGTCCCAGTCGGTGCAATAAAAACAACCCTGTAAACTCGAGATTGCTTCCTCAGTCCAGTTCTTAACATGTTTGATGAGGGTTTTTCCTCCTTAGGGCCGTGCGATATGACGGGATAAGCTGGACACAGTTATGGTCGGCACCAGCGGGGAGCGGGAGAGCTTTATATGCGTCCTTGATAGAACCATAACACAAGTCCAGTGTATTCTTTTGTCTGGTCGGGCACGTAACATATTGATGAAAGTCTCTCAGACATTTCTTCAGTGAACAATGGTTAAAATCACCAAGAACGAAGACAGGTGCTTCGGGTGATATTCCTTGCAGTTTTTGTACTACTTGCAATATCGACTCCGCGGCTTTATCCGCATTTGCTTTTGGATGAATATACACAACTGTCACAAATATTTGGGAAACTCCGGGCAAGTATGGGGCGCAGGGACACTGACAGAAGTTCAACGCCTTAGTGCATAAACTTTCTCTAACTAGGACATTTTTACAATATCTTTGATTCACGTATAGGCAAACCCCCCCACCTCGCGACCTTCCAGTAACACTCGCATCTCGGTCCACTCGCATCTCGGTCCAGGCGGATTTCCATTTTTTATAATGATATTTTACATATGCACACTTAATATAAATAAAAAATGTCATAGTAAGTTCTCATACATCATTTAAAGGCAGGTCCAAAACTTTGTAAAATATCAAATTAAACAAATAAAAAAAAAAAAAACTTTAAAACTGACACACTGACACACACAAGTTTTTAGATCAAATTGAAAGTAGTAGCTAATAACCCCCCACATCCTTGGGCACTGCCTCCTCATCAGAAGCAGGTGGTGCTGGTGAAACCATCCTGCACAGTCAGGAAGGAGGGGAGTAAATGACAGACAGCAATGGCCAGGCTGGTAGACTAGGCATAACATCCCTTCCAGGCTTTTTACTTTGTGTTTGAAAGTCACTGTCAGTTGCACTTATTGGAGCAAAAATGGTGAAATGCAAGAGCCAGACTTAAACAGACTGATCATAACTTCATGAGCTGTTCCAAAATGTTTAAGAATCTTGAGTGTGTTCAACAGTGTATTAGTGTTTACATTAGTCTAAATGTAGTCAGCAAAGTAAATCTAAGTCTCAGAAACTATAGAGCTAACTGCAGTTTTCAGAGTCTGAATCCAAGATGATAGACACAGCAAACTTGAAGGATGAAGTATCTTCAACAGTGAAGTGACGCAGGAACAGTCACCAGGGGCCTGTTGCACAAAAGTAGGATAAGGGATTAAGCCAGGATATCTTGGTGATCCTGGCTCAATTGATCCCTAATCCGGTTGCACTAAAGCTGGATAGGGGGCAGGAGGATATGTTATGGTATAAATTACCATGGAGATTTATTCTGTGAGCTAGCCTGCTCCAGACCAGGCTAAATTCCAGGATCTATTTAATCTCATCCCTAATGTCAGTCAGCAGTCACCACAAATGGAAACCAATAGTTATTTCACTGCTCACTATACATTGTTATCACATATAACTAGACCCACTGTCATTATTTAAACGTTTGTGATCATTAATTTCAATCAGTTTGGATAAATAATGATTTTTAGATGATGTTGCTATCATTAGATAATTTACAGTTTCCATAGACTATAAGGCTATATATAAAATGATAGAATATTAGGGCCACAGAGGGAAAAAAGACAAGTCATAATATTGTAACCAGTTGTTTTAAAGGAGGACAGTTGTTAAAATGACAGATGTGGGGCATTTCGTGAAATTGTACTTCAGTATGGTTTCATAAACAAAGACATGCTGATGTGCCAGAATATGAAGTATCACATTGTCAGAACTATCAAAACTGTAAAAAGAATATGTTGCTTTTCTGCAGAAAGAACCAGCCTCATAAATTTATGACTTTATCCTTTTTCCTCAGTGGGGCCCTAGTACTCTGTCATATAAAGAAATACACATTCCATATGAATATAAAAACACAATGTGTAACATTATGTTCCTTTATTGAATAAGGACAAAACAAAGCAGGTAAACTATCAGCTCCTTTCAAACTGAAGTCACAGTGACTCTACAAGATGGAAAGCACAGAATCAAAGCATATTATACAAAATGATACATACACATTCAAAGGTCTGTATATAACACACCCTGCATGTCTGCACACTAAAATAAATGCAGGACAAATCCATACACATCAACTGAACAGACAAATGAATGGATGCAGTAGCCTCCCTGCAGCCTTGTATTACACACAGTATACCGCACAATCACCACAAGAGGCTAAATTCTTAAAAACCAACCCAAAAACCCCTATTTCCTCTGCCACAGCAGGACATTTTTGCCTAAATTGAAAGCACTCATACTAACTAAAATAATTCAACAGATATTGGTCCTCAGCAGCCGACCACTGTCGTCATCAGGAAGATTGCCGGATTGTCCCAGTCCATGGCTGGTGGCACTCTGGGGGCCCTCTCCTTCCTCAGGCAGGCCACATTGTGGAGGACAGCACAAGCCACAGTAATATCACATGCCCTAACAGGGTTGACCCTTAATTTGTGAAGGCAGTGAAAGCGTGCCTTCAGGAGGCCAAAGGTCATTTGCAGACCATCTGAAATCATAAGATGAGGAATATTACACCAATCAATGCACATCATTGGCAATGCAGAGTGTTCACAATGGACAATATTAAAAGTTATGTTCACCTGAACATTAATGCTGTGAAAGGATTTCCTATTCACAAAATCGGCCTCATGGGCACCTGAGGGGGCTTTTATCCTTATGTGTGTGCAGTCCACTGCACCAATGACATTGGGGAAACCTGTCACACAAAGTAATGAGTATCCTACTATGTGTTAACAGTTGTCCTGTAATTTGTAGATCCTCTTACCTGCAATCCTATAGAACTCCTCTTTCATGTCACAGAGTCTTCTGTGGCCAGGGAAGGAGATGAAGACATCTGCTAATGCTTTGATAGCCAGACACACACTCCTTATTGTGCGGCAAATTGTGGCCTTGTTCAGCTGTTCTGCATCCCCACTGAGTACAGGAAGGCTCCACTAGCAAAAAAGCGCAAGGCCACACAAACCATTTGCTCCACACTCAGTGCATGGCTCCGTGCAGTGCGGTGCTTAATCCTGGGACCCAGTAGTCTGCATAGATACCTGATGCCATCTGCAGAAAACCTGTATCTTTCATATAGATGGTCATCAGGGAAGGCCAGTGGGTCCAACCGGTCCCTGAAGACCCTTTCTCGCCTGAAGGCTCTCCTCAGCACAAGTGCTTCTTCATCCACCACATCTCGCAAGAATGGCCATGCCATTGTCAGAGCAGAAAGGAACACACAATTGGGCCTTCATATAGGCTAGTGGCCACACCTGGTGCTGGGGTGGGCAAAAGAGGCCGGTGCCTTATAACGATGACTTGGTTGTACCGATTGCTGTGAAAATAAAAAATACCTTAGAAAGATGCCACCGTCCTGTGTGCTCACAATAAGAGCTCATATGTCATGGCTCACTTGACTTTACGAGAATATACCTAATTTTTATTTTCAGCTGTGTCATCTTCTTGGAGCTGGGGGAGGAAAGAAAAATAATGATTAATACATTTGTGTTACAGTTAGCATACAGTGTACATTGAAGGCATATCTCACCTCCTCTCAAGTTTTTTTATTTCAAGGTCCAGTTTCCTAATTGTCCTCTTTTTATTTCGGACTCCAGTGCAAGATTTTCTATCTTTTCTTCTTGTACTGAATGTCTATGTCTGCCAGTTCTATTTGGCCGGAGGTGGTTGCCATACAACTTTCTGATAGCTTGTGAGCTCTGTGAACACAATACAATTAGCGCAGCTGGAATTTGGCAGGATGTGGTGTCCTTTATTAATACGCACTATGTTGCCAGGCTGGTTTTCCCACTGTATAGCATCTGGGTCCTGTAAAAGAAATTAGATTTTTGATTTTGATGAGGACTCCTCACCATTGTAGAGTAAATAGTACTTTCACAGTCTTCACATGATACCTCATGCCTTCTGGAATCCAGAGAGATGGTCTCCTCCTCATCATCGTCTCCATCATGTGCTGTTGCTGCTGCACTGGGGCTTTCACCCTATCACATTTAATCGGATTCATATTGAAGCTAGTAGACAAGACATGCCAGGCCTACAGTATGCCTTTGATGGAGTACTCACTGGATCAGCATCGTCTGGTGCTTGTGCTGGTGGCTCTAACAGGAACACAGTGCTGCCAGACACTGCAAGGCAATAGGTAAACCAAAGTCAGACAGTCCAAATTGATTCAATATGAATGTGGTTGTATTCCATGTAGAGATGGAAGGACATACCTTGAATGAAGCGGGTGGCATCTTGGGAGGAACCTATGCTCGTCTCTTTCACCCCAGGGATCCCCTCTAAGACGGGCCTGCCTTTATTTAGCTCCAAGGCTGGGGTAGGGTCAGCCTCTGCTGGGGTAAGGTCAGCCTTTGGTGACCCACCACCCGTGCCTTGTCTGTGGGTATTCTTTTTCACTGCTAAAACAGTACAGACAATGTGTGAGCAGGCCCCTTCTGGGTACAATATATGCTTGTGCTTTGTTAAATATTAGTCAGGGACCATACCATTCTGCAGAATGTTCTTGTATTTGATTTTGACCTGCTGCCATGTCCGTTTTGGCCCGTTCATGTTTAATCTAGATCACACGCACACACACACACACACACACACACACACACATTCTTTATCACAAGAACATTTAATGGAGTCACACTGACAAAAATGACTTGGTATTTTTGTATTGTTTTCAGTAAAAATATAAAAAAAAAAAAAAACAATAAAGATGTATTTTCTTGATTTTCTAAATGACCTAGCAAAATAAGTATAGGTTTAGACCAAAAATATAAACTTAAAGTAACTGTGTGCTTAAAACAAGCAAAAAATTTAAATATCTGTCAATATAATAAGAAAAATTCTTTTGAAATAAGTTTACTTTTTCCATAAACACTTACTTTTAGAAAAGTTCTCTTGTTTCACTGGCAGAGTTTTTGCTTATTTTCCTAGGTTATTTTGCTCAAGAAAATATTTAAGATTTTTTTTAGATATTTTTTTACTGAAAACAAGACAAAAATACTAAGTAAGAAAGACATTTTTGCAGTGCAGTGAGCAACCGACCTTGGGTCCTTTGAAAGGCGCTATATAAATTAAAGTGATTATTATTATAGCTCATCTATGTATTTAAGAAAATTTTATTTATATAGCACTTTTCACAATTGTTTCATTCTGTCAAAGCTGCTTTACATTAATAAAAGCAGGGAAAACACAAAAACCGTGGACAACATAATAAGCAGAGTACAACGGCTAAGATTAAACCGTACTGAGCGTAGTAACGTAAAATAATAATGTAAGGCTTTAATAATAATATATCATAGTGTGATGGAGTTACAGTGTGATGGAGTTACGTTACACAATTTCACTCATATATGCAGTGCATTTCAATAAAAAATGTAACCGTTTCATAATTACAGTACAACTGCGTTTTGGAGATGTGAATTAACTTAAATATTTGAGTTGTAATTGTGATGTTTCAGCGGAGCGGTGAGTGTGTAATTGTGCACTACTTACGCATTCAGGCGGTCTGCAATACTTTGCCACGCTTTTTCTCTTTGCTTTATCACTGTGGCGGTGTTGCCTTCTTCTTAATTATATCTTTTACCTCCTCGTATGCCTCCATGAGGATTTGTGCTTCCGACGGGAAAAGTACGCGCTCTAGTTGCCATGGTAAATCAGTTAATCTGTGATCTGTGGCGGGTCTATTTGAGTGAGCCGTGAGCGCACCTATCCAGGATTGGTTTCACCTGGCTTAATGAATCCGTGTCTGCTCATCCTGGCTTGGTCTTTGTGCAACCAATTAAGCCTGGACGCACATGTTTTGGCTTTATTGAGCTCAGCTGAGTCATTTATCCCGGATGTCTTAATTCTACTTTTGTGCAACAGGCCCCAGGTCCTGAAAATAAAATAAACATATAAACATGATTTTATTTCTTAAATTAGACCAGTTTAATGACAATAAAATGATAGATTATCACACACCTCATGTGTTCTTGTTAGAGTATTTAAAACAAGTAATTGCACTATAAACAGTAAAAATATATTAAAAAAAAAATATTGTACAGTTCATGGTGCTCTCACTTCCATCTGGATGGTAGCTGGAGTCAGCAGTGGACACCTCACACCGTTTCCTCTTTATTGGTGCAGAGCTAGTCCTGGGACACTCTGGCAGCTCCATCAGTGTCTGTGTCACATGACACACTCCTATTAGGAGTTCTGGCCTGGGTGGCTGCAAAAAAGAGTTTAACAAATGATTTGTTATCTTGATTATATGATGAGACCCAAACATCTGGGTCCACAACTCACAAAAACTGCACAATCCCTAAAAGATGCTCTGCCTTTGCGCAATCAGCCTTTTCATTTCAAACCATCAAACAATGGAATCAGATCCTAGACAGTCTGAAATTCTAAATCTGGTACAAAGCATATCTTTTCTTGTGAGATTAATGTATTTGAACATGGTGTTTGAGAAATAAACAATAAAACTAAACTAAACATACAAAAGCTTCACAGTAGGCAAGGCAATTTTATTTATATAGCACAATTCATACACTGGGTAACTCAAAGTGCTTTACAGAAATAAAAGACAATTTACAAAATGTATATTAAGAAACATAAGAAACATAAGAAAAATTAAAAACATTTTAAAAGGAGAGTGCAGATAAAAAAAACACTTTAAGTTGTAATGTAGGCGGAGCTAAAGAGGAAGGTTTTTAACCTCCCCTTGAACATTGTTAAAGTTGAGGCTGTTCCAGATTTTTGCTGCATGAAACTTAAACGCTGCTTCACCCTGTTTAGTTCTAACTCTGGGCACGAGCAGAAGGCCTGTCCCAGATGTTCTCAGAGTCCGAGGAGGTTCATAAGCAACTAGCATGTCAGAGATATTGTCAAGGAATCAATACACAAAACAGTGTAGAGACAATCAGATTTCTGAGACTCAATTGGTCAGACTCAACTTAAGTTTTTACATCGTTGGGGAGAATCAGCATGCTGCTCAGTCTACAGAATCTCCAACTGGCCACCTGAATTCTCCCTGGTTTTATTGAAACATAAACACAGTCTGCCTCCCCCAACCACGCAGGGCAGAGTTTGGCAGTTAGTTACAAAAACCAGTACATTTAACTGTTATCTTGCTGCACCTAACCTAAACACAGGAACTGTGAGTTAAGATAAACACTTAGGCTTGACATGTCTGGCTGAGTGCAGCTACATGACAGTTAATTACACACATACAATATTAATGACCCTTTCTTAGCAAAGGCTTGTTGGCCTTTTTTGGTCATATACAATTTGACAACTTTTACTTACTGCAAAGTTCTAACATACTGCAAAGTTCTAACATTTCCCTCCTGTTTGTCAAATTTCACAGTAAAACATCCATTATTTACCCCTCTGTTTGTGCAGTTTTAGGCAAATACTTCATAAAGCAGAGTTTTGGCAAACATAGAGAAATGAGATACTAAACTTCGTGAAACAGAAGAAATAGTCAGAAAAATACTTATCCTTGGCCCAGATTGCCGTCAGGCAGGTCATCGTCCTGGTCTAGAATAAGAAGTTGAATTTGCTCTGCATGAAGGACTGAAGTGACAGAGCCCTGTATCATCTTAGCCATCTGGGCACGGAAACATGGGACCACACATGAGGTGAATAGGCAGAACAGAAACATAACTATAAGAACTGGGGTCAAGATTTTAAGAAGAATCTTGAACCATGTTCCGGAAGTAAACCAACTGGATAAGTCAAAATTAAACCAAGTGGAGTCGTGACTAGAAGTGAGGAAATCCTTAAGGTCAGCCACACGGTCATGGATAAGAGTCCAGTTAGCAGTAGAGTCAGGAATTAGGATGCACGAATGTTCGCAGAAAATAGCCAAAAAGCACTTTCGGTGTTTGGCGAATAAGTAAAAAGGCCGAATAAATTTTGCCGAACAATGACGTTTTTAATGACGCAATCAAATAACCCGCGTAGAGTGAGAGGTGCTGGCTTTATGCAGCAAACATGTCAGCAGTGTGGAAGCACTTTAAAGTGCCAGAGAAAGAGGCAAAACGGCCGCTTGCAGACATTGTTCTGCTGAATTGTCCAGACGGGGTGCATCTGCAAAAACGTACTTCAAGTGAAACAGACCACGGAGTGAAAGTGAAATTAAAAGTGCGCTCTTAGAAGCTGTCAGCACACGATTTAGTCAGGTGGACTCAGAACCCCTGTACTGCATTGCGACTGTGCTTGATACACGATATAAAGATCATTACTTGGATGTGGGAAAAAAGATGCGCACACGAGAAATGATTCAGGCCGAGTTGGATTTGGGAAAGCCGCTAGGTGATGGAGACGGTCAGGTGATGCACAGCGCAGGAGATGAAAACAGCGCAGAGAGTAAACGGGCTCGTACTACAGATGAGCCGCGCACAGTCTCGCTGTCTGACTCTGGCTTTCCCGACCTGGCGCAGATGGCACGCAGGTAGGCTACTTGTATGGGAAATTAATTTAAGATTTTATTTATATTTTGGATTATGGTAACACTTTATAAGTAGTAGGGATGGGCGTTTTCCGCAAATATCACATTCGAATATTTGAGCTCACAAAAAACGAATATTCGAATATTCGTTTATTTAAATTAAGTTTAATGAGACAGATGTTATTTTTCAGTAACATTTATTGTTTCCGTCATTTTTGAACAAGCTTATACACAATAAGCTTAAACATTACGCTACATCGTGTTTTGCAGCTGAAAACCTTTAACAATGTGTGCAAACAAACAAAAAAGTACAGAGCAAAAGCAAAAAAAAAAAAAAGTGAACAAAAAAACGTAAATAAAGCCGCCTGCAGCAATTAGGCTATTGTACAGAACGCAGCCTAGGCTACATTTAACTTTGAACCTTTTAAACTGTCAGCAAATCTTTTTTGCTTTCTTTCTATTGTTTTACATGTTCTTGTTAAGGAACACAAGCATGTCAACATGATCGGGGGAAAGTCGGCTCCTTAGTCTGTTAACAATGAGGCCGCCGCGGAGAAAACACGCTCTGACGGCACAGAAGTTGCCGGACACACAAGTAACGTGTGTGCTGTTTACTCAAGTTTTGTGAAGCGCCAGGTTTTCGCTCCACCACTGAATGGGATCCTCATCTGGTGGAATACATGGCTCCAGCAAAGAACTGTTCCACTCGTCTCGGCTGGATTCTCTGTAATCATCGCCGAAGAACTGGTTCAGCCTTTTCCGACGAGCGGGCATTGCCGCATCCTCTTCATCGTTGGTGGCGGAGGCTGCATCCGCGCCACTCGCATCAAGGAAAATGCTCTGATAATGTTCAAAAAGTTTTTTTCTTACTACTTCTCTCATGTTTTCGTCGAGGAACCTGAGATGTTTGTGTCGAGGGTCTAGGGCGGACGCGAGAAGAGGAGTTTTCCCTGCATTCTCCAAGTTAGCGGGGTTTATTCGTTGCTTGAGAGATGCAGCAACAATGTTCTTGAATTCGGTCACTTTCTGTGATTCTCCATGGCATATTTGAAGATGTCTGTAGACAAAAATGAATGAATGAATGAATATGAACTGCGGTCTTCTTCCTATATAATTTATTTTGTAAGTGATTTTTTTAAATAAATCCTGACTAGAGTCACGTATCAAATTAGTGTAGCTACATGTTATTCGTTTGAATTTATTTGCTTATATAAAAAAAAGAAAGAGAAAAAAAAGATAAAATATTTTAGAAAAAAAAAACAGTAATCAACATCAAAGGAATCTGAACAAATTATTAACTTATATTCATTCATTCGATAGAACTAGACGAACCTGCATAGAAGGCTTTGCACAAGTAGATACACCATGGAGACAGACACGTAGTTTTCGCCACCCAGTGCTTCACTTGCCGTTTTGAGAGACTGGAGGACAGGTAACATCTCCTCAATTGTCTGCCAGTGATCATCGATTAACTCCAGGGTTTTAGCATCCGCCAGTTTGGTTACAGTCCTGTCAGAGAGCACGGCGGTGATGGCCCAGCGCTGTTCATGTAAACGCGCGAGCATATCAGCAGCCAAATTCCAGCGTGTTTAGCAGTATTGCACAAGTTTGTGCAAAGGCAGTTCTGTCTTTGTTTTTGCTTGAGTGCATTTGAGGCGATCGTGCTGTGATGGAAATGTCCTACAAGTCTGCTACATGCACCAATTAGTCTATTTATGCTTGCAGCTTTAAATCCATCATTGATGGCCAATTGAAGTGTGTGCGCGAAACAAGGTACAGACTCCCAGTTCACGTCTCTGTTTGCGGCTATCATATTACTTGCGTTATCGTGCACGCACGCGACCACTTTGCCGTCCAGGCCCCATTGCTCTACAGATGTCTTCAAATAGTCTGCCAGGTTGGCAGCCGAGTGTCGCTCTTCCATTGCTCGGGTTTGCAGGACGTAACTGTTCACCTTAGTGTCAGCAATAAAATGGCACGTTATAGTGACATAGGACTCTGTGGTTAATGCTGTCCAACTGTCAGATGTAATGGCCACGAAGTCTACTGTCGCCAAAGTAGATTTGAGTTTGGAAACCGAACTCTCATGTTGAAGCTCTATTCTCGCTGTTATGGTTCTCCGTGAAGGAATGTCATAATCTGGTTCAAGAAACTGCAAGACTTCCTTAAAACCTTCCCCCTCGACAAAACTTAAAGGAAGCATATCTCTTGCGATCATTTTTGCTATGAGCTGAGTAGTCTTCTCGGCTCGCTCGGGGGTACATCTCCGCCTACTTGAAGTCGCGAACGTGGTGATGGGCAGCTGTGTGTCTTCATTACTAGGTTCGTCAATTATTATATTTCGGTGTTTGCACTTAAGATGATTCCGCATTGTAGAGGTGCTGTTGTGGTAACTCAGTTTCGCTTGACAGATTTTGCACACTACGTGATGATCATTTTGATCAAAGTATTTCCAAACTTCGCTACGCTTAGATGCAGAGGACGCCATTTTGTCATCAAACACAATCAACTGGTTTCCACTGCACGCTCCACAGCGCCACCCAATGCATATAGGCTTAAGGGTTATTGTTAGTTGTAGTTTGCGTGCTCAGGTTTTATTGTGGATTTTTATTTTTATTTTATTTTTATTTTTTTTACGGCAAGCAAAAATATAGCGAAATTCGAATAGCATTTTTATTTATCGAATAATTACAGCAGACCGAATATTTGAATGTTCGACTATCCGTGCACACCCCTAATAAGTAGTTTCTATTTTTAACATTAACTAACAATGAAAAACCCTTATTAAAAGCATTTATCTTAATCATCTTAATGTTAAAATTTACTAATACAGTATTAAAGTAAGTATCACATTTGTAATTTTTGAATTAAAAAGTATCAGAAGTGGTAGGCCAATTTGTTAAAATTGTGAATGCACTCATACTAACATGAACTAAATATTTTTTTTATTATCTTACATTAAGGAAGATTAATAAATACCATAACAAATGTATTGCTCATTGTTAGTTAAATAAATATTTTGAAATTGTATTTTTGTTATTTGATTTTTTTTATCTGAAAAGCAACACAAAATAGTAAAAAGCAAATTTTTACTATTTAATTATTGTAATGGTGAAAAAATTGGCAAAATAAATGGAAAAAAATGTGAAACACTGCGTTCGGTATTCGGCCTTCGGCCAAGCATTTCATTATTATTCGGCTTCGGCCAAGAATTTCATTTCGGTGCATCCCTATCAGGAATGTAAGTGCAACAGTGGTCAGGACCAAACTTGGCACAGAGGCCTCCCTCTGAAGCAAAGAGGTAGTCTAAGGCCATCTGATGAGAGACAAGCATGGCTCGCATGGCTCGGAGCTCAGGGTTATCTCTTAGCTGTGTTGTAATATCAGACAGAGCGTCAGTAAGGTCCTCAAGGGTCCACCAGACCTCATTGAGTCTGTGGCTCAGGTAAGCAATACCATACCAGGGGAGAAGAGTCATAGTAATACCTCTCCCATCACTAATAAGGGGGTCATGTTTCTGTTTAAAAGCCCTGGACTTGGCTGGTGGAGTGAAGCTGCGCTTGTTTACAGTGGAAGTACTTTTAACCTGGAAGTTGACAATCTTAATCGCGGGAGCTAACTTGGCAAGGTGACAAGTTCCACACCATTCCTTGGGGAGGTAGAGAAACACTCGTTTTCCACAAACCCAAACGTACTTCTGGGGAGCAGGGAAACCCTGGTTCCCAGGCATGAAGAGATTTATCATATTCTGATTAGTTTTGGGGGTAACAGTGTAGTTCAGTTCTGACAGGAAATCGGACACATTAAGTGTGAATATATTTATCATGAACCCCGCTATCTCGTGTTTAACACCCCAACGGTGGCCTAGGTATTTATCTGTCACATTCCACGAGGGGATGGGAATTATCTCCTGGGCTTGGGAGTGGCCTAGAAAGTGGGCACCGGACTGGCACTCGCGGGAAAAAGCGAGGTGAGCTTTCTGAGGCTTTCGCCCACGTGTATTCCTCCTACATTAGTCTGATTGGTTGTATTAGAGAAATAGATGGGTGCTCGCCAATTGAGAGGTTGGAGAAGGTATGAGTCATTACACCAGGTACTAGGAGAACTGCTAAAAGTCAAATACTGCCAAGATAGTAGAGCACACATAGTTTTGTTAGCGGCAACCGGAATTGGCTCCATTAGAACGGTTTCATCATGAGTGTGTGCTATTAATGAACACACATAACAATCACCTGTAATGTTGAGGGTGTTTTTAGAGAAATTCATAAATTTCCACCAAACATTATCTGTAGGTTTGTGATTAGAGTGATCATCTCGTGTGTCTAGTCACATTAATGGATGTGGGTGTGGTGTGTATAGGCCAAATGATGAAAAACAGTGCTACCACAAGTAGAAGTGTAAACAAGAAGCACATAATAGAAGATACATTACAACATTGGCATCTTTTTCTCAGTCTCTGTCTTTCAGCCGGTGACATCTTGCCTCGATGTCAACGATGGGTGCCCAGTAAAACTGTAAAAACACCTGTTTTCAGCGTAGCGGTGCCCAGCAGTTTACCCACTGTAAGAACACCATTGTTGTCACTGCTTTCAACAGAAGTCCTGCGTCTAGGACAGGGGTTCTCAACCTTTTGCAAGCTGGGCCCCCCCAAAGCTGGTTCATTGCAGTTGGGGCCCCAGTGCCCCGCCCCCATCCCCCCACCTTGCATAGATAGATAGATAGATAGATAGATAGATAGCCAGCCCTAGGCTATTATTTTTAGGCCCACATTATTAGGCCCGAGCCGGTGATGACCGGGAGGGCCTATTGTTTTTGCTCGGATTTTTTTTATTTATTAGGCCCGAGCCGGTGACCGGGAGGGCCTATTGTTTTTGCTCTGATTTTTTTTTTTTTTTTTTTTTTTATTGTGACCAAATGATCCTAAATTTGACCCAGTGAACATGCACGAAAAGTCATTTTTATTGGTCCCAGACTTCAAGCTCGGCGAAAATGGTATGTTTTTGAAGTCGCCGAAAAAAAAATACGAAAAATGACTCAGTGGCGACCCCTAGAAAAGTCAAAATACATCGGGCCTATGGAAAGTGAAAGTAACTTTATTCCAATGTAGAAAAATGAAACTTGGTACATCTATAGCACACCTCAGGGCAAACAGAAAAGTCAATGACAGCCACACTCTAAACTCAACAGGAAGTCCGACATGTGGGGTGAAACGCATGGCCACTAAAATCGCACCCCTTGCGCAAAAAGATGCAAATCATTGTGTTTTAATCTAAATAGCCCCAAATTTGGTGAGTATCATCTAGACACGTGTGCCAATCAAAGTTGTGACTTTGTTTATGATATCTTATCGGGTATGGGTGTGGCAAGCCTGTAACAAGGTGGCCATTTTATGAAAATAAACGTCTCTTAACTCTCAAACGCCTTCTCGGATCGAGTTGGACCCAAAAGACGTTTGTGCACATTCATGACCTGAACACAAAGATATGTAAATAAAAGGGTTATCTTTAGAAATGGCTCTCCAGCGCCCCCTACAAACTTATAATGGGACCCAAGAATTTAGTTTGTCATAAAGACATAAAATTTGGTACACACATCTCTTATGTCATGTGAGCATAAAAGCCAATGACAACCACCCCTATCTATAAATGTGTTGCCATAGCGTCCCAAAAATGTGGAAAAAGTCAATGGAAAGTGAAATTTTTAGTTTGTTGTAGGCAAATGAAACTTGGTACACACATCCGTATGGGCTTATGAACAAAAAGCCAATGGGGACCACACCCTATCACACACGGGAAGGCAGCCATTTTGAATTGAAAATGTGAACCGACTTAAAATACACCTCTTTTTAAAAGAACACAGAAAATAGCTGCTTCATTCCACAGACACCAAACTTGGGCAAAATGAGCTAAACACATGTATGTAAAATAGACAAGCGTTTTTCTAGACTTTTTGCTCGAGTTATTTTTTTATTATAATTTGGTATATATTTTTATAAATTTTTTTTTGCAAAATGATCCTAAATTTGACCCAGTAAACGTGCAACTAAAAGTCATTTTTATTGGTCCCAGACTTTAAGCCCAGCGAAAAATTTATGTATTTGAAGTCCCGAAAAAATATGAAAAATGACTCAGTGGCGACCCTAGAAAAGTCAAAATACATTGGTTCTATGGAAAATGAAAGTAAATTTTTCCAATGTAGAAATACAAAACTTGGTACATCCATAGGACACCTCAGGGCAAACAGAAAAGTTTATTACAGCCATACCGTAAACTCAACAGAAAATCTACTATGTTGGGTGGAATGCGTGACCACCTAAATCGCACCCCTTCTGTCTAAAGGCTTTTCATCTAAACAGCTCCAAATTTGGTGAGTATCATCTAGACACGTGTGCAAAAAAAGTTATCAATTTGTTTTTGATACATTTGTGGCTGTGGTCGTAATGAGTCTGTGAAGAGGCAACCTTTGGGAAATAAATGCCATTTCCCAATTGCCAGGATCCTTCCTTTAGAGGAGGCCCCTCCAGAGCCAAGGCTAGAGTCTTAGAAAACTCCTCAGAATCCTTTTACCGTGAAGTTTACGCTTTAAAGCACGAAATGCACTCCTCCGAGTGCATGTGTCCCCATGTCTCAAGGGAGGCGAGGGCCTTTATCGCCGCTTGCGGCTTTAATTAGGCCCGAGCCGGTGATGACCGGGAGGGCCTATTGTTTTGCTCGGATTTTTTTTTTTTTTTTTTCTTCCGACCCAATGATCCTAAATTTGACCCAGTGAACATGCACGAAAAGTCATTATATTGGTCCCAGACTTCAAGCTCGTGAAAAATTTATGTATTTGAAGTCGCGAAAAAAATACGAAAAATGACTCAGTGGCGACCCTACAAAATCAAAATACATTGGGCCTATGGAAAGTGAAAGTAACTTTTTCCAACGTAGAAAAATGAAACTTGGTATATCCATAGGACACCTCAGGGCAAACAGAAAAGTCAATGACAGTCACACCTAAACTTAACAGGAAGTCCGCCATGTGGGGTGAAAGCGCGACCACTAAAATTCGCACCCCTTGCGCAGAAAGATGCAAATCATTGTGTTTTAATCTAAATGGCCCCAAATTTGGTGAGTATCATCTAGACACATGTGCCAACCAAAGTTGTGACTTTGTTGTTGATATCTTATCGGGTATGGGTGTGGCAAGCCTGTAACGAGGTGGCCATTTTTGTGAAAATAAAGCGTCTCTTAACTCTCAAAGCGCCTTCTCGGATCGAGTTGGACCCAAAAGGCGTTTGTGCACATTCATGACCTGAACACAAAAATATGTAAATAAAAGGGTTATCTTTAGAAATGGCTCTCCAGCGCCCCTACAAACTTATAATGGGACCCAAGAATTTAGTTTGTCATAGAGACATAAAATTTGGTACACACATCTCTTATGTCATGGCGAGCATAAAAGCCAATGACAACCACCCCTATCTATAAATGTGTTGCCATAGCGTCCCAAATATTTGGAAAAGTCAATGGGAAGTGAAAATTTTTAGTTTGTCGTAGGCAAATGAAACTTAGTACACACATCCAGCATGGGCTTATGAACAAAAAAGCCAATGGGGACCACACCCTATCACACACACGGGAAGGCGGCCATTTTGAATTGAAAATGTGAACCGACTTAAAATACACCTCTTTTAAAAGAACTCAGAAAATAGCTGCTTCATTCCACAGACACCAAACTTGGGCAAAATGAGCTAAACACATGTATGTAAAAAGACAAGTGTTTTTCTAGACTTTTTGCTCGAGTTATATTTTATTTTATTATAATTTGGTATATTTTTTTATTATAATTTTTCTGCAAAATGATCCTCAATTTGACCCAGTAAGCGTGCAACTAAAGTCATTTTATTGGTCCCAGACTTCAAGCTCGTGAAAAATTTATGTATTTGAAGTCACGAAAAAAAATATGAAAAATGACTCAGTGGCGACCCTACAAAGTCAAAATACATTGGGCCTATGGAAAGTGAAAGTAACTTTTTCCAACGTAGAAAAATGAAACTTGGTACATCCATAGGACACCTCAGAACAGAAAAATGTATTACAGCCATATCGTAAACTCAACAGGAAATCTACTATGTTGGGTGTATGCGTGACCACCTAAATTGCACCCTTGTGTCTAAAGGCTTTTCATCTAAACAGCTCCAAATTTGGTGAGTATCATCTAGACACGTGTGCCAAAAAAAAATTATCAATTTGTTTTTTGATAGATTTGTGGCTGTGGTCGTAATGAGTCTGTGAAGAGGCAGCCATTTCTTTGGGAAATAAATGCCATTTCCCAATTGCCAGGATCCTTCCTTTAGAGGAGGCCCCTCCAGAGCCAAGGCTAGAGTCTTAGAAAACTCCTCAGAATCCTTTTACCGTGAAGTCTACGCTTTAAAGCACGAAATGCACTCCTCCGAGTGCATGTGTCCCCGCGGTCTCAAGGGAGGCGAGGGCCTTTATCGCCGCTTGCGGCTTTAATTTTTTTTTTTTTTCTTTCTTCCGACCCAATGATCCTAAATTTGACCCAGTGAACATGCACGAAAAGTCATTTTATTGGTCCCAGACTTCAAGCTCGGCGAAAAATTTATGTATTTGAAGTCGCCGAAAAAAAAATACGAAAAATGACTCAGTGGCGACCCCTACAAAATCAAAATACATTGGGCCTATGGAAAGTGAAAGTAACTTTTTTCCAACGTAGAAAAATGAAACTTGGTATATCCATAGGACACCTCAGGGCAAACAGAAAAGTCAATGACAGTCACACCCTAAACTTAACAGGAAGTCCGCCATGTGGGGTGAAACGCGCCACTAAAATCGCACTTGCGCAGAAAGATGCAAATCATTGTGTTTTAATCTAAATTGCCCCAAATTTGGTGAGTATCATCTAGACACGTGTGCCAACCAAAGTTGTGACTTTGTTTTTGATATCTTATCGGGTATGGGTGTGGCAAGCCTGTAACGAGGTGGCCATTTTTGTGAAAATAAAACGTCTCTTAACTCTCAAACGCCTTCTCGGATCGAGTTGGACCCAAAAAGGCGTTTGTGCACATTCATGACCTGAACACAAAAATATGTAAATAAAAGGGTTATCTTTAGAAATGGCTCTCCAGCGCCCCTACAAACTTATAA
This sequence comes from Perccottus glenii, assembly GCA_024416835.2. Lineage (NCBI taxonomy): Eukaryota > Metazoa > Chordata > Actinopteri > Gobiiformes > Odontobutidae > Perccottus > Perccottus glenii. The sequence goes on along the minus strand of CM044551.2, from coordinate 32,457,298 downwards.
TGGGACCCAAGAATTTAGTTTGTCATAGAGACATGAAATTTGGTACACACATCTCTTATGTCATGACGAGCATAAAAGCCAATGACAACCACCCCTATCTATAAATGTGTTGCCATAGCAACGCCCCAAATATTTGGAAAAAGTCAATGGGAAGTGAAATTTTTAGTTTGTTGTAGGCAAATGAAACTTGGTACACACATCCAGCATGGGCTTATGAACAAAAAAGCCAATGGGGACCACACCCTATCACACACGGGAAGGCGGCCATTTTGAATTGAAAATGTGAACCGACTTAAAATACACCTCTTTTTTAAAAGTACACAGACAATAGCTGCTTCATTCCACAGACACCAAACTTGGGCAAAATGAGCTAAACACATGTATGTAAAATAGACAAGCATTTTTCTAAACTTTTATTATATTTTATTTTATTATTATATTTTATTTTATTATAATTCGTATATATTTTTTATCATATTTTTCTGCAAAATGATCCTCAATTTGACCCTGTAAACCAGGGGTCCCCAAACTGCGGCCCGCGGGACAAATGCGGCCCGCCGCCACATTTGACCCGGCCCTTGAGCAATACCAGAGACGGAAAAAAATGCTACTTCGACCTCACTTTGCCCCAGCATGTTTTGACCTTTATGGCGACCCATACCACAGTCATAGAACGTGAACGTGACCCCCCAGAACGGAATAATGGCAAAAAGGTTGGGTAAGAGAAAAATTGATTCAGAATGCAGGGTATTTAACTCGCAGTGGACACACGATTATTTTTTTGTTCAAGTCAAAGAAAAGGCTGTTTGTCTCGTCTGTCAAGAGACAGTGGCAGTATTCAAAGAATACAACCTGCGCCGACATTATGAATCCCGTCACAAAGACAAGTATGCTAGCTTGCAAGGCCAAATGCGAGCAGAAAAAATCTCAAAGCTAAAAACTGGACTGTTAGCTCAACAGACTACATTTGTACGGCAAACTCAGCTGAACCAAGCATCAGTTCGGGCCAGCTTCCGTGTTGCTCAGCTGATAGCAAGCTGCGGAAACCTTTCACCGAAGGAGAGTTTGTTAAGAAATGTTTGAATGTTCGTGGAGGAGGTCTGTCCCGAGAAAAAGATGTCTTTAATGCCGTGAGTCTGTCGGCAAGTACAATTACCAGACGCAGCGTTGAAGAAATTGGAGGTAATGTGTATGCCCAGCTGCAGCAGAAGACTAAAGATTTTGACTTTTTTTCATTAGCACTGGATGAGAGCACGGACGTGCAGGACACCGCGGAGCTTCTTATTTTTATTCGTGGAGTTACCGCAAACTTTGAGATGTGCGAGGAGCTGGCAGCACTACAAAGCCTGAAAGGCACTACGACTGGGAAGGATATTTTCGACAAAGTATGTCTAACCATGCAACAGTTGGATCTGGACTGGGCAAAGCTTGCCAGCATCACGACTGACGGGGCCCCTAGTATGGTGGGCGCGTCTCGGGGTTTAATAGGACGCATGAACCGGGAGATGGAAGAACGGGGTTTCACTGCCCCGCTACAAATACACTGCCTAATTCACCAGCAAGCGCTGTGCTGCAAAGTGTTGAAGTGGGATTCTGTCATGAAGGTTGTGGTATCGTGCATAAACTTCATCAGAGCAAATGGACTTAAACACAGGCAGTTCCAACAATTCCTGTCTGAACTGAAGTCTGCGTACGGAGATGTGCTGTACTACACAGAGATCCGATGGCTGAGCCGCGGCAAAGTTCTGAGGCGTTTTTACGAGCTGCTACCTGAAATTAACGCATTTCTTCAGTCAAAAGGCAAAACGGCCCCAGAGCTGATCGACCCAGCATGGAAATGGCACCTCGCATTTTTAACAGACGTGACAGAAATGCTGAACGGCCTTAACTTGCAGCTACAAGGGAAGGGGAAACTCATTTGCGACATGTATTCCCACATAAAAGCATTTGAGGTGAAACTAGCGCTGGTTTTGGAACAAGTGAAAAAGCACAACTTCACCCATCTCCCTGCTACCCAAAGCTTTTCTACAGAGAAGCCAGCTGTCGCGTTTCCAGGTGAAAAGTGTGTGGAAGCACTGGAAATACTGATGGCGGAGTTTGGTGTACGATTCCGTGAACTACATGTTCATGCAAAAGAAATCCGTCTTTTTCAGAACCCTTTTGTTGCCGACATCGATGAAGCCCAGCCTTCTTATCAGTTTGAGCTGGCCGAGTTACAGAACTGTGATGTTCTGAAAGACGCATTCAAGCCCAACAGTCTCATTGACTTCTATGCCGCCCTCCCAAATGACACCTACCCTAACATAAAAAAACACGCAATGAAGATGTCCACACTTTTTGGCAGCACGTATATCTGCGAGCAAACCTTTTCACGCATGAAACTCCTGAAAACTCCAACGAGATCAAGATTGACAGATGAACATTTGCATCAGTGTTTGAGACTGGCTGTGACTAGAATGGAACCGGACATTCAACTTCTCTCCAGCCAGATGCAGGCTCACAATTCACACTGATGAACATACAGTACATAGGTAAGCTCACTTTTCTGACTTAAATTAGTCATTCTGAGTATGAACAAATATAATCACATAATAAAATCTATTGGGATAAAATCCATCTCCACAACCATACTGGTATTGAAATGTATTGTGCTGTGTAGGTGCTGTATCACTGAGTTCGGTTTCTTAGCCTGCTTGCTCTGTGGTTTTCAGAGGGAAGTTGATGAGAGAGAGCCTACAGTGGTGTCTACTGGCTAGCCTATGGAACCTACAAAATTGGATTATGAGGAAAGAACACAAGAACTTTGAGAGACATTTGAGATTCTGCTCTGACATGGTGCACAGCATAACTTTCTTTCTGTGAAGAACCCAGAGAGGTTTATTTGATTTTTATTGATTTCATAAATAGTGTTATTAGCCTAAATATTTTCTGCGTTATTTTATTCTGTGAAGAACCCAGAGAGGGTTATTTGATTTTTATTGATTTCATAAATAGTGTTATTAGCCTATATATTTTCTGCGTTATTTTATTCTGTGAAGAACCCAGAGAGGGTTATTTGATTTTTATTGATTTCATAAATAGTGCTATTAGCCTAAATATTTTCTGCGTTATTTTATTCTGTGAAGAACCCAGAGAGGGTTATTTGATCTCAGAAAGGGTTATTAATATTTGGATATGTATGGTTTTCTGGAAAACAATAAATGATTACATTTAGAGACCTCCGCGATTATCACACTTTTTCTGTTAGAAACTGACCCTGGCCCCTATCAGAGAAGGGAAAAGTTATGTGGCCCTCACTGGAAAAAGTTTGGGGACCCCTGCTGTAAACGAACAACTAAAAGTCATTTTTATTGGTCCCAGACTTCAAGCCCGGCAAAAAATTTATGTATTTGAAGTCCCGAAAAAAATACGAAAAATGACTCAGTGGCGGCCCTAGAAAAGTCAAAATACATTGGGCCTATGGAAAGTGAAAGTAACTTTTTCCAACGTAGAAAAATGAAACTTGGTACATCCATAGGACACCTCAGCAAACAGAAAAATGTATTACAGCCATATCGTAAACTCAACAGGAAATCTACTATGTTGGGTGTATGCGTGACCACCTAAATTGCACCCCTTGTGTCTAAAGGCTTTTCATCTAAACAGCTCCAAATTTGGTGAGTATCATCTAGACACGTGTGCAAAAAAAGTTATCAATTTGTTTTGATAGATTTGTGGCTGTGGTCGTAATGAGTCTGTGAAGAGGCAACTATTGGGAAATAAATGCCATTTCCCAATTGCCAGGATCCTTCTCAACAGAAAATGTTGGGTGGAATACATGACCACCTAAATCGTACACTTTGTGCTAAAGGGTTTTCATCTAAACAGCTCCAAATTTGCTTTAAAGCACGACATGCAATCCTCCGAATATATGTGTCCCCGCGGTCTCAAGGAGGCGAGGGCCTTTATCGCCGCTATGCTTTAATTATTAGGCCCGAGCCGGTGATGACCGGGAGGGCCTATTGTTTTTGCTCGGATTTTTTTTTTTTTTTTTTTTTTTAAATTTTATTATTTTTTATTTTTCTTTTCCACCTATGATCCTAAATTTGACCCAGTGAACATGAACGAAAAGTCATTTTTATTGGTCCCAGCCTTCAAGCCCGGCGAAAAATTGATGTATTTGAAGTCACTAAAAAAATACGAAAAATGACTCAGTGGCGACCCTACAAAATCAAAATACATTGGGCCTATGGAAAGTGAAAGTAACTTTTTTCCAACGTAGAAAAATGAAACTTGGTACATCCATAGGACACCTCAGGGCAAACGGAAAAGTCTATGACAGCCACACCCTAAACTCAACAGGAGGTCCGCCATGTGGGGTGAAACAAGCGGCCACTAAAATCGCACCCCTTGCGCAGAAAGATGCAAATCATTGTGTTTTAATCTAAATGGCCCCAAATTTGGTGAGTATCATCTAGACACGTGTGCCAACCAAAGTTGTGACTTTGTTTATGATATCTTATCGGGTATGGGTGTGGCAAGCCTGTAACGAGGTGGCCATTTTTGTGAAAATAAAACGTCTCTTAACTCTCAAACGCCTTCTCGGATCGAGTTGGACCCAAAAAGGCGTTTGTGCACATTCATGACCTGAACACAAAAATATGTAAATAAAAGGGTTATCTTTAGAAATGGCTCTCCAGCGCCCCTACAAACTTATAATGGGACCCAAGAATTTAGTTTGTCATAGACATAAAATTTGGTACACATCTCTTATGTCATGACGAGCCTAAAAGCCAATGACAACCACCCCTATCTATAAATGTGTTGCCATAGCAACGTCCCAAATATGTCAAAAGTCAATGGGAAGTGAAAATTTTAGTTTGTCGAGGCAAATGAAACTTGGTACACACATCCACCATGGGCTTATGAACAAAAAGCCAATGGGGACCACACCCTATCACACACGGGAAGGCGGCCATTTTGAATTGAAAATTTGGTCTGACTTAGAATACACCTCTTTTTAAAAACAAAAAAATAGCTGCTTCATTCCACAGACACCAAACTTGGGCAAAATGAGCTAAACACATGTATGTAAAATAGACAAGTGTTTTTCTAGACTTTTGGCTCGAGTTATATTTTTTTATTATAATTCGGTATATATTTTTTATTATAATTTTTCTGCAAAATGATCCTCAATTTAACCCAGTAAACGAACAATTAAAAGTCATTTTTATTGGTCCCAGACTTCAAGCCCGCAAAAATTGATGTATTTGAAGTCCCGAAAAAAATACGAAAAATGACTCAGTGGCGGCCCCTAGAAAAGTCAAAATACATTGGGCCTATGGAAAGTGAAAGTAACTTTTTCCAACGTAGAAAAATGAAACTTGGTATATCCATAGGACACCTCAGGGCAAACAGAAAAGTCAATGACAGTCACACCCTAAACTTAACAGGAAGTCCGCCATGTGGGGTGAAACGCTGCCACTAAAATCGCACCTTTGCGCAGAAAGATGCAAATCATTGTGTTTTAATCTAAATGGCCCCAAATTTGGTGAGTATCATCTAGACACGTGTGCCAACCAAAGTTGTGACTTTGTTTTTGATATCTTATCGGGTATGGGTGTGGCAAGCCTGTAACGAGGTGGCCATTTTTGTGAAAATAAACGTCTCTTAACTCTCAAACGCCTTCTCGGATCGAGTTGGACCCAAAAGGCGTTTGTGCACATTCATGACCTGAACACAAAAATATGTAAATAAAAGGGTTATCTTTAGAAATGGCTCTCCAGCGCCCCTACAAACTTATAATGGGACCCAAGAATTTAGTTTGTCATAGAGACATGAAATTTGGTACACACATCTCTTATGTCATGACGAGCATAAAAGCCAATGACAACCACCCCCTATCTATAAATGTGTTGCCATAGCAACGTCCCAAATATTTGGAAAAAGTCAATGGGAAGTGAAATTTTTAGTTTGTTGTAGGCAAATGAAACTTGGTACACACATCCAGCATGGGCTTATGAACAAAAAAGCCAATGGGGACCACACCCTATCACACACGGGAAGGCGGCCATTTTGAATTGAAAATGTGAACCGACTTAAAATACACCTCTTTTTTAAAAGTACACAGACAATAGCTGCTTCATTCCACAGACACCAAACTTGGGCAAAATGAGCTAAACACATGTATGTAAAATAGACAAGCATTTTTCTAAACTTTTATTATATTTTATTTTATTATTATATTTTATTTTATTATAATTCGGTATATATTTTTTTATCATATTTTTTCTGCAAAATGATCCTCAATTTGACCCTGTAAACCAGGGGTCCCCAAACTGCGGCCCTGGGACAAATCGCGCCCGCCACATTTGACCCGGCCCTTGAGCAATACCAGAGACGGAAAAAAATGCTACTTCGACCTCACTTTGCCCCAGCACGTTTTGACCTTTATGGCGACCCATACCACAGTCATAGAACGTGAACGTGACCCCCCAGAACGGAATAATGGCAAAAAGGTTGGGTAAGAGAAAAATTGATTCAGAATGCAGGGTATTTAACTCGCAGTGGACACACGATTATTTTTTTGTTCAAGTCAAAGAAAAGGCTGTTTGTCTCGTCTGTCAAGAGACAGTGGCAGTATTCAAAGAATACAACCTGCGCCGACATTATGAATCCCGTCACAAAGACAAGTATGCTAGCTTGCAAGGCCAAATGCGAGCAGAAAAAATCTCAAAGCTAAAAACTGGACTGTTAGCTCAACAGACTACATTTGTACGGCAAACTCAGCTGAACCAAGCATCAGTTCGGGCCAGCTTCCGTGTTGCTCAGCTGATAGCAAGCTGCGGGAAACCTTTCACCGAAGGAGAGTTTGTTAAGAAATGTTTGAATGTTGTCGTGGAGGAGGTCTGTCCCGAGAAAAAAGATGTCTTTAATGCCGTGAGTCTGTCGGCAAGTACAATTACCAGACGCGTTGAAGAAATTGGAGGTAATGTGTATGCCCAGCTGCAGCAGAAGACTAAAGATTTTGACTTTTTTTCATTAGCACTGGATGAGAGCACGGACGTGCAGGACACCATGAGCTTCTTATTTTTATTCGTGGAGTTACCGCAAACTTTGAGATGTGCGAGGAGCTGGCAGCACTACAAAGCCTGAAAGGCACTACGACTGGGAAGGATATTTTCGACAAAGTATGTCTAACCATGCAACAGTTGGATCTGGACTGGGCAAAGCTTGCCAGCATCACGACTGACGGGGCCCCTAGTATGGTGGGCGTCTCGGGTTTAATAGGACGATGAACCGGGAGATGGAAGAACGGGTTTCACTGCCCCGCTACAAATACACTGCCTAATTCACCAGCAAGCGCTGTGCTGCAAAGTGTTGAAGTGGGATTCTGTCATGAAGGTTGTGGTATCGTGCATAAACTTCATCAGAGCAAATGGACTTAAACACAGGCAGTTCCAACAATTCCTGTCTGAACTGAAGTCTGCGTACGGAGATGTGCTGTACTACACAGAGATCCGATGGCTGAGCCGCGGCAAAGTTCTGAGGCGTTTTTACGAGCTGCTACCTGAAATTAACGCATTTCTTCAGTCAAAAGGCAAAAGAGCTGATCGACCCAGCATGGAAATGGCACTCGCATTTTTAACAGACGTGACAGAAATGCTGAACGGCCTTAACTTGCAGCTACAAGGGAAGGGGAAACTCATTTGCGACATGTATTCCCACATAAAAGCATTTGAGGTGAAACTAGCGCTGGTTTTGGAACAAGTGAAAAAGCACAACTTCACCCATCTCCCTGCTACCCAAAGCTTTTCTACAGAGAAGCCAGCTGTCGCGTTTCCAGGTGAAAAGTGTGTGGAAGCACTGGAAATACTGATGGCGGAGTTTGGTGTACGATTCCGTGAACTACATGTTCATGCAAAAGAAATCCGTCTTTTCAGAACCCTTTGTTGCCGACATCGATGAAGCCCAGCCTTCTTATCAGTTTGAGCTGGCCGAGTTACAGAACTGTGATGTTCTGAAAGACGCATTCAAGCCCAACAGTCTCATTGACTTCTATGCCGCCCTCCCAAATGACACCTACCCTAACATAAAAAAACACGCAATGAAGATGTCCACACTTTTTGGCAGCACGTATATCTGCGAGCAAACCTTTTCACGCATGAAACTCCTGAAAACTCCAACGAGATCAAGATTGACAGATGAACATTTGCATCAGTGTTTGAGACTGGCTGTGACTAGAATGGAACCGGACATTCAACTTCTCTCCAGCCAGATGCAGGCTCACAATTCACACTGATGAACATACAGTACATAGGTAAGCTCACTTTTCTGACTTAAATTAGTCATTCTGAGTATGAACAAATATAATCACATAATAAAATCTATTGGGATAAAATCCATCTCCACAACCATACTGGTATTGAAATGTATTGTGCTGTGTAGGTGCTGTATCACTGAGTTCGGTTTCTTAGCCTGCTTGCTCTGTGGTTTTCAGAGGGAAGTTGATGAGAGAGAGCCTACAGTGGTGTCTACTGGGCTAGCCTATGGAACCTACAAAATTGGATTATGAGGAAAGAACACAAGAACTTTGAGAGACATTTGAGATTCTGCTCTGACATGGTGCACAGCATAACTTTCTTTCTGTGAAGAACCCAGAGAGGTTTATTTGATTTTTATTGATTTCATAAATAGTGTTATTAGCCTAAATATTTTCTGCGTTATTTTATTCTGTGAAGAACCCAGAGAGGGTTATTTGATTTTTATTGATTTCATAAATAGTGTTATTAGCCTATATATTTTCTGCGTTATTTTATTCTGTGAAGAACCCAGAGAGGGTTATTTGATTTTTATTGATTTCATAAATAGTGCTATTAGCCTAAATATTTTCTGCGTTATTTTATTCTGTGAAGAACCCAGAGAGGGTTATTTGATCTCAGAAAGGGTTATTAATATTTGGATATGTATGGTTTTCTGGAAAACAATAAATGATTACATTTAGAGACCTCATGATTATCACACTTGGCCCTCACTGGAAAAAGTTTGGGGACCTGCTGTAAACGAACAACTAAAAGTCATTTTTATTGGTCCCAGACTTCAAGCCCGGCAAAAATTTATGTATTTGAAGTCCCGAAAAAAAATGAAAAATGACTCAGTGGCGGCCCCTAGAAAAGTCAAAATACATTGGGCCTATGGAAAGTGAAAGTAACTTTTTCCAACGTAGAAAAATGAAACTTGGTACATCCATAGGACACCTCAGGGTAAACAGAAAAATGTATTACAGCCATATCGTAAACTCAACAGGAAATCTACTATGTTGGGTGTATGCGTGACCACCTAAATTGCACCCCTTGTGTCTAAAGGCTTTTCATCTAAACAGCTCCAAATTTGGTGAGTATCATCTAGACACGTGTGCAAAAAGTTATCAATTTGTTTTTGATAGATTTGTGGCTGTGGTCGTAATGAGTCTGTGAAGAGGCAACTATTGGGAAATAAATGCCATTTCCCAATTGCCAGGATCCTTCTCAACAGAAAATGTTGGGTGGAATACATGACCACCTAAATCGTACACTTTGTGCTAAAGGGTTTTCATCTAAACAGCTCCAAATTTGCTTTAAAGCCACGACATGCAATCCTCCGAATATATGTGTCCCATGGTCTCAAGGGAGGCGAGGGCCTTTATCGCCGCTATGCTTTAATTATTAGGCCCGAGCCGGTGATGACCGGGAGGGCCTATTGTTTTTGCTCGGATTTTTTTTTTTTTTTTTTTTTAAATTTTATTATTTTTATTTTTCTTTTCCACCTATGATCCTAAATTTGACCCAGTGAACATGAACGAAAAGTCATTTTATTGGTCCCAGCCTTCAAGCCGGCGAAAAATTGATGTATTTGAAGTCGCGAAAAAAATACGAAAAATGACTCAGTGGCGACCCTACAAAATCAAAATACATTGGGCCTATGGAAAGTGAAAGTAACTTTTTCCAACGTAGAAAAATGAAACTTGGTACATCCATAGGACACCTCAGAACAAACAGAAAAGTCTATGACAGCCACACCCTAAACTCAACAGGAGGTCCGCCATGTGGGGTGAAACAAGCGGCCACTAAAATCGCACCCCTTGCGCAGAAAGATGCAAATCATTGTGTTTTAATCTAAATGGCCCCAAATTTGGTGAGTATCATCTAGACACGTGTGCCAACCAAAGTTGTGACTTTGTTTATGATATCTTATCGGGTATGGGTGTGGCAAGCCTGTAACGAGGTGGCCATTTTTGTGAAAATAAAACGTCTCTTAACTCTCAAACGCCTTCTCGGATCGAGTTGGACCCAAAAAGGCGTTTGTGCACATTCATGACCTGAACACAAAAATATGTAAATAAAAGGGTTATCTTTAGAAATGGCTCTCCAGCGCCCCCTACAAACTTATAATGGGACCCAAGAATTTAGTTTGTCATAGACATAAAATTTGGTACACACATCTCTTATGTCATGACGAGCCTAAAAGCCAATGACAACCACCCCCTATCTATAAATGTGTTGCCATAGCAACGTCCCAAATATGTCGAAAAAGTCAATGGGAAGTGAAAATTTTAGTTTGTCGTAGGCAAATGAAACTTGGTACACACATCCACCATGGGCTTATGAACAAAAAGCCAATGGGGACCACACCTATCACACACGGAAGGCGGCCATTTTGAATTGAAAATTTGGTCTGACTTAGAATACACCTCTTTTAAAAACACAGAAAAAGCTGCTTCATTCCACAGACACCAAACTTGGGCAAAATGAGCTAAACACATGTATGTAAAATAGACAAGTGTTTTTCTAGACTTTTTGGCTCGAGTTATATTTTTTTTTATTATAATTCGGTATATATTTTTTTATTATAATTTTTCTGCAAAATGATCCTCAATTTAACCCAGTAAACGAACAATTAAAAGTCATTTTTATTGGTCCCAGACTTCAAGCCCGGCAAAAAATTGATGTATTTGAAGTCCCCGAAAAAAAAAATACGAAAAATGACTCAGTGGCGGCCCCTAGAAAAGTCAAAATACATTGGGCCTATGGAAAGTGAAAGTAACTTTTTTCCAACGTAGAAAAATGAAACTTGGTATATCCATAGGACACCTCAGGGCAAACAGAAAAGTCAATGACAGTCACACCCTAAACTTAACAGGAAGTCCGCCATGTGGGGTGAAAGCGCGCCACTAAATTCGCACCCCTTGCGCAGAAAGATGCAAATCATTGTGTTTTGATCTAAATGGCCCCAAATTTGGTGAGTATCATCTAGACACATGTGCCAACCAAAGTTGTAACTTTGTTGTTGATATCTTATCGGGTATGGGTGTGGCAAGCCTGTAACGAGGTGGCCATTTTTGTGAAAATAAAACGTCTCTTAACTCTCAAACGGCTTCTCGGATCGAGTTGGACCCTAAAAGGCGTTTGTGCACATTCATGACCTGAACACAAAGATATGTAAATAAAAGGATTATCTTTAGAAATGGCTCTCCAGCGCCCCCTACAAACTTATAATGGGACCCAAGAATTTAGTTTGTCATAGAGACATAAAATTTGGTACACACCTCTCTTATGTCATGACGAGCATAAAAGCCAATGACAACCGCCCCCTATCTATAAATGTGTTGCCATAGCAACGTCCCAAATATTTGGAAAAAGTCAATGGGAAGTGAAAATTTTAGTTTGTCGTGGGCAAATGAAACTTGGTACACACATCCAGCATGGGCTTATGAACAAAAAAGCCAATGGGGACCACACCCTATCACACACGGGAAGGCGGCCATTTTGAATTGAAAATGTGAACCGACTTAAAATACACCTCTTTTTTAAAAGAACTCAGAAAATAGCTGCTTCATTCCACAGACACCAAACTTGGGCAAAATGAGCTAAACACATGTATGTAAAATAGACAGGTGTTTTTCTTGGACGTTTTGCTCGAGTTATATTTTTTTATTATAATTAGGCGAGCCGGTGATGGCGGGAGGGCCTATTGTTTTTGCTCGGATTTTTTTTTTTTTTTATCTTTATTGTGACCAAATGATCCTAAATTTGACCCAGTGAACATGCACAAAAGTCATTTTTATTGGTCCCAGACTTCAAGCTTGGCAAAAATGGTATGTTTTTGAAGTCGCGAAAAAAAAAACGAAAAATGACTCAGTGGCGACCCTACAAAATCAAAATACATTGGGCCTATGGAAAGTGAAAGTAACTTTTTCCAACGTAGAAAAATGAAACTTGGTACATCCATAGGACACCTCAGGGCAAACAGAAAAGTCAATGACAGTCACACCCTAAACTTAACAGGAAGTCCGCCATGTGGGGTGAAACGCGCGCCACTAAAATCGCACCCCTTGCGCAGAAAGATGCAAATCATTGTGTTTTAATCTAAATGGCCCCAAATTTGGTGAGTATCATCTAGACACGTGTGCCAACCAAAGTTGTGACTTTGTTTTGATATCTTATCGGGTATGGGTGTGGCAAGCCTGTAACGAGGTGGCCATTTTGTGAAAATAAAGCGTCTCTTAACTCTCAAACGCCTTCTCGGATCGAGTTGGACCCAAAAGGCGTTTGTGCACATTCATGACCTGAACACAAAAATATGTAAATAAAAGGGTTATCTTTAGAAATGGCTCTCCAGCGCCCCTACAAACTTATAATGGACCCAAGAATTTAGTTTGTCATAGAGACATAAAATTTTGTACACACATCTCTTATGTCATGACGAGCATAAAGCCAATGACAACCACCCCTATCTATAAATGTGTTGCCATAGCGTCCCAAAAATGTGAAAAAGTCAATGGGAAGTGGAAATTTTTAGTTTGTTGTAGGCAAATAAAACTTGGTACACACATCCACCATGGGCTTATGAACAAAAAGCCAAAGGGGACCACACCCTATCACACACAGGAAGGCGGTTATTTTGAATTGAAAATGTGAACCGACTTAAAATACACCTCTTTTTAAAAGTACACAGAAAAAGCTGCTTCATTCCACAGACACCAAACTTGGGCAAAATGAGCTAAACACATGTATGTAAATGAGACAAGTGTTTTTCTAGACTTTTTGCTCGAGTTATATTTTTTAATTATAATTTGGTATATATTTTTTATTATAATTTTTCTGCAAAATGATCCTCAATTTAACCCAGTAAACGAACAACTAAAAGTCATTTTTATTGGTCCCAGACTTCAAGCCCGGCAAAAATGTATGTATTTGAAGTCCCGAAAAAAAACGAAAAATGACTCAGTGGCCCCTAGAAAAGTCAAAATACATTGGGCCTATGGAAAGTGAAAGTAACTTTTTCCAACGTAGAAAAATGAAACTTGGTATATCCATAGGACACCTCAGGGCAAACAGAAAAGTCAATGACAGTCACACCCTAAACTTAACAGGAAGTCCGCCATGTGGGGTGAAAGCGCGCCACTAAATCGCACTTGCGCAGAAAGATGCAAATCATTGTGTTTTAATCTAAATGGCCCCAAATTTGGTGAGTATCATCTAGACACATGTGCCAACCAAAGTTGTGACTTTGTTGTTGATATCTTATCGGGTATGGGTGTGGCAAGCCTGTAACGAGGTGGCCATTTTTGTGAAAATAAAGCGTCTCTTAACTCTCAAAGCGGCTTCTCGGATCGAGTTGGACCCAAAAGGCGTTTGTGCACATTCATGACCTGAACACAAAAATATGTAAATAAAAGGGTTATCTTTAGAAATGGCTCTCCAGCGCCCCCTACAAACTTATAATGGGACCCAAGAATTTAGTTTGTCATAGAGACATAAAATTTGGTACACACATCTCTTATGTCATGACGAGCATAAAAGCCAATGACAACCACCCCTATCTATAAATGTGTTGCCATAGCAACGTCCCAAATATTTGGAAAAAGTCAATGGGAAGTGAAAATTTTAGTTTGTCGTAGGCAAATGAAACTTGGTACACACATCCAGCATGGGCTTATGAACAAAAAAGCCAATGGGGACCACACCCTATCACACACAGGAAGGCGGCCATTTTGAATTGAAAATGTGAACCGACTTAAAATACACCTCTTTTTAAAAGAACTCAGAAAATAGCTGCTTCATTCCACAGACACCAAACTTGGGCAAAATGAGCTAAACACATGTATGTAAATGAGACAAGTGTTTTTCTAGACTTTTTGCTCGAGTTATATTTTTTATTATAATCCGGTATATATTTTTTATCATATTTTTCTGCAAAATGATCCTCAATTTAACCCAGTAAACGTACAACTAAAAGTCATTTTATTGGTCCCAGATTTCAAGCCCAGCGAAAAATTTATGTATTTGAAGTCCCCGAAAAAAAAATACGAAAAATGACTCAGTGGCGACCCCTAGAAAAGTCAAAATACATTGGGCCTATGGAAAGTGAAAGTAACTTTTTCCAACGTAGAAAAATGAAACTTGGTATATCCATAGGACACCTCAGGGCAAACAGAAAAGTCAATGACAGTCACACCTAAACTTAACAGGAAGTCCGCCATGTGGGGTGAAAGGCGCGTGCCACTAAATTCGCACTTGCGCAGAAAGATGCAAATCATTGTGTTTTGATCTAAATGGCCCCAAATTTGGTGAGTATCATCTAGACACATGTGCCAACCAAAGTTGTAACTTTGTTGTTGATATCTTATCGGGTATGGGTGTGGCAAGCCTGTAACGGTGGCCATTTTTGTGAAAATAAAACGTCTCTTAACTCTCAAACGGCTTCTCGGATCGAGTTGGACCCAAAAGGCGTTTGTGCACATTCATGACCTGAACACAAAGATATGTAAATAAAAGGGTTATCTTTAGAAATGGCTCTCCAGCGCCCCTACAAACTTATAATGGGACCCAAGAATTTAGTTTGTCATAGAGACATAAAATTTGGTACACACATCTCTTATGTCATGACGAGCATAAAAGCCAATGACAACCACCCCTATCTATAAATGTGTTGCCATAGCAACGTCCCAAATATTTGGAAAAAGTCAATGGGAAGTGAAAATTTTAGTTTGTCGTAGGCAAATGAAACTTGGTACACACATCCAGCATGGGCTTATGAACAAAAAAGCCAATGGGGACCACACCCTATCACACACGGAAGGCGGCCATTTTGAATTGAAAATGTGAACCGACTTAAAATACACCTCTTTTTAAAGAACTCAGAAAATAGCTGCTTCATTCCACAGACACCAAACTTGGGCAAAATGAGCTAAACACATGTATGTAAAATAGACAGGTGTTTTTCTTGGACGTTTTGCTTTCGAGTTATATTTTTATTATAATTAGGCGAGCCGGTGATGGCGGGAGGGCCTATTGTTTTTGCTCGGATTTTTTTTTTTTTTTTTTTATCTTTGTGACCAAATGATCCTAAATTTGACCCAGTGAACATGCACAAAAAGTCATTTTTATTGGTCCCAGACTTCAAGCTTGGCAAAAATGGTATGTTTTTGAAGTCGCCGAAAAAAAAAAACGAAAAATGACTCAGTGGCGACCCCTACAAAATCAAAATACATTGGGCCTATGGAAAGTGAAAGTAACTTTTTTCCAACGTAGAAAAATGAAACTTGGTACATCCATAGGACACCTCAGGGCAAACAGAAAAGTCAATGACAGTCACACCTAAACTTAACAGGAAGTCCGCCATGTGGGGTGAAAGCGGCCACTAAAATCGCACCTTGCGCAGAAAGATGCAAATCATTGTTTTTAATCTAAATGGCCCCAAATTTGGTGAGTATCATCTAGACACGTGTGCCAACCAAAGTTGTGACTTTGTTGTTGATATCTTATCGGGTATGGGTGTGGCAAGCCTGTAACGAGGTGGCCATTTTTGTGAAAATAAAAGCGTCTTAACTCTCAAGCGCCTTCTCGGATCGAGTTGGACCCAAAAGGCGTTTGTGCACATCATGACCTGAACACAAAAATATGTAAATAAAAAGGGTTATCTTTAGAAATGGCTCTCCAGCGCCCCTACAAACTTATAATGGGACCCAAGAATTTAGTTTGTCATAGAGACATAAAATTTGGTACACACATCTCTTATGTCATGACGAGCATAAAAGCCAATGACAACCACCCCTATCTATAAATGTGTTGCCATAGCAACGTCCCAAATATTTGGAAAAAGTCAATGGGAAGTGAAAATTTTAGTTTGTCGTAGGCAAATGAAACTTGGTACACACATCCAGCATGGGCTTATGAACAAAAAAGCCAATGGGGACCACACCCTATCACACACGGGAAGGCGGCCATTTTGAATTGAAAATGTGAACCGACTTAAAATACACCTCTTTTTAAAAGAACTCAGAAAATAGCTGCTTCATTCCACAGACACCAAACTTGGGCAAAATGAGCTAAACACATGTATGTAAATGAGACAAGTGTTTTTCTAGACTTTTTGCTCGAGTTATATTTTTTTATTATAATCCGGTATATATTTTTTATCATATTTTTTCTGCAAAATGATCCTCAATTTAACCCAGTAAACGTACAACTAAAAGTCATTTTTATTGGTCCCAGATTTCAAGCCCAGCGAAAAATTTATGTATTTGAAGTCCCCAAAAAAATACGAAAAATGACTCAGTGGCGACCCTAGAAAAGTAAAAATACATCGGGCCTATGGAAAGTGAAAGTAACTTTATTCCAATGTAGAAATACAAAACTTGGTACATCCATAGGACACCTCAGGGCAAACTGAAAAGTTTATTACAGCCATATCGTAAACTCAACAGAAAATCTACTATGTTGGGTGTAATGCGTGACCACCTAAATCGCACCCCTTCTGTCTAAAGTCTAAACAGCTCCAAATTTGGTGAGTATCATCTAGACACGTGTGCAAAAAGTTATCAATTTGTTTTTGATACATTTGTGGCTGTGGTCGTAATGGGTCTGTGAAGAGGCAACCTTTGGGAAATAAATGCCATTTCCCAATTGCCAGGATCCTTCCTTTAGAGGAGGCCCTCCAGAGCCACGGCTAGAGTCTTAGAAAACTCCTCAGAATCCTTTTACCGTGAAGTTTACGCTTTAAAGCACGAGTGCATGTGTCCCAGCTGTCTCAAGGGAGGCGAGGGTTTTATCGCCGCTATGGCTTTAATTTGGTATATATTTTTAGTATAATTTTTCTGCAAAATGATCCTCAATTTGACTCAGTAAACGTGCAACTAAAAGTCATTTTTATTGGTCCCACACTTCAAGCCCGGCGAAAACTTTATGTATTTGAAGTCGCCGAAAAAAAAAATACGAAAAATGACTCAGTGGCGACCCCTACAAGAGTCAAAATACATTGGGCCTATGGAAAAGTAACTTTTTCCAACGTAGAAAAATGAAACTTGGTACATCCATAGGACACCTCAGGGCAAACTGAAAAGTTTATTACAGCCATATCGTAAACTCAACAGGAAATCTACTATGTTGGGTGGAATGCGTGACCACCTAAATCGCACCCCTTGTGTCTAAAGGCTTTTAATCTAAACAGCTCCAAATCTGGTGAGTATTATCTAGACATGTGTGCCAAAAAAAATTATCAATTTGTTTTTGATACATTTGTGGCTGTGGCCGTAATGAGTCTGTGAAGAGGCAGCCATTTCTTTGGGAAATAAATGCCATTTCCCAATTGCCAGGATCCTTCATTTAGAGGAGGCCCTCCAGAGCCAAGGCTAGAGTCTTAGAAAACTCCTCAGAATCCTTTGGAACTTGTAACCTTGTTCTTTTAGTCAAGTTATATTTGCATTTTGCCTTTTTAAACAGGGGGGTGCAGCGATTCCTGAGTCATCTCAAATCTCCAGCCAGTACTTTGTTTTTCTCGCCTTAGCCCAAGCATAATCTATTATTTCCAAAGATTCAAGATTCAAAGTGTTTATTGTCATGTGTACAGACAGAAAGCATGTTTCCTGTACAATGAAATTCTTACTTTGTCCGTCCACAGTAAAAATGTCACACAGGTAAGTAAAAAAAATATAAAAAAATAAGACAATATACAAGTAATAATAATGCAAATGTACAACAAAATACAAGAGGGCAAAAGGAATAAAGTAGTAAAGTGAGGTAGTGCAGTAGGTAAAGGTAAACAATTGTTCATGTAATGTTGTGATTGTGAATGTAGACTCCTATCTGCTGTTTAGAGTCTTATGGCAGAGGGAAAGAATGAGTTCTTCATTCTGGAAGTCCTAGCTCCAAGTCCTAGTCCAAAGGTTCAGACAGCTCCCAGGAAAACCAGAGATTGTGGAGACCTTTAACTCTAAAGTTAGGTTACAAGGTGGTGTAGCAGGCCCAAGCAGTAGCACAGGCCCGGTTATTTGACATTACCGTGAAGTTTACGCTTTAAAGCACGAAATGCAATCCTCCGAGTGCATGTGTCCCCGCGGTCTCAAGGGAGGCGAGGGCCTTTATCGCCGCTTGCGGCTTTAATTATTATTATTATTATGAGTAGTAGAAGGCCTATCATCATTACTAGGCTATTGCTATATAATTATATGAGCTTACATGCTATCATTGTTATTATTATTATAATCAGTAGGCCTATTATAATTTTTTTATTAGCTTTATTATTGTTATTATTACTAGGCCTAATAGTAGCCATCATCTGCATTTTTTACAGAAGCTTGCAGGTCGGTGATGTTAATGTGAGACCTGAGCCTGCTTTGCCTTGCAAAGATCCTCAATTCTTGGCTCAATGTTTGATAAACATAGCCTCAAATCATCCTCTATTTGTGCACGATTGCGGTATTTTGTTTTGAGTGCAGTCATTTTTGAGAATCCTGCCTCACACAAATATGTTGACGCGAAAGGAAGGAGAATCTTCAAGGCGACGTCACAGAGTTCAGGATATTCCTGCATCAATGCTGCCCAGAATGACGAAAGAGGGCAGGAGCTAAAGAGTTCCTTCAGTCTACGGTCACTCTTCAGCTCAATAAGCTGTTCGTGCATAACAATTGATAGCTCGTTTGCTGTGCACACAAACGGATCTCGAACCCACGCAAAAGAGCGATAATCCTCTTTAAAGTACGTCGCAAATTGTTTTCTCATTGCTGACAGGTGCTCAGACGCTGATTGAAATAGGGTGGAGAAATCATGTGACGTGCCTGCATCAGCGATAAAGTCCGCAAGGCTGGGGAACATGTCACAGTTCCCTCGACTGATGTGGCCATGCCAGAGGTCTAATTTTTGTGTGAAGGCGTGCACTTTGTCTGCAAGGAGCATTGTGGAGATTTGTTAAAAGTGTTATCATATGAATATGTGTTACTAATAAAGAGAAAATGAAGATGGCACACAGCTAAAATGTATTTATTTAGTTCCGCCTAAAAAAAAACTGTATTTTATGATGAGTAACTCTTTGGAATGCAGCATTCAAGCCTCCTGTACTTCATAACATGGAAATAAAACATGTTAACATTATCCCTGCAAAGTTTTAAACTGATAATGTGAAGCAGAATAAAACTCAAGGGGTTTTAGTACAGAAAGACTAGGCGAGAGTTCTAAAGACCCAGTTTGGCCCACTTTGGCCCAGTCTGTTCCATTTCATTTTAGTCATTTAAATACTATATTTTTATTGTTTAAATCACTAATGGTGCTCATTAAATACATTTTTGAGAACTTAAACCAGACTTCTAAGTATTTAAATGTGTTTTCAGTCTGTATTCTTCCTCCTGCGTGTCTGTGTATTACGCAGGCTGTTCCTGAGACAAAGACGCACACGTGGTGCTCCGCAGCCGATTGGTCGAATTGAACATGTGATACCTCGTTTGAACCGTGAGAACCAATAGAATCGAGGGAAACTGTTTAAATCCCGGTCATTTGAACCTTGCTCTGATGTCACATGATAGGCTGGTGCCTGAGCCAATGACAGTGTCTATCCCAGGATGCAGTTCACTGTGAAACGCGCTGAGTAAAATTGAACCATGAGTGAAGACAGTATGTCACAGATAGACCCAAATGGTAGCTGAGACATATCGTTAACTGGAAAGCAGCGTTTTCGCTGGCATTCCACTTTGTGAAAGGAAAGAAAGGTAATGATTCTAATCATTGCTGAACAAAATTATTTATTACATTGAACTACTTTAGCTGCCATCTTACTTATATTTTTAAGTACATTGGCTTGCTTGGTGTCAATGTAAATGTCAGCTTCTCTAGTTTCATTTGAGTCTGGCATGAGTTTGTTGGTTGAAGTAGTGGCCAGCTGTTTGCAGAAATGTAGTGCCTGAGATGAGTAGATGTTTAGCGGATTTTTTTAGTGCAATTTTTATTTTTTCGTTTTTTTCCGCTCCCATCTTTAGCCTACTCGCGCCCCCCCGGGAGAGTGTCCGCGCCCCACCGGTTGAGAACCACTGATCTAAACCCTGATATGCTTCCTCAAGCTGGTCTTCTGGCTCTACTGCTGCCTCGGCTGGGGGGTTTTGTACTGGATTAGGGGCTTGTGGGTGTGGATTTTGCTGTGGGGGCTGGTGAGCCCTCACCACAAAATTTGTACCATCTTTATCACATTTCTTTAAGAAGGCTATCGTTGTTGAGGTAGTATTTTTATTCTGTCCACAATTTCTGCATTCATCCTCCCATATTAAACAAGCTAACATTTGTTTTCCTGGATGAGAGGGCAGCATTTTTAACTGGTCATGATGTCTGAGATTGGTCTTAATTCTCCTTACTTCATTTAATTCTAATTTCCCACTAAACCCATACCTCTTTTTCCACTTAGTTAGATACTTTACTGATGGTGGGAAATTTGTTATCATAAATTCCACGTCCGTGGGGACTTCACAAATTTTTACTCTTACTGCTTTAGAGTCTTTCCCTGCCATTGTGGTTTCGTTGAAGAAAACAGTTTCAGGTTTAAATATTCCGTCCTTATGACTACAAACCTCTAGGGAATGTAAGTTATAAGTAAAGCTTTCGCCACAGAATATTCCTTTAGTTATTCTCCTCAGAAGACCTTTAATGTGGACCTCCTTCACCCACTTTAATGCTCACTCAGGGGTTGTAAAGCCTTGAATGAGTATTGTTCTGGTGAATTTATTCCACCACTCATCACACTCAATCATTTCTCTCTACATTCATACCCAGTCTGACCTTTTATATGGTTATCTCCATTCACGTTCGTATGGAGGTTTGTCACCGGGAGGATAACGAGGATCAGCCGCCACGTGGAAAGGTGGTCTTTCAGTTGCTCTGGCCAGAGTCTTTCAGCCGTCGTCAATGATCCTCGTCGGGGACGCTCTCCATCCGCTCGAAGGACCAATTTCTGTCAAAGAATCAATACACAAAACAGTGTAGAGACAATCAGATTTCTGAGACAACCTTCAACCAGTTTGTGAATTAAATAATTGGTCAGACTCAACTTAAGTTTTTACATGCATGGGGAGAATGGCATGTGGGGCATTGACTGCTCGTTCCACCTCTGTAGTGCTCAGTCAACAGAATCTCCAACTGGCCACCTGAATTCTCCTGGTTTTATTGAAACATTAACACAGGCTGCCTCCCCAACCACGCAGGGCGGAGTTTGGCAGTTAGTTACAAAACCAGTACATTTAACTGTTATCGCTCTGCACCTAACCGAAACACAGGAACTGTGAGTTAAGATAAACACTTGGGCTTGACATGTCTGGCTGAGTGCAGCTACATGACAGTTAATTACACACATACAATATTAATGACCCTTTCTTAGCAAAGGCTTGTTGGCCTTTTTTGGTCATATACAATTTGACAACTTTTACTTACTGCAAAGTTCTAACATACTGCAAAGTTCTAACAGATATATTCTGGTGCTAAACCATTAAGAGACTTGTAAACCAGCAGTGCTGTTTTTAAGTCTATTCTCTGAGCAACAGGAAGCCAGTGCAGAGATTTTAAAACTGGCGTGATGTGGTTGTACTTCCTGGTTTTGGTTAGAACCCGAGCAGCCGCGTTCTGAATAAGCTGCAGCTGTCTTAACCCTCGTTTTGAGAGAACAGTGAGCAGTATTCAAACTCACCTTTCCTTTTCCTGATAGGCTTCACGTTTGCCTGCACACCTGCAGATCTGCAGCAACTGGTTCAGGCTGGCACCCACTTTCTCTGGTCATCTTAGACAAAACAAAAGATTTGTGTTGTTGTTTACAATTACAGTATTATATTAATTTTCATTTTAGAGATTTTAAAATGTTTATAAATATTACTGACAAATATTCTCACAAAGCAAAGAATCTAAAGAAAACATCGAAACACAAACACTCACTGTTGCCATAGCCTACATGTTAGCGTCCTACTGGAGTGTGAGTCACCACATTTCTGTGGATCTCCTTTTATTGTAATTTGACTCTGAACAATTATTACTGTATATCCTCCGTGAACGCGCTAGTCTTTTAATCCGTGTGTACTGACTCTGGGTCGGTCTGGTAGCTGCAGCCTGTGGTACACTGTCTCCTCTGCAGCTCCAGCTCTGCTCGGTTTACCCCGAGGAGCAGCGATAAACAACGTACACTGATGGTGCGTGCTTTCGCGTTCAATCTAATTAGCAAAGTTGACACTCAACGCACAAGTTTTTGAGTTTGTGTTGAGTCAAAACTCACCGTGTTACACAAGTCATGAGATGTTCATGTTCAGTCAAGTCCAGAGTCATGAGCCAGTGACAGGTCTTTAGTGCCCAGGGCTGCATCTCTGCTACAAGTCCAGCAGAGTGCTGCCCATGTACGAGAAATAACGGAATATTGAGTGATAGAGTAAAGCTAGGTGTCCGTGTGTACTGAGCAACACTAATAAACACTGCAGCAACCCTCATTAGCGCGTTAGCCCGGTATCAGGAGCAGGTGAAGCTAATGTTTAGCATACTTTACCTAACTAGCAACATAAAAAAATTGACTAAGCATCTTAGTTTTCAAGGTGAAGATATTTCTTCTCTAATTCCAGGAGACTTTATCAATTCTGAGATCAACCGGTAAAAGAGCTGAGCTTATATCTCTAGAGGGAGATCAAAGCCTCTCGAGGTCCGGATACGGACCGCGGTCCGCCTATGGAGTACCCCCTTTACACTTTGAGCACACATCAGGAATGTTTTCATTATATCGACAGAGATCCACTGGAGTCACATATGTACGCATTAACCATTTAAATTGAAGTACTTAGTATTTATTGATGTTGTGTGGGCTAAAGTGCATGCATTCTGCCAGTCTTCTTCAGAAAATTGCAATGACAAATCATCTTTCCAAGCTCTGAATTTATCACGAGAACTTTCGGAAACGTGAGACATAATCAGGTTATAAAACTGAGAAATAGTGCCTTTCTTTTGGCTACTTTTTAACAACATTTCTTCCAAGTCTGAAGTGGTGGGTTTCGTTAATATATTGTTTTGACTTACTCTTATAAAGCTCCTGAGTTGGAGATACTTAAAGAAATGTTTTTTTTATCTAAGTGAAATGTATCTTGTAATTCTTAAAAGGTCATGAGTATGTCAGATTTTGGTAAATACACATCTCGAATCATTCCCAGTCCCTTGGTTTTCCATAACTTAAATGTTGCGTCTGCCCTGCCAGGTGGAAAAAGTTGATTGCCCCATAATGGACAGTGTGGATCTTTCAACAGCAGGGCTGGACTGGGACAAAAAAAAAGGCCCTGGCATTTTTGCTCAGACCGGCCCACCACAATCGGTCAGACACAACCAACTAGTACACCATCCTTGCGGTCCCTGTAGATATGCATATCTACTGTTCCATTCAAAAACCCCTACAAAGCTGAGAACTAAGTGCCATGGACCAGTGTACCAGTGCAAGTGGACCAGTGTACTCACTCTCTCTTGACAGACTCCCTGGTGATCAAAGGTTCCTCCCTGTCTCTCTCCTCCACTGCAAACTCAACCTGGCTTGACTATACATAAGGACAGAGAGAGAGAGGATTACAATTATTTGGAAGAGTTATTAAAAGTACACTTAGTAAGGATCCATTTTGGTTATATAGTCCTGTATTCTTGAAGAGCAGGATTTCTAGATGGACAAAGTGCTCCATGTTATAAAAGCTAGTTAACCCTTTAGAACCCAATATAATGTGGATGTAGAATACTGCTAATTCTAAAAAGAAATGTTTTTTTTTTTTTTCCAATGAACCAGACAGCAGAAAAACTAGTTTACAATTGCAAGTATAGGCTACTTTGTTTTAAAGAGCACAAACCCTCTTTAATATGACACCAAACAAGATTTCCCTCTCATTGTTGAGATACTCCTTAAAAAAAAAGAAAACCAACCTATACTACCAAATTACTCACACAAAGCGTCCTAAAAATATATGATATTCATATTATTCACTCACCGTAAATATTGCATATTAATGATGTTGGAAATTCATTAGAAACATGAGCAAATATCTACTTCGTTGAATATACAGCTAAACAAAAATATACAGCTTTCAAAATGCAAGGTGGGTTTTAATCCCCAAATAGCATGCGTTACTCGTCGTGGCGCTTTGACGCAGCCATTCTGAGTAATAATTAAAATAATCAAATGGCATCATTTAAGTTTTTCTAGAGAAGGGCCGTACGGCCATTATGGGTATTAAAGGGTTAACATTAGAATAGTCAGCTAAAGTTGCAATTGAATAAGTTAACTCTGCTAACCTATCTACAAAAACAATGCAAAATAGCTTATGCTGTGTTATTTGACTTTAGCTGACTGAGTGGCTAGTGCAGTGGGTGACAATCTGACAGACTATATAATGGCAACAACGATTAAGTTGCCTTATTATAATTTCATTAATTTAGGTAAATCATCATCTTCGCCGTGGCCCAACCAGGCCCACACACACACACACACACTTTCCTCCTGCACCCGCCCTGATTAACACTCCTCCTGTTAATCATGTAGCTAACATGCTTACCGTTTCAATTACACTCTCCATGTGTAACCTCTGTGTTGTCTTCTGCCTGATATACTCTCTCGGACACCGTCAGGTTTGTGGTAACAGCAGGTTTATTCACATCTGCATTTATGACAAAAAGGGAAAACAGTGTCGAGTAGTCATCTCATGTGGATAAACAGCGCATGCTCTGTCTCAAGGGAAATCCTCCGTTGCTTTTAGGATTACCCATATGTACTACTCTTAAAGCTCTACACAAAATTAAAATACAGTTTGACATATTGATCGTATAGTGCAGAGGTCACTAATAGGCGGACCGCGGTCCGGATCCGGACCCAGCCGCCGTTCTATCCGGACCCGGACCAATAACCCATAAATTATTTAGAATTATTGACTTTTGTCGGAGTGTTTCTATTTTAACCCGCGCAGCTTTTCTAGCATCTATGGTACTGGTTTAGCGCGGCCCAGGAAACTCACAGACCAATAGCATGCGTTGTAAATCATGTCATGTGATACTACTCGAGTCAGACAGCGAGAGACACACACACACACACACACACACACAGGGAGAGACGAGACGAGACGAATGAGAGAAAACGTTTCACATGGCGTGCTCTAAAAAAAGAAAAGTGGTGTAAAACATATTTTGAACCGGCACTTCTAGGACAGCTACGACTACACGCAGTCCTCAGTCAGGTTACTATGGTTACGGACAGAGCAGCGGAAAATTTCAACACGTTTAGCGTAGCCTTATAATGCGTTAGAAACAACTAAAATCTAAAAGCTGAGCCTTGGCAAAACATAACGAAGATTCACTGACGTTATGGACGGAGAGGGAACGTTTATTTTAGTTTATTCAGCTCCTTGTCAGTGAAAGCTGAACAACAGCCCTTTATCCTCTAGTCCCGACTGCTTTGATAATCAGAGAATGAATCCAGAACTGACTGGACAGTTTTCATGTCAGGATTAAAAAGACTCAGCTCAGAGGAAAGTGAGGACGTCTAATAATGTGGTGAGTTGTACATTTGTCTGTCAACTTCTTTATTCTGTTGTAAGTTAGGTACTTATTTGACCTAATTTACAAACGTGAGTAATTAGCATTCACGTTCATTTGAACCTAACATGTGTTTATTTGGGTGATTAAAAACAGAAAAGGTGTGAAAGGAGGGTTTGGAGATGAGTGACACAGGTTAAGTCTTCCTTAAGTTGTGTCAGTTTCTGTGTGAATCCTAAATCCTGTTACAGAACTAATCATAAGCATTTTAATTAAAATGTTACCCCACACAGGGAAAATACAGGAAATAAATATTTCTATTCTAAATTTTGTTTTAAGATGAACCTGCAAATTAAACAGTAACAGTTAATTATTGGCAACAGCTAATGCTAAAGAAATGCTCAGTACTTTTTCCCTTGTTCCTGTTGTTTTCAGAGGAATGACAATAGAAAGATAAATTATGACAGGCATCTTTGTCATATTTGTTTAACAAATGTGTTTTGGCTTGAATTGATGATTTTTTGTATGTATTTAAAATGTTCTCACACATGTTTTAAAAGGAGTATTAGGCATTATATGTAGAATTCCAGGCTGTTGTCAATAAACTACCAGGTCCTGAGCTTTAGCTTTAGCCTCTTTTGATTTTGTAGTTTTTTCCTTTTGTCTGTGAGCTGTGTTTGGTGAAAGCTAAACACTCAAACATCCTCCTCATGTAAACAAGGGATAAAATACAGAAAACAGTGGATTATCTACATTATTCTCCATTTGTTTAAAAGGCTGTAGGTGTGGAATAAATGAGACTTTACTTTAAAGAATTATATTCAAACACATATCCTTTAATTTAAATTTTCCGGACCCCTCACGGTGAGGAAAGTTACTAAGCGGACCTCGGCTGATTTTAATTCA
This sequence comes from Perccottus glenii, assembly GCA_024416835.2. Lineage (NCBI taxonomy): Eukaryota > Metazoa > Chordata > Actinopteri > Gobiiformes > Odontobutidae > Perccottus > Perccottus glenii. Next base: position 32,430,593 of record CM044551.2, on the reverse strand, counting down.
GGACCCCTGGTATAGTGGATTTAAACTCACATAAACAAAATAATTAAAACACAACAAAACACAAAACAAATTATCCCTCTTAATCTTGCAAGGAGGAAAACAACACAAAATGTAATTACACAGATTTCCTACAGTTACCTTTCCATTTTATGTAACAGTCAGTTATGTGTAAACAATCATGTAACGTAAGTGTATCCTGAGTCGGTCGGTTTGAGCTAAAATTCGCTAACTTTTTTGTCTTTAACGGGTGATCACGTCGTTTGTCTCTGGAGTTCAGACAACTAACTGGTCTTAAAATGAAGTGTAATTTCTTACGTTTCTAACCATATATTGTTTGAATTATTTCTTTGCGAAATGTTTTTACTGTGGCCAGAAACGAGCGCTATCGTCCGAGCTTTTGGCGGAAGCTACTATTATCCAGATTCGACACTACTATTATCCTTAATCGGACACTCACCTTTTCGCTCTATTTTAGCTTTATTTTAGTCTGGGATCAAGCTGTTGTTATTATTTAACACATCTGGTGGCTGATTTCTGCCTTTCAACATAAAATTACTTATTTTGTCTAATTCTTCACAATAAAATCTGAATATAAAGGCGTTTGTAACACCACCTGCTGGGTGTTTTGTGAAATAGTTTTTCATTTCTTACCAATTTCTATTTACAAATCGTATGTTTTATACACTCCTATTTGAATATGAAATCATTATAAATTGAGTTTGAGTTTAAGTATAGTATAAACCATAATACTTTAGCTTATGTCAAAAGCAAAATGATGTTATAATGATCTGCAAACAGCGTGAAGTCAACACTTGTGTCAAGTGTATTTTTACTCAGAACTCTAAAACACAAGACATTAATCCATTATAACATCCTATCATATTTAATATTATATATATATTTTGTATTCTAAAATACAATATGTATATAATATTAAATAATATATTAAATATTCTAACACAAACAAAATAAATAATTTTCTTTAATTTCCGTGGCCAGTGACTGTGAAGTGAACATAAGCCAACACATGAAACCATTTCAACCTGGAGAGACTCAAAAGAAAAGCATGATGCAAATGAATTATTTATTAATAGATTAAAAAAAGGGCCCTGACGGAGAAACATTGTGGGATGCGATGGAGGGCAAGAGTAGATTTAGAGTAGCTCTCTCCCGGAGCTGAGACAGAGACATGAGGAGCTGCTGATGCTGAAGACAGAGAGGGTCACTGCGGAGGTGGTGCAGCAGCACAAACAGCTGATAACAAAGAGAGGGGGGGCTTTAGATGTTGTCAGCTGTTTGATCATTTACTAAAAGCTTGAGGTGGAGGGTTGTTTAGGAAGAGAGAGACCGTCGGCTGAGAAGATGCAGCGTGCTGTAGATGAAGGGGAGAAGTCTTCCTGGTTGAGTTTACGTTCAGCTTCATTTATGACTGTGGTTTGCTGCAGACAAAAGAAGAAAGTGTTCAGTATCGGCCGGTAGAGTTTAATAGGCATTAGTAGTATAAGTATGAAGAATGATGTATACAGTTGGATAAAAGAAACTGTGCTGTACAATACATTCCCAAGTAAAAAGCAAAGATGTTGATGTTCCATGAGTCAGGTGTTCAACATACAGTAGTTGTCCATTCGCAAACTTCTTTAAAGTAAAGGGACATAAGCTTTGTTTCAGTTCATCACTGAAATATTTCACAAAGATATCAAACATAATGTTTTCCTGAAGCTGAGTAGTTCAAAAGAATTGACACACAAAACTGTTTAACCTGCCACCCCACACTTAACCACTTTACAAAGTTTAAGTAGTCTGGTAACTATTTAATTGAAAAGAAATCCTAAACATTTACCTAAAATGTAGCATGCAATACTTTGGTTTTTGATTGATTGTATTATTTTTAGATTGGCCAGAGTATGCAGGTACTGCCATGTTTTCTGATAACTTGTGTCTATCCACATGCATTCAGAGGAACCTTAATCTGCTCTACTTGTTCTGCCGACTGGAAATCAAACTCCAAATAAGAGATGTTTTTGTGTAAGAGGAAAAATTACAATGGCTGGCCAGTCATTTAAAGTCTCTAGTTTAACTTTTACTGTAGTTAAGGTCCTGTTTAACAGTTGTTTCTTGTTACCAGTTAAATGAATGCTTACTTGAAGTAAGTGGAAGCAGCTCAGACCCCACAGAGGCACTCCCTGCTGGTGTTAATGGCACTAAGAAATAATATAATATTACAAATACTACTAAAAGTTCCTGATGAAAATGGACCATCTTCTTTGTTGGAGTCAGCTGGAAACCATCAGAGGCTTTAAAAGGGGCCCAGAGCAGGAGATGAAACCTGAGGGGACACTCCTAATTTGCAAAAAAAAATGTGGAGAATTCAACCTGGAAAAATTGTGTTGTCCAGGCATCCTAGTCTCTTCTGGCCAAAGCTTGATCCATTCCTGCTGGTGTTGCCGCTCTATTGTGGATGTGTATAACATCTGAACATTCAGGACCTGTGCTTCTCAGTCACTGCTGTAGTGTGTGGCATGTTAAGGAGCACCTGCTGTATACAATTTACATGGCTACTCAGTGATAACTGGCATAGCGTGGACCGTATTGTCAACTCATCTTCAGGGTTGAGAACTTTCCTTTGGCCTGGTACAGTTAAAGACCATCTTAAAACTGATTTATTGTCATTTTGTACATTTTGACTATTTGTCAGTGTCTGTCCCGGACACATCCACTGCACGGCCTGTCCGTCCTGGGAGTGGATCCTCCTTCTGTGGTTCTCCCTGAGGTTTCTCTTTTGCCCTGGCTGGGTTTTTATGAGTTTTTCTTCTGACCCTGATGGAGGGTCCAAGGACAGGGGATGTTGTCTAGTTCAGCCTGTTTGTCTTCAGTTTTTTGTTCATCCCTTTGTTGTTGTGATACTGGGCTATATAAATAAAATTTGATTTAGGCTGGACTTCAGGACTGATGCTGAGCTTCTCCACCTCCTCTAGGGTTTGTGCCATGGACTCTGGATTCCATTGGCCAGACTTTCTTTCTGAGCTGCCACTTGTTTTGCATCTGTTAATTAACGAGAATAGAGTTTAGAAGTTATGTTTCAACAATTATATTCTGTATGTATATTGTTATAAAAATGTGGTTAAAGATTTTAAACCACACTAACATTAACATTTACTGTTGTTTTCCTGAGAACAAAATAGATCTCACACTTTTGCTCGCACAAACTTACCCATATTTTTATTGTTTGCACTCTTCTTTTTTATTTTTCTGTCCCACTTAGCTTTTCTTCTACCCAAAACAAAAACAGATTTTCAATATCACATTCACACAGTACAACAACAGACAAATACACTGTACTTGTAAGAAGGCAGGGACATGACTCCAACAAGAAAAGCCCTAGTTATAATATTACAGGGTTAAAGCAAGGCTTAACACTGTTATAAAGAACTGTAACAATATTGGACAAGTGCTCAGTTAATATCATTGTTTAATTTAACTTTTGACAGCTCTTTTTACCGAGCATCTCACTGCTTTAATATCTGCAACATCAGAATCAAATGCACCGTCCATTAAACTCAAAATTAAGAGTTGGACAACAATAACAAATTATCATCTGATCGTTTTCAGGACAGACTGTAAATGACCTGATATCGTTTTGGACGTGTCCTGACACTTGTGGGGACATGTCCAGCCATATTTTAACACATTTGATCATTATATTTCTTTGTTTGTTTTTTCCTTTTTTGCTTAGACAGGATATTATGATCAAAAACATATCTGTCTGGTAGTAAAAATAACTTCAGTTATTTTAAAAGCAGAACATATTTTGTCTAACTTAGAAACACATCAATCTGTTGCTCAAATTGATTTTACCACCTCTTTTCTTTTATGAAAGTTTTTATTTTTTCCGCACCATGATTCAGACACTCGCAAAGACGAGACTGTTGCCAAAGCCTTTTCGCGGCAGTATTTTTTTTAACTTTTTCACAGAGTAAAAAACACCATACGGCTTGTGTCATACACTGGCCTGATCTTTCATCAGGTGGGAGTCAAACTAGCTACAAACTGGACTTATTTCAGCCCTAATCGTCCAGTTATTGGTAAGATACCACACTGTACGCTATAGGCTATCAGCTAGCCAGAGCGTCGCCCGAGCGCAACTTGAGCATTCTTACGCTTTTGCTCAAAGAAAATGACTTTCATACAAACATTAGACACCTAAATATTGACAAAAATACCTGAAAATCGACATACAAATGGGTTAATATGTGTAGAACAGCGTGGCTTACCCTTTGGCGGTGATCGCTTAAGAAATTAGCCGTGAGATGAACGGAAACTGCACTATAAGGGGCGTGACCGAATCAAGATAATAGTGACCGACTCAGGATACGGTTCCGTTAACTTCGTTACAATTCAACATTTTGGAGGCAGACAAACAGCATAAAATACCTCAATCATATGTTCAAACATTACAACACTTTATATCAACTTATGGTAACATACCTGCATTTATGACAAAAAGGGAAAACAGTGTTGAGTAGTCATCTCATGTGGATAAACAGCGCATGCTCTGTCTGGAAAGACGGCATCATATTAGAGTTAGCTAGCAAGACTTTTTATCGGCTATAAAACACATAACCAGATGGTTGACTTTATAAAAAAAACATGGCGAAATTAATCAACAACACCTTATGCAACCAAAATAAATCTAGCTTAACTTTTACATGCTTTTCAAGTGAGTTAACACTGTTTAGTCCACGGACATTCATAGAAGGCATTCAAGGGAAATCCTCCGTTGCTTTGAGGATTACCCATAATCCCTCGTCATTACTAGCATTCGCTGCAGGTACACTTTGTGACAGTAGGTGGCACCATACTCACATTTAGTAGGATTTAACCTGAACCTTTTTAACTATGTTACACATGTTTCTGCAAAATGTCGTCAGGTACTGTAGGCTTGGATACTGAAGCTACAGCACTAAACATGTCTGTTATTTTTGCACATGTTGAGGCATCAACCTCTAGCATTTTTATTTTTTTGGCCCACAACTTCTCCCCACCCCCCTTGCACTTTTGTTTCTCCATCCTAAATTCACAGATTTCTGGCTCTGAGCCACTAACTGCATCTGACACAAGAAACAGAGGAGGAGGGGTGGAGCCTGTTAAGAGATGATTGGGCCAGACCAGTGTCAGTATAAAAAATGAACCAATGGGCCACTGTCCCTGCTTTATGGGCCGGTCATTGGCCAATTAAAAAAAAAAAAAAAAAAAAAATCATATTATATGGACTGGCCCCCAAGTGCGTCGGCCCACCGGGCATTTGCCCGGTATGCCAGATTACCAGTCCAGCCCTGTTCAACAGTGTCTTCACTTCTCTCCATACTTTTACCATGTTTTCAAGAATTGGGTTTTTAATTTCTCTTAATAGTTTTTTATTGTATTTGAGTATAAATATGAGGGAAGAGGTAAGTTCAATCCCTGTGATTCCAATTTTATCCAATGCGGTGAATGATTAGTGAAGTAAAACATTATAGAATTGCAGCCCAATAGTATAACTTAAAATTAGGGCACTTCAAACCTCCACGTTCATAAGGCAAATACATTAGAGACAGACAAAGTCTTTCTCCCAATTATCGATATAGGCAGCGGCATCCATCTATCCACTGAATTTTGTATTCCTGTTACTAAAAGATTGTAATTTACCTCAACTATTTTTTCTAAGTTTGGTAAAATCTGTATCCCCAGGTATTCAAATTGTGTCACAACATTAAACTGTATAACCTCTGGGATTGGGTTTGCTCTTTCATGTTTATTTAATAATAAAATAGAAGATTTGGTTTTATTTAGCTTGTAACCTGAAATTTCACTAAATGACTGGATGATTTCCAAAATGATCCGTATTGATGTGTTTAGATTTGAAATAAATAAGATCACGTCATCTGCGAACAGAGAAATCCTATGTTCTGATGGTCCTACTGTAAGTTAGGGATGGGAGCGTATTGCAATCGCAAATGGTTCTATTGCTAACGTGAATAATAAAGGCGTGAGCAGGCAACCTTGTCGGCACCCGCGTTTTATTGCTATCGATTGCGAAATATTTCTAATAGTGATAATTTCAGCAGTGGGGTTGTCATATAATATTCTGACCCATCTTATAAAATTGTTACCACATCCAGATTTTTATTTAATACCTGGAAAAGATATGGCCATTCAACCCTATCAAAGGCCTTTTCAGCATCCAATGATAAAAGAGCTGTATTTGGCGCATCTTTTTTATAATAAATAATGTTTAATAATCTTCGTACGTTGTGAAAACCCTGCCTTCCGGTGATAAATCCATTTTGATCTAGGTTTATTACATAAGGAAAACTTTTTTGTAATCGTTTTGCTAATAGTTTAGAAATAATTTTCAAATCTGAATTTAAAAGACTAATTGGTCTTAGATTTTCACATTTATCTAGAGGTTTTCCTGGTTTAGGCAGGAGAGTAATCAAGGCTGTGTTTAGTGAAGGAGGAAGAGAATTCAGTTGAAAAATTTCTTCAACCATGTCCAATATAGGTACCAAAATTTTATTTTTAATTTCTTATACAGATCTATAGGAATGCCATCCGGCCCTGCTCTTTTTCCGGATTTCATGCTATCAATGGTTTGTCCAATTTCTTCTATTGTAATATTAGAATTTAAATGGACTCTATCATTCCCCCGAAATAATGGGTATATTTATTCTATTTAGAAAGATATTTATATCACAAGTTTAATTGATGCTTGTGCTTTATATAATTCTTCATAATAGTCCTTAAACGCATTATTAATTTCTATTGGATCCAAGAGTGTCTGCCCATTTGATATTATTGAAGTGATTGGCGATTTTGTTTCAAGCTGTTTTATTTGCCCTATCACCTTGTTCGTAAAATGTCTGTTTCAAGCGTAGAAGACTTGAGGCAGCTCTAAAAGCAGATTGCTTATCATATTCAGCTCTCAATAATAATAATTCTTTTTCCAATTGTGAATTATTGATATTTTTAGAATTATTTACTCTCATTTGAAGGGCTCTTATTTTATTTTCCAACTTTAATCTAGTTTCCTGTGTCTTTTTTGATTTAGAACCTGTATAACTGATGATATGCCCTCTCAGGAAAGCCTTGAAAGCTTCCCACCTAATACATGCAGTAGTTTGTGTAGTGTTAATTTGAAAATACTCATCTATCTGTTTTTCTAAATATTTCACCAAGTCTTCATCTTGTAACCATTCATGTTGGAAATGCCATCTAGGTGGATCTCTTAATAATTTAACATCTCTGTAGATCAAGCAGCATGGTGCATGATCCGAGATTACAATATTATCATAAGAGCAGTCAGAGATTTTAGATTGCAATTCTGAGGAGACAAGAAAAAAGTCTATTCTAGAGTATGTCTTAAAAGTACCTGAATAACAGGAATAAGCCCTAACGTTCGGCTTTCTCTTTCTCCATATATCTAATAAATTTAAATCTCTCATAAACCTATGGATTGTAGCTCTACATTTGTTATGTGAATTATCAACCCCAGTTGATCTGTCTATTCCTGGGTTTAATGTACAATTAAAGTCCCCGGCTATTTTATGTAGTCCTGGAAGCGTTGAGAGTGTAAGAAATAGGTCGTTATAAAAATTGCTATCATCCACATTAGGACCATAAACATTTGTTATATTTAGCATTTCTGATAACAAGGATCCTTGAAGTATTAGAAATCTTACTTTTTTATCTTTAATAATATTTTTTTATTTTAAATGGAACCGACTCATGAAATATGGCGCTTTTCCACTACACAGTTCCACGCGACTACTCGACACACGACAGACTGCTGATTGGCCAGAGAGAATCGTCACTGTTCACCGCGTCATCGTTGCAAGAGCCAGACGGAGTATCCTGAATAACCCCGCCATTTTTAAATAGTTTGGCCAGAGATTGCGTGATAATTTACCCAGTCCCAGACTTTAGTATTATGGCAACTCGGAAAAATGCTCCGTGGTCAAACGAGGAGGTGCAGACTTTTCTTTGTTTGGTTGCCGAAGAGAAGATCCAGCGAGAGCTTGATGGGGCAACGAGGAACGAAAGAGTAAACAAAGAAGTCTCAGTCGCTGATGGAGGACGGTAAGTGTTTTAAGTTTACATTACATTAACCCTGTAGGTGCACTCTGCTTGAGAGTTTTGTTTTCTTTAGGCTGGCGTTTGGAAAGCTGAAGCTCACTAATAACAATGAAGACTGTAAACTTGTGTAGATAGCAATTGCCGCTAACTTTTAGCTCTAACTAGTTGCTAGCTGCCTGCCATTGCTATTTCGTAGTGTGTTGACTTTTGTATGATCTTTCTATTCAAGATAGATAGAGATAGAGAAAAGTAAAACCTTCTAGCCTGTTGTCTGTGAATCTATATACACTTATTAATATAATTAAATTAATATTAATCGTGTTTATAACCCATTAGTATATCATATATTATTATTAATATAACGTCAATGTACTTGCATAGCAACAGGAAGCATTCCCAGTTATGGGAATCAAGATTCATTAATAAACCTGTTCAGTATTTTTATAACTTTCGAGACATACACAATGTGTGCGTACCATGTGTACTGTATACTGTATGTATACTGTACACATGGTAATTTCAAATGCACACAACGCTTTGAATTAAACGTGAAATCGTTTATCTTTATTGTAATTCATTCATTGTAATTATTTTTGTCCAGGATGGAGGAAACGACAGAGGGAGCAGGAGCATCTGACTGTCCTGAGGGAGATGCAGACATCTGATGTGGAGCAGATGGAGTTGAACCGGACACAGCGAGAGCGGCATTACAGATGGTACTCGACGATGCAGCACATGCAAGAGAACTAGAAGCGGCTTTGAGGAGGGAGGAGATTGCTGCAATGTCGTCCTTCAACCAGGCCTTTCTGGGAATCCTGGGCCAGCTTGTACAGGCACTGAACCAGGGACGCTGTTCCACCACCCTGGACTGAAAATGTATATTATGTAATAATTAAATACAGCATTTTTAAAATTGTTTGCACTACATGTAACATGTATATAGTTGTTTGTGAATTTATATTAGAGTTTGTTCTATTTGTATGTGTGTGGTTAAATAAAACTTTTTTGAAACTTATTACAAATAAGTGTCTTTTTTGATGGTTTGCTTTTGTACAAGGGTTTGACCATGTATTTTCAGATTTTATACTGTGATAACCTTAAAACAGCAGAGACAACATTTTTAACGATAATGTATTTATTTTTAGCAATTAAAGTAACGCATCAGACCCTCTCGTATCACTGCCTTCCTCCTCTACACCCTGTGCCACTGCCACCACAGGCTCTGCTGCTGCAGGTGCATCCCAGTCATTGTCATAGTCCTCTCCATGACTCTCACAAAGGTTATGCAAGCACAGCAAGTAAGAATCATAGATTTCACCATTGTAACATCACAGTCATTTCTTTTCATGAGACAACGCCACCTTCCCTTCAGTCTACCAAAAGCGTTTTCAACCACAACCCGTGCTCGACATATTTTCCTGTTGTAGATCTGCTGTTCTACAGATCTGAAACACATAAACCATACACATTTTAGTACGTAATACTGGTAGCTATAAAGTTGTTCAAATACTTTGTAAGTAGTAACTTATAGTATTTACACATATGTAAACGTTAGCATAACTTAGCCTCTTGCCGGGCTTTGAAAAAACAGATCCGTCTCGTAGTCTGAACTCTGTAGTAATTCCCAAACTCTCCTGTTATCAGCATTGTTTCTTTTGCTGCCCTCAGCCTCTCCTGAAACAACGTTTGCTGTCTTGCTGTGAGAAACAGCCACATCCCGAGGATAAAAAAAACATAGACTCGATTTCCTCCATTGTTTATGTGTGTGAGTAGCGGGTGTGTGTCGCGTAGAAGATTACGTCCACGACAGGTTCTTGGCGTCGCTATGATGACGACTAGGTACTATTGTGGAGGTACTATCTGCAATGGAAAACGAAAAGCGTGCCGAGGCGAGTCGAGCGAGTCGAGTCGAGCTGGTACTGTGTAGTGGAAAAGCGCCATTAGTGTCATAACCCCTCTAGCTTGAGATGTGAATGATGCCACATGCACAGTGCCCTTCCACCTCCTTCTCACCCTTATGCTATTATCAATGAGATGAGTTTCTTGTAACAGTACAATTTTAGCACAATTTCATTTCTTTCAGCTTATTCATAACCTGTTTTATCTTTTGAAGACGTTGCAGACCTCTGCAGTTCCATGAGATAAAATTAAGATTCACTCCTTGAGACACTACTTATAAAAAGAAAAAAAGAATTTTGTTCCAGGTTGCTTTGCCATGTAAAACCATCCTTGCTTATAGGCATAACAAATTGGGATGTTAGAACAAACATCCAACGCTCTGAACACCCCAGTCAAACCACTCTCTTGTTCCAACCTACTCCAATTTCTAGCCTACTTCTGCTGCTACATTTTAATGAGTATTAACTTATAACATATATGAGTTTTGCCCTCGTGAGTCACCAGCAGGGTCGCAGGATGAGATATTCCATGGCGAATACCCAGTTTACGTAGTTCCGCACGAACTGGGTCAAACTTCTTTCTCAGTTGGGCAATTCCGTGGCCAAATCCGGGTAGAAACGGATTTGTTGGTCTTTGTAATAAGCCTCCCTTTTCTCTTGTGCAGCGGTATAAACTGCCTGCTTGACCTTATAGTTGTGAAACCTCATTATCGCGGTCCTCGGGCGCGACACGTTGACGTTCTTTGGTCCAATTCTGTGTGCTCTTTCCAAAGTAATTGAAGACTGTAGCCCCTCCTTCTCCAACGCCTCGGGATCCATTTCTCTAAAAGGCACATATATCCCACCTTCAGCGCCTCTGGCAGGTTCACAAACCTTAGATTGTTTGAGCGAGATCTGGCTTCTAAATCCATAAGTTTATCTTCCATGGTTTTGTTATTAGCTTGTAGCTTGTTGACTTTAGCTTACAATTAGCTAATTAGCTCGTCTTCCGCGGTGGAAATGCGCTCCTCCGCATATGACATGCATTCACCGCAGTCCTTAATCTCCTCTTTCACATCTTGTAGAGTTGCTGTCAGTCTGTCAAGCCTAGAGGTGAACCCTGTTTCCATTGAGCTCAACTCTGCCAGTATTTGGTCAGCTTTGGTGCCTGCTGGTTCATTCCCATCTCCAGTTTGCGTAGTCATGGCCTGGTTAGACTTGGTTGCTTCTTCATGAATTTTACAGTCAAATAGGCACGACTGCTTGGTTGTCCCACCTTTCCCCTTTTGCGACTTTACCGAACAACGCATCACACTTCAAAATACTTTTCTGTTTGAGGCCGTAAGTGTGCAGGAGAGCTTTTTTGCGAACTTAGCAGCAAAGCAGCGAAAAAACACGTCTTCTTACATGGCCGCCGTAACCGGACCCTTGCGAAACAATTTGCTACAAAACGTTTGATGGTTCTGTGATCACACCCCAATATCTTAGATATTTCAGAGTCAGTTAAATCTCTTTTTTGGCCCATTTTTTTCTGACTGAGGAGAAGAATCTGCCTAATAATTATGCACACCTTGATATAAGGTGTTGATCTCCTTAGGCCACACCCTCCCTCGTTACACAAATACACATCACCTGATATACATTAAATCCAATAAGGATTCAAGTTTATACAGTTTGGAGTTGAAATTATGGATAAAATGATGATATGGTCAAAACAATTACTAATAATTGTGCACACAGTGTATTATAGCTTTCCTCACCGTAATGTTAGTTTGCCGTTGGCTATTTGGCTCCACACTTTCACCGCGAGGATCCCTTGTAGCGTGACAGCGACACACTTTAGCCGAATTTGTGAGTAACATTATCAAACTAATGGAATTATTATTTTTTTTTATTATTTAGCCTAGCAATTCCACGCAATAGCTCTGTGGTGGCTCAGTTTGGTCTAAATCTATTGTGGAACATAATTGAGGACCTTTGTTCCTAATTGAAGAAAATAATCAAAAAATGTATTATTTTACCTATAGGCACACATTTAATGTAGCCAATGTTAGTTGTTCATTGAGGACTTGTTTATAAAAATATCCTATCCACTTTTCAAAAAATTCCTTTGTTTCCCCACAGGATGTTCTCAGTGGGAGGCATTCAAAGTGTTCTTTACTCTGTTTACGTTAAAAGATGTCTGTTTTGAAAGTGAGGAACAGTAAAATTACCTCTTGGCCCATCTGAAGTCAGTGCTGCCTAAAACACAAACCCAGCTGAGCTACACAGATTCATTTGTGGTTTTCTCTTTTCAGAGGTAGGTCCAAACATGTTTGTCAATATGCTTGTTTCTGGTATTGCTGTGCAATGTAATGACTTTTGATTTTTAAAGGCCTAAGTGTGGCAGGAGGACATGTTCCTCTGTGGCCCCGTTTATAAACCAGGTATACTTGTCAGTTTTGTTAAGTACTCTGCTCAGCCCTTACACCATCTTTTCACCCTGTTACTGTCATAAGAAGGTAGCGCCCAAAGGCCTGAACATCCAAGAGCTACAATAAAACTAAATTCCATCAAACACTGACAGTCTTCATCTACCTCATGAAATGCAGTAACTTAAATAAATAAAAGTGTTAACTAAAAATTAAAGTGGGTTGTGACTAACTGGCCATTGTCCAGGGTGTAGCCCGCCTCAGGCCCCAAGTTGCTGGGATAGGCTCTAGTCACCCGTGACCCCTAATGGGACCAAGCGGAAGACAATAAATGAATGAATAATAAACAAAGTCACTTGCATTAGTTAAGTTTATTAGTCTTAAATAAATGCATGAAGGACCGAAATAAATAAGTAACTATAAAATAAGGTAAACGCATTTAAAGAAATGAATGATTAATCTGTATTAATTGGCCATTTGAAATTATATCTAACAATTGCAGTGTGTTGTAATAGTAATGTTTTGTGTATTATGTGTATTGTGTTGTGTTTCAGTCAGATGAAAGGCTCTTATTCACTCTTGTTTTTGTGTCCTGCAGATGTCCAGATTCCAATGCTAAGTCTAGAAGAGGTGGGCCACAGTCTGGACCAATTAAGACATTAAAGAGGAATCAGAACTATGCATCAAACAGAAGGAAGATCAGATCCAAGAGTTCTCTTTTGCTCCCTTCTCTGTGAAAACTGAAGAGAGAGAAGACAAGTCCTCGGTGTCAGGATCCTGACCTGGTTTTGTAGTTGTCTGTTTTGTTAGTGTATCTGTGTTGTCTCTGTTTTGTTTGTGATGTTATGTTTCTTTTAAGTATCTTAGTTGTATTATTGTTGTCTGATTTCCAGTTTGGTTCGTGTATCTGATTTTGTTTCAGATTGTATTTGAGTTCCTGGTTTTATTGTGAAATGTCTTAACCCTGTCTGTGCCTTTGATTGACTTCCTGCCTTGTGTCTTTCCCTCCTGTGTGATTGCATGCTCCACCCTGATTTTCACCTGAGTTTCACCTGTTCCTCGTTCTGTGTTTTTCCCCTGCTCCTTGCCAGGTCGTCGTCAAACCTACCGTGAGTGTTGTTCTGTGCCTCCTTGTGTTCCGTGTGCTCCGCGTGTTCTGTGAGCTCTGTGGATATTTCCTTGTGTTCCCCTGCCTGATGTTTTTGTGTGCTATCAGTTCTGGACTTTTTTGTATGCTCGGACCTTGGCTGTGTTGCTACCTTGTTTCATAGATTTTGATTTGTACTTATGCCGCTAAATAAACCTCTTTTGAACTTTCTACCTGTGTTTGGGGTTTGCACTGGAGTCTCGTCTGTTCCGGACGGTAGGGCCATGACACTCTGTGCTTCATCAAAGACCAACAGAGGAGAACAGGAAACAAAAAAGACATGCTGCTAAATGGACAATTCGGCTTTAAAACATTATATTTGACATGCTTAGACAGCTATCAAATAATGGCACGTGTTTTCTTTAAATAAGTTTAATTTTGTTAGTTTCACTTCCGCTCAGAAGGCCAGGTAGAGAGGCAGGTATCGCACCCAGGGTGAACAGCTCCCAAGAGAGAGCAGAGAAGGGAGGGTGTGGCAGTGTAGCATAGAGTAATATTAAACTTAGACACTGATAATTTTTGGGGCTGATGGCAGGAGAAGCACTCTGGTGAATGTTCTGTTGTCAATCATCACTATCAATCTGAACCTGGTGAGTGAAGTGAACAATCAGAATGCATTCACAAAGTGAATGTATTGGTAATGTACTTTAAAGGTTTCTTATTTATTTCACTAAAGCTCTGGTGTATGACTGTAGAAGTGAGGTTGGTGGTGGTTGAAGAAGGCTGTGAGCGCCGTGTGTTTGGAAGATCCCTCTCTTTCTGCCCCAGAGGTGAGTGTGTGTGAATAGAAGTGACATGTGGTGCTTTGGTACAAAAATGCGCTATATAAATGCTTACCATTTAAGTTATTTCTAAAATATTTTTTGCATTCATAAACTGGCCTTAGTCTGTCTGGGCATTCTAATTTATAATTTTCTGTAAAACTTCACACAATCACAATTTAAATGCTATACAAAAGTTAATCAGAGCCCTGGTTCCCTGGAAATTTAAATACCTTCTGTGTCTGTGTGTATTTAAAATTGACAAATTGTGTGATGAATCACGGTTAATTACAGCCAAACCTGTGATTAGGTTTTTTTTTTATTGATTCACAGCCCTATAAACAAAAACACTAAATAAAATATTCAAACAAATGAACCGTAAAAGCCTAAACATTATTTTTTTAATTCAACAATTAATCATTTATTCAAATTCATCTTCACAGAAGTCAAAGGGACATCTTTCCAGAGTCTGAGAGCAACAGTGGTAAAAGTCAAGTTTTTGAAGAGCTCAGATTGTTGGAAACCTTTCCTGTTCTTTCCCGTAGCTGTGTTGAACACTTGTATCAGAAAATATGTCATGTACAGATGTCTTTATGTCCTTTTGTCTGCTGTATTTAAAAATGTACCACCAGTAACAAAAACAGGTCAGTGACTGATGGCATAAATCTGTGAAATATGGTGAAATATGAACCATTTGAACAAGCACTGAGCTGCCACACACACTTCTGTTTTCCTTTTCCTTTGTACGTATGTCATGAGGAAAAAAGCTTGAAAACAAGGCTGTTAGATCAGAATTTTATCAAGACATTCATAGACCCAAGTCTCATGTTAATGCCTATAATCTTATAAAAACTATAAACTGCATGATGTGAAGTGGATATCAAATGGGAAATATAAATAAATATATAGTATATGCACTCACTGGCCACTTTATGTACACCTCATCAGTTGCTTGGTAACACAAATTGCTAATCAGCCAATCACAGCCTATGGCAGCAACTCAATGCCTTTAGGCATCTAGATGTGGTGAAGTTGACTTGCTGAAGTTCAAACCGAGCATCCGAATGGGGAAGAAAAGGGATTTAAGTGACTTTGAACCAAGCATCTCCCATGGTACCTCTTAAATGGTCGTCGTGTAAGGGCGCCGCCATACGGTGATTTTACAGCAAAATACAGCGATATACCTCCGTCCACCAGAGGGCAGGCTCTAAAAGCGGAAATATAAGGAGAAACCCAGTGGCGACTTTACAAGAGTAAAACTCATGTTTACAGCCTGGTACAAAAGATGGCTCCGGTCTCTAGAGCTAAGTTTTTACTACGTGACAACTCTGGGGGGGGTGAATTTTTGAAAATTACGTTGGTTTATGCTATCTAAAAACTATTGTTTTACTATGGAGTAAAACCCGAAAAGCCCGGATGAAACGGCCATTTTATTGCCCATTCGTAATGACAATATTGGTGAATAGGGGACCAATGGGCGGATATCATCCATAATTATTATACAATCTATGCTTTGAACAAGGAATGATTGTTGGTATATTTGGTTGGTGGAGTATTTCAAAAACTGTTAATCTACTGGGATTTTCATGCACAACCATCTCTAGGGTTTACAGATATTTGTCCAAAAAAATTCAGTGAGTGGCAGATGTGTAGACAAAAATGCCTTGTTGTCAGAGGAGAATGGGCAGACTTGGTTAGAGATGATAGAAAGGCAACAGTAATTTAAATAAACACTCGTTACAACCAAGGTCTGTAGAATACCATCTCTGAACACACAACACATGAAACCCTGAAGCAGAAAGGGCTGCAGCAGCAGAAGACCACACTGTGAGCCGCTCCTGTCAGCTAAGAACAGGAAATGGAGACTACAATTCACACAGGCTCATCAAAATTGGACAATATAAGTAAAAAAAGACATTGCCTGGTCTGATAAGTCTCAATTTCAGCTGCAACATTGGCGTAAAGAACATGAAACCATGGATCCATCGTGCCTTGTCTCAACGGTTCAGGCTGGTGTGGGGGATATTTTCTTGGGTCCCTTAGTACCAATTAAGCATTGTTTAAACACCACAGCCTACCTGAGTAATGTTGGTGACCATGTCCATCCCTTTATGACCACAGTATACCCATTTTCTGATGGCTACTTCCAGCAGGATAATGCATCATGTCACAAAGCTCAAATCATCTGAGTGGTTTACTGAACATGATTATGAGTTAAATTTACTCAAATGGCCTCCACAGTCACCAGAGCACTTTTGGTAAATGTAGTGGTACGGGAGATTTGCATTATGGAAGAATCTGCAGCAACTGCATGATGCAATATGGACCAAAATTTCTGAGGAATGTTTCCAACACCTTGTGGAATCTATGCCACAAAGAATTAAGGCAGTTCTGAAGCCAAAAGGGGGTCCAACCTGGTACTAGCAAGCTGTACCAACTACAGTGCCCAGCGAGTGTATATATTCCACCTTCCAGCTGTTTTAGACAAAGAAAAGATTGAAGAGGGTTCAGATGATGTTGAGTCCAAGGATTGTTAGTTTTGACCTGGTTCAATCCAGAGCTACATGAGCGAGCAGAACCTGGAGCATATTCGAGGCATGGCCTGTCTGCTATCAGGAGTGCTGGCCTTCTGGGCCAATGAGGGTTCACTACAATGAAAAAGGACAGAGTGGTCAGAATGAGAGCTGACAGGTGTATGGGTTGGTCAGTGAGCGTTACCTGTCTGCGTGAAGCTCCAGATCTGACCACAGCTCACCTGGAACACATTCACGAGGCTTTAGTCCTGGTCCTGGTCTAAACTCAACCTGTTTAGCCTAGACTGAGTTTTAGCAGCAGTGTTGAAGACGGTGGGGAATGCATGTTCACTATAAAAAATATTAGTGTAGTAGTAGGAACGGAGTTGTGGAGTGTCAGCTTACAAGTGTTGAGTGTTACAAACTCGCAGCGGTTCACAAAGACATGAGCCCACTTCCTTTACCCCATTTTATCTTTGCTGCCCTGGACTTACACCACCTTTACCTTTCCTACTTGTTTTATTAGAGACTGTGTTGAGATTTATAGATACAGTCAAGCCTGAAAAGATTAGTTACTTTAATTCAACCAACAAGTTTTTTCTTGATTGGAAATGACACAGGCATCTTCCAGAAGTTAATGACAATAAACAATAATAACAAATTCAAGACAATGTACAAGTGGAAATAATTATTTCTCAGCTTTTATTTACATTTGAACAAAAAGTGGCATGTCCAAAATTATTCATACTAATAACCCTGATTTATTGGGAACAGCTGTTTAAATCAACTCACGGGTGAAAAACAGCAGCTTTCTGCAGTTGGTTTGTTGACAGTCATGGCTAAGACAAAGGGGCTCAATGAAGACCTGCGGCTGCGCATTGTGGCTGTTCACACGTCAGGAAATCTAAATGTTTTTTAAAGTTCCAGTAGCTACAGTACAATGTATGATAAAAAAAAAAGACGTCCACACAGTAGAAAATCTCAGAGGACGTGGTCGGAAGCCAAAAGTGACACCTGTGCTGGCCAGGAGGATAGTGAGAGAGGTGAAAAAGAATCCAATGATCACCACCAAGGCCAGCCTGGTGAATCTAGGCTCTGCTGACCGGTACAGACCGGTCTCCCTCCTTCGCTTACTTGCCAGAGCCCTGGAGTGATTTGTGTTTAACCAGCTCTCTTCCTTTCACACGGTACAACCTCTGGTTCCTTTGGGTTCAAGAGAGACCATTCCACTGACACTGCACTGCTCTCAGTCATCGAAGCCCTGAGACTGGCAAAGGCAACATCCAAGTCATCTGTACTCATCTTACTGGATCTGTCTGCTGCTTTTGACACTGTTAATCATCACATCCTCCTGTCTTCTCTCAGTGCTATGAGTGTCTCTGGAATGGCGTTGAAATGGTTCAACTTCTCGGATAGGTCATTCAGAGTATCCTGGAGAAATGAGGTTTCTGAGTCCCAACATCTCAATACAGGGGTGCCACAGGGCCCAGTGCTTGGACCGCTACTCTTTTCCATATACATGACATCCCTTGGTCTCGATCCAACGGTCTCTGCTCGCATCCCGCCATGAATGACATCTCACTTTTGAAGGACCATCACCTGCAGCTGAACCTTACAAAACAGAACTGTTTGTGATTGCCAACCCAAAGACCCACCACAACCTCTCCATTCAACTAGGCCCATCAACCATTACACCGTCCAGCACTGCCAGAAATCTGGGAGTGGTAATTGATGATCAGCTAAACTTCACAAGTCATGTCGCCAGCACCACCCGGTCCTGTAGATTCATCCTCTACAACATTAGGAAAATTAGACCTTTCCTATCAGAGCACTCTACCCAAATCCTAGTCCAGGCTCTTGTCTTATCTAAACTGGATTATTGCAATGCTCTACTGGCTGGACTCCTGCCTGCACAACCAAACCTCTGCAGATGATCCAGAATGCAGCGGCAAGAGTGGTCTTTAATGAACCGAAGAGAGCGCATGTAACTCCTCTATTCATTAGGTTACACTGGCTTCTGTTGATGCCCGCATCAAGTTCAAAGCTATGCTCTTGGCCTACAAGACCACCACTGGCTCTGCCCCCTCATATCTCCACTCACTAAAACAGACCTATGTTCCTACCAGATCCTTGTGCTCTGCAAATGAACAACGTCTGGTGGTACCGTCCTAAAAAGGAAAAAAATCACTCTCACCTGTACCTTCTCTGGCTCTGTTCCACATTGGTGGAATGATCTATCCGCTACTACAAGATCAGCAGATTCTGTAGCCATCTTTTAAAAAATTCCTGAAAACACAGCTCTTCCGTCAACACCTGACTGACAAACACTAAATTCTACTTCCTTTCTATCAATTCCTTTTCTTCAAATAATAATAATAATTAAAGCCGCAAGCGGCGATAAAGGCCCTCGCCTCCCTTGAGACCGCGGGGACACATATATTCGGAGGATTGCATGTCGTGCTTTAAAGCAAATTTGGAGCTGTTTAGATGAAAACCCTTTAGCACAAAGTGTACGATTTAGGTGGTCATGTATTCCACCCAACATTTTCTGTTGAGAAGGATCCTGGCAATTGGGAAATGGCATTTATTTCCCAATAGTTGCCTCTTCACAGACTCATTACGACAACAGCCACAAATCTATCAAAAAACAAATTGATAACTTTTTTTTGCACACGTGTCTAGATGATACTCACCAAATTTGGAGCTGTTTAGATGAAAAGCCTTTAGACACAAGGGGTGCAATTTAGGTGGTCACGCATACACCCAACATAGTAGATTTCCTGTTGAGTTTACGATATGGCTGTAATACATTTTTCTGTTCGCCCTGAGGTGTCCTATGGATGTACCAAGTTTCATTTTTCTACGTTGGAAAAAGTTACTTTCACTTTCCATAGGCCCAATGTATTTGACTTTTGTAGGGTCGCCACTGAGTCATTTTTCATATTTTTTTTCGACTTCAAATACATAAATTTTTCGCCGAGCTTGAAGTCTGGGACCAATAAAAATGACTTTTAGTTGCACGTTTACTGGGTCAAATTGAGGATCATTTTGCAGAAAAATTATAAAAAAAAATATACCAAATTATAATAAAATAAAATATAACTCGAGCAAAAAAGTCTAGAATAACGCTTGTCTATTTTACATACATGTGTTTAGCTCATTTTTCCCAAGTTTGGTGTCTGTGGAATGAAGCAGCTATTTTCTGAGTTCTTTAAAAGAGGTGTGTTTTAAGTCGGTTCACATTTTCAATTCAAAATGGCCGCCTTCCCGTGTGTGATAGGGTGTGGTCCCCATTGGCTTTTTGTTCATAAGCCCATGCTGGATGTGTGTACCAAGTTCCATTTGCCTACGACAAACTAAAATTTTCACTTCCCATTGACTTTTTCCAAATATTTGGGACGTTGCTATGGCAACACATTTATAGATAGGGGGTGGTTGTCATTGGCTTTTATGCTCGTCATGACATAAGAGATGTGTGTACCAAATTTTATGTCTCTATGACAAACTAAATTCTTGGGTCCCATTATAAGTTTGTAGGGGCGCTGGAGAGCCATTTCTAAAGATAACCCTTTTATTTACATATCTTTGTGTTCAGGTCATGAATGTGCACAAACGCCTTTTTGGGTCCAACTCGATCCGAGAAGGCGTTTGAGAGTTAAGAGACGTTTTATTTTCACAAAAATGGCCACCTCGTTACAGGCTTGCCACACCCATACCCGATAAGATATCAACAACAAAGTCACAACTTTGGTTGGCACATGTGTCTAGATGATACTCACCAAATTTGGGGCCATTTAGATTAAAACACAATGATTTGCATCTTTCTCAAGGGGTGCGAATTTAGTGGCCGCGCCTTTCACCCCACATGGCGGACTTCCTGTTAAGTTTAGGGTGTGACTGTCATTGACTTTTCTGTTTGCCCTGAGGTGTCCTATGGATATACCAAGTTTTATTTTTCTACGTTGGAAAAAAGTTACTTTCACTTTCCATAGGCCCAATGTATTTTGACTTTTCTAGGGTCGCCACTGAGTCATTTTTCGTATTTTTTTTCGGGACTTCAAATACATACATTTTTTGCCGAGCTTGAAGTCTGGGACCAATAAAAATGACTTTTAGTTGTTTGTTTACTGGGTTAAATTGAGGATCATTTTGCAGAAAAATTATAATAAAAAAATATACCAAATTATAATAAAAAAATATAACTCGAGCAAAAAAGTCTAGAAAAACACTTGTCTCATTTACATACATGTGTTTAGCTCATTTTGCCCAAGTTTGGTGTCTGTGGAATGAAGCAGCTTTTTCTGTGTACTTTTAAAAAGAGGTGTATTTTAAGTCGGTTCACATTTTCAATTCTAAATAACCGCCTTCCTGTGTGTCATAGGGTGTGGTCCCCATTGGCTTTTTTGTTCATAAGCCCATGGTGGATGTGTGTACCAAGTTTTATTTGCCTACAACAAACTAAAAATTTCACTTCCCATTGACTTTTTCACATTTTTGGGACGTTGCTATGGCAACACATTTATAGATAGGGGGTGGTTGTCATTGGCTTTTATGCTCGTCATGACATAAGAGATGTGTGTACCAAATTTTATGTCTCTATGACAAACTAAATTCTTGGGTCCCATTATAAGTTTGTAGGGGGCGCTGGAGAGCCATTTCTAAAGATAACCCTTTTATTTACATATTTTTGTGTTCAGGTCATGAATGTGCACAAACGCTTTTTGGGTCCAACTCGATCCGAGAAGGCGTTTGAGAGTTAAGAGACGTTTTATTTTCACAAAAATGGCCACCTCGTTACAGGCTTGCCACACCCATACCCGATAAGATATCAACAACAAAGTCACAACTTTGGTTGGCACACGTGTCTAGATGATACTCACCAAATTTGGGGCCATTTAGATTAAAACACAATGATTTGCATCTTTCTGCGCAAGGGGTGCGAATTTAGTGGCCGCCTTTCACCCCACATGGCGGACTTCCTGTTAAGTTTAGGGTGTGACTGTCATTGACTTTTCTGTTTGCCTGAGGTGTCCTATGGATATACCAAGTTTCATTTTTCTACGTTGGAAAAAGTTACTTTCACTTTCCATAGGCCCAATGTATTTTGACTTTTCTAGGGGTCCGCCACTGAGTCATTTTTCGTATTTTTTTCGGGGACTTCAAATACATACATTTTTGCCGAGCTTGAAGTCTGGGACCAATAAAAATGACTTTTAGTTGTTTGTTTACTGGGTTAAATTGAGGATCATTTTGCAAAAAATTATAATAAAAAATATATACCAAATTAAAGCATAGCGGCGATAAAGGCCCTCGCCTCCCTTGAGACGGGGACACATATATTCGGAGGATTGCATGTCGTGCTTTAAAGCAAATTTGGAGCTGTTTAGATGAAAACCCTTTAGCACAAAGTGTACGATTTAGGTGGTCATGTATTCCACCCAACATTTTCTGTTGAGAAGGATCCTGGCAATTGGGAAATGGCATTTATTTCCCAATAGTTGCCTCTTCACAGACTCATTACGACCACAGCCACAAATCTATCAAAAACAAATTGATAACTTTTTTTTGCACACATGTCTAGATGATACTCACCAAATTTGGAGCTGTTTAGATGAAAAGCCTTTAGACACAAGGGGTGCAATTTAGGTGGTCACGCATACACCCAACATAGTAGATTTCCTGTTGAGTTTACGATATGGCTGTAATACATTTTTCTGTTTGCCCTGAGGTGTCCTATGGATGTACCAAGTTTCATTTTTCTACGTTGGAAAAAGTTACTTTCACTTTCCATAGGCCCAATGTATTTTGACTTTTGTAGGGGTCGCCACTGAGTCATTTTTCATATTTTTTTCTCGGCGACTTCAAATACATAAATTTTTCCGAGCTTGAAGTCTGGGACCAATAAAATGACTTTTAGTTGCACGCTTTACTGGGTCAAATTGAGGATCATTTTGCAGAAAAATTATAATAAAAAAATATACCAAATTATAATAAAAAAAAATATAACTCGAGCAAAAAAGTCTAGAAAAACGCTTGTCTATTTTACATACATGTGTTTAGCTCATTTTGCCCAAGTTTGGTGTCTGTGGAATGAAGCAGCTATTTTCTGAGTTCTTTTAAAAAGAGGTGTATTTTAAGTCGGTTCACATTTTCAATTCAAAATGGCCGCCTTCCCGTGTGTGATAGGGTGTGGTCCCCATTGGCTTTTTTGTTCATAAGCCCATGCTGGATGTGTGTACCAAGTTTCATTTGCCTACGACAAACTAAAATTTTCACTTCCCATTGACTTTTTCCAAATATTTGGGACGTTGCTATGGCAACACATTTATAGATAGGGGTGGTTGTCATTGGCTTTTATGCTCGTCATGACATAAGAGATGTGTGTACCAAATTTTATGTCTCTATGACAAACTAAATTCTTGGGTCCCATTATAAGTTTGTAGGGGCGCTGGAGAGCCATTTCTAAAGATAACCCTTTTATTTACATATTTTTGTGTTCAGGTCATGAATGTGCACAAACGCCTTTTTGGGTCCAACTCGATCCGAGAAGGCGTTTGAGAGTTAAGAGACGCTTTATTTTCACAAAAATGGCCACCTCGTTACAGGCTTGCCACACCCATACCCGATAAGATATCAACAACAAAGTCACAACTTTGGTTGGCACATGTGTCTAGATGATACTCACCAAATTTGGGGCCATTTAGATTAAAACACAATGATTTGCATCTTTCTGCGCAAGGGGTGCGAATTTAGTGGCCGCGCGTTTCACCCCACATGGCGGACTTCCTGTTAAGTTTAGGGTGTGACTGTCATTGACTTTTCTGTTTGCCCTGAGGTGTCCTATGGATATACCAAGTTTCATTTTTCTACGTTGGAAAAAGTTACTTTCACTTTCCATAGGCCCAATGTATTTTGACTTTTAGGGTCGCCACTGAGTCATTTTTCGTATTTTTTTTTCGGCGACTTCAAATACATAAATTTTTTGCCAGGCTTGAAGTCTGGGACCAATAAAAATGACTTTTAGTTGTTCGTTTACTGGGTTAAATTGAGGATCATTTTACAGAAAAATTATAATAAAAATATATACCGAATTATAATAAAAAAATATAACTCGAGCAAAAAGTCTAGAAAACACTTGTCTCATTTACATACATGTGTTTAGCTCATTTTGCCCAAGTTTGGTGTCTGTGGAATGAAGCAGCTTTTTCTGTGTACTTTTAAAAAGAGGTGTATTTTAAGTCGGTTCACATTTTCAATTCAAAATGGCCGCCTTCCTGTGTGTGATAGGGTGTGGTCCCCATTGGCTTTTTTGTTCATAAGCCCATGGTGGATGTGTGTACCAAGTTTTATTTGCCTACAACAAACTAAAAATTTCACTTCCCATTGACTTTTTCACATTTTTGGGACGTTGCTATGGCAACACATTTATAGATAGGGGTGGTTGTCATTGGCTTTTATGCTCGTCATGACATAAGAGATGTGTGTACAAATTTTATGTCTCTATGACAAACTAAATTTTGGGTCCATTATAAGTTTGTAGGGGCGCTGGAGAGCCATTTCAAAGATAACTCCTTTCATTTACATATTTTTGTGTTCAGGTCATGAATGTGCACAAACGCCTTTTTGGGTCCAACTCGATCCGAGAAGGCGTTTGAGAGTTAAGAGACGTTTTATTTTCACAAAATGGCCACCTCGTTACAGGCTTGCCACACCCATACCCGATAAGATATCAACAACAAAGTCACAACTTTGGTTGGCACACGTGTCTAGATGATACTCACCAAATTTGGGGCCATTTAGATTAAAACACAATGATTTGCATCTTTCTGCGCAAAGTGCGATTTTAGTGGCGCGTTTCACCCACATGGCGGACTTCCTGTTAAGTTTAGGGTGTGACTGTCATTGACTTTTCTGTTTGCCCTGAGGTGTCCTATGGATATACCAAGTTTCATTTTTCTACGTTGGAAAAAAGTAACTTTCACTTTCCATAGGCCCAATGTATTTTGATTTTGTAGGGGTCGCCACTGAGTCATTTTTCGTATTTTTTTTTCGGCGTCTTCAAATACATACCATTTTTGCCGAGCTTGAAGTCTGGGACCAATATAATGACTTTTTGTGCATGTTCACTGGGTCAAATTTAGGATCATTTGGTCACAATAAAGATAAAAAAAAAAAAAAAAAAAAAAAAAAAAATCCGAGCAAAAACAATAGGCCCTCCCGGCCATCACCGGCTCGGGCCTAATTATAATAAAAAAAAATATAACTCGAGCAAAAAAGTCTAGAAAAACACTTGTCTCATTTACATACATGTGTTTAGCTCATTTTGCCCAAGTTTGGTGTCTGTGGAATGAA
This sequence comes from Perccottus glenii, assembly GCA_024416835.2. Classification (NCBI taxonomy): domain Eukaryota; kingdom Metazoa; phylum Chordata; class Actinopteri; order Gobiiformes; family Odontobutidae; genus Perccottus; species Perccottus glenii. Next base: position 32,405,420 of record CM044551.2, on the reverse strand, counting down.
GCAGCTTTTTTCTGTGTACTTTTAAAAAAGAGGTGTATTTTAAGTCGGTTCACATTTTCAATTCTAAATAACCGCCTTCCTGTGTGTCATAGGGTGTGGTCCCCATTGGCTTTTTTGTTCATAAGCCCATGGTGGATGTGTGTACCAAGTTTTATTTGCCTACAACAAACTAAAAATTTCACTTCCCATTGACTTTTTTCACATTTTTTGGGACGTTGCTATGGCAACACATTTATAGATAGGGGGTGGTTGTCATTGGCTTTTATGCTCGTCATGACATAAGAGATGTGTGTACCAAATTTTATGTCTCTATGACAAACTAAATTCTTGGGTCCCATTATAAGTTTGTAGGGGGCGCTGGAGAGCCATTTCTAAAGATAACCCTTTTATTTACATATTTTTGTGTTCAGGTCATGAATGTGCACAAACGGCTTTTTGGGTCCAACTCGATCCGAGAAGGCGTTTGAGAGTTAAGAGACGTTTTATTTTCACAAAATGGCCACCTCGTTACAGGCTTGCCACACCCATACCCGATAAGATATCAACAACAAAGTCACAACTTTGGTTGGCACACGTGTCTAGATGATACTCACCAAATTTGGGGCCATTTAGATTAAAACACAATGATTTGCATCTTTCTGCGCAAGGGTGCGATTTTAGTGGCGCGTGTTTCACCCCCACATGGCGGACTTCCTGTTGAGTTTAGGTGTGACTGTCATTGACTTTTCTGTTTGCCCTGAGGTGTCCTATGGATATACCAAGTTTCATTTTTCTACGTTGGAAAAAGTTACTTTCACTTTCCATAGGCCCAATGTATTTTGACTTTTCTAGGGCCGCCACTGAGTCATTTTTCGTATTTTTTTCGGGACTTCAAATACATACATTTTTGCCGAGCTTGAAGTCTGGGACCAATAAAATGACTTTTAGTTGTTTGTTTACTGGGTTAAATTGAGGATCATTTTGCAGAAAAATTATAATAAAAAAATATATACCAAATTATAATAAAAAAAAATATAACTCGAGCAAAAAAGTCTAGAAAAACACTTGTCTCATTTACATACATGTGTTTAGCTCATTTTGCCCAAGTTTGGTGTCTGTGGAATGAAGCAGCTTTTTTCTGTGTACTTTTAAAAAAGAGGTGTATTTTAAGTCGGTTCACATTTTCAATTCTAAATAACCGCCTTCCTGTGTGTCATAGGTGTGGTCCCCATTGGCTTTTTGTTCATAAGCCCATGGTGGATGTGTGTACCAAGTTTTATTTGCCTACAACAAACTAAAAATTTCACTTCCCATTGACTTTTTCACATTTTTGGGACGTTGCTATGGCAACACATTTATAGATAGGGGGTGGTTGTCATTGGCTTTTATGCTCGTCATGACATAAGAGATGTGTGTACCAAATTTTATGTCTCTATGACAAACTAAATTCTTGGGTCCCATTATAAGTTTGTAGGGGCGCTGGAGAGCCATTTCTAAAGATAACCCTTTTATTTACATATTTTTGTGTTCAGGTCATGAATGTGCACAAACGGCTTTTGGGTCCAACTCGATCCGAGAAGGCGTTTGAGAGTTAAGAGACGTTTTATTTTCACAAAATGGCCACCTCGTTACAGGCTTGCCACACCCATACCCGATAAGATATCAACAACAAAGTCACAACTTTGGTTGGCACACGTGTCTAGATGATACTCACCAAATTTGGGGCCATTTAGATTAAAACACAATGATTTGCATCTTTCTGCGCAAGGGGTGCGATTTTAGTGGCCGCGTGTTTCACCCCACATGGCGGACTTCCTGTTGAGTTTAGGTGTGACTGTCATTGACTTTTCTGTTTGCCCTGAGGTGTCCTATGGATATACCAAGTTTCATTTTTCTACGTTGGAAAAAGTTACTTTCACTTTCCATAGGCCCAATGTATTTTGACTTTTCTAGGGGCCGCCACTGAGTCATTTTTCGTATTTTTTTCGGGACTTCAAATACATACATTTTTGCCGAGCTTGAAGTCTGGGACCAATAAAAATGACTTTTAGTTGTTTGTTTACTGGGTTAAATTGAGGATCATTTTGCAGAAAAATTATAATAAAAAATATATACCAAATTATAATAAAAAAATATAACTCGAGCAAAAAGTCTAGAAAAACACTTGTCTCATTTACATACATGTGTTTAGCTCATTTTGCCCAAGTTTGGTGTCTGTGGAATGAAGCAGCTTTTTTCTGTGTACTTTTAAAAAAGAGGTGTATTTTAAGTCGGTTCACATTTTCAATTCTAAATAACCGCCTTCCTGTGTGTGATAGGGTGTGGTCCCCATTGGCTTTTTTGTTCATAAGCCCATGGTGGATGTGTGTACCAAGTTTTATTTGCCTACAACAAACTAAAAATTTCACTTCCCATTGACTTTTTCACATTTTTGGGACGTTGCTATGGCAACACATTTATAGATAGGGGGTGGTTGTCATTGGCTTTTATGCTCGTCATGACATAAGAGATGTGTGTACCAAATTTTATGTCTCTATGACAAACTAAATTCTTGGGTCCCATTATAAGTTTGTAGGGGGCGCTGGAGAGCCATTTCTAAAGATAACCCTTTTATTTACATATTTTTGTGTTCAGGTCATGAATGTGCACAAACGGCTTTTTGGGTCCAACTCGATCCGAGAAGGCGCTTGAGAGTTAAGAGACGCTTTATTTTCACAAAAATGGCCACCTCGTTACAGGCTTGCCACACCCATACCCGATAAGATATCAACAACAAAGTCACAACTTTGGTTGGCACACGTGTCTAGATGATACTCACCAAATTTGGGGCCATTTAGATTAAAACACAATGATTTGCATCTTTCTGCGCAAGGTGCGATTTTAGTGGCCGCTGCTTTCACCCCACATGGCGGACTTCCTGTTGAGTTTAGGTGTGACTGTCATTGACTTTTCTGTTTGCCCTGAGGTGTCCTATGGATATACCAAGTTTCATTTTTCTACGTTGGAAAAAAGTTACTTTCACTTTCCATAGGCCCAATGTATTTTGATTTTGTAGGGGTCGCCACTGAGTCATTTTTCGTATTTTTTTCTGCGACTTCAAATACATAAATTTTTCGCCGAGCTTGAAGTCTGGGACCAATAAAATGACTTTTCGTGCATGTTCACTGGGTCAAATTTAGGATCATAGGTCGACAAGAAAGATAAAAAAAAAAAAAAAAAAAATCCGAGCAAAACAATAGGCCCTCCTCATCACCGCTCGGCTTCACCTAATTAAAGCCGCAAGCGGCGATAAAGGCCCTCGCCTCTTGAGACTGGGACACATGCACTCGGAGGAGTGCATTTCGTGGCTTTAAAGCGTAAACTTCACGGTAAAAGGATTCTGAGGAGTTTTCTAAGACTCTAGCCTTGGCTCTGGAGGGGCCTCTCTAAAGGAAGGATCCTGGCAATTGGGAAATGGCATTTATTTCCCAATAGTTGCCTCTTCACAGACTCATTACGACCACAGCCACAAATGTATCAAAAACAAATTGATAACTTTTTTTGCACACGTGTCTAGATGATACTCACCAAATTTGGAGCTGTTTAGATGAAAAGCCTTTAGACAGAAGGGGTGCGATTTAGGTGGTCACGCATTCCACCCAACATAGATTTTCTGTTGAGTTTACGGTATGGCTGTAATAAACTTTTCTGTTTGCCCTAAGGTGTCCTATGGATGTACCAAGTTTTGTATTTCTACATTGGAAAATTTACTTTCATTTTCCATAGAACCAATGTATTTTGACTTTTCTAGGGTCGCCACTGAGTCATTTTTCATATTTTTTTCGGGACTTCAAATACATCAATTTTTCGCTGGCTTGAAGTCTGGGACCAATAAAAATGACTTTTAGTTGCACGCTTACTGGGTCAAATTGAGGATCATTTTGCAGAAAAATATGATAAAAAATATATACCGAATTATAATAAAAATATGCTTTTATGCTCCTCATGACATAGGAGATGTGTGTACCAAATTCCATGTCTCTATGACAAACTAAATTCTTGGGTCCCATTATAAGTTTGTAGGGGCGCTGGAGAGCCATTTCTTAAGATAACCCTTTTATTTACATATCTTTGTGTTCAGGTCATGAATGTGCACAAACGCTTTTTGGGTCCGATTTGATCCGAGAAGGCCTGAGAGCAGACATTTTATTTTCTCCAAAAATGGCCAGCCACCTCGTTACAGGCTTGCCACACCCATACCCGATAAGATATCAACAACAAAGTCACAAATTTGGTTGGCACACGTGTCTAGATGATACTCACCAAATTTGGGGCCATTTAAATTAAAACACAATGATTTGCATCTTCTTGCGCAAAGTGCGATTTTAGTGAACATGCGTTTCACCCCACATGGCGGACTTCCTGTTAAGTTTAGGGTGTGGCTGTCATAGACTTTTCTGTTTGCCCTGAGGTGTCCTATTGATGTACTAAGTTTCATTTTTCTACGTTGGAAAAAGTTACTTTCACTTTCCATAGGCCCAATGTATTTTGACTTTTCTAGGGGTCGCCACTGAGTCATTTTTCATTTTTTTTTCAGGGACTTCAAATACATATATTTTTGCCGGGCTTGAAGTCTGGGACCAATAAAAATGACTTTTAGTTGTTGGTTTACTGGGTCAAATTGAGAATCATTTTGCAGAAAAATTATAATAAAAAATATATACCGAATTATAATAAAAAAATATAACTCGAGCAAAAAGTCTAGAAAAACACTTGTCTCATTTACATACATGTGTTTAGCTCATTTTGCCCAAGTTTGGTGTCTGTGGAATGAAGCAGCTTTTTCTGTGTACTTTTAAAAAAGAGTGTATTTTAAGTCGGTTCACATTTTCAATTCAAAATGGCCGCCTTCCGTGTGTGATAGGGTGTGGTCCCCATTGGCTTTTTGTTCATAAGCCCATGATGGATATGTGTACCAAGTTTCATTTGCCTACAACAAACTAAAAATTTCACTTCCCATTGACTTTTTCACATTTTTGGGACGTTGCTATGGCAACACATTTATAGATAGGGGTGGTTGTCATTGGCTTTTATGCTCGTCATGACATAAGAGATGTGTGTACCAAATTTTATGTCTCTATGACAAACTAAATTCTTGGGTCCATTATAAGTTTGTAGGGGCGCTGGAGAGCCATTTCTAAAGATAACCCTTTTATTTACATATTTTGTGTTCAGGTCATGAATGTGCACAAACGCCTTTTTGGGTCCAACTCGATCCGAGAAGGCGTTTGAGAGTTAAGACGTTTTATTTTCACAAAAATGGCCACCTCGTTACAGGCTTGCCACACCCATACCCGATAAGATATCAACAACAAAGTCACAACTTTGGTTGGCACACGTGTCTAGATGATACTCACCAAATTTGGGGCCATTTAGATTAAAACACAATGATTTGCATCTTTCTGCGCAAAGTGCGATTTTAGTGGCGCATCGTTTCACCCCACATGGCGGACTTCCTGTTAAGTTTAGGGTGTGACTGTCATTGACTTTTCTGTTTGCCCTGAGGTGTCCTATGGATATACCAAGTTTCATTTTTCTACGTTGGAAAAAGTTACTTTCACTTTCCATAGGCCCAATGTATTTTGACTTTGTAGGTCGCCACTGAGTCATTTTTCGTATTTTTTTACTTCAAATACATAAATTTTTGCCAGGCTTGAAGTCTGGGACCAATAAAAATGACTTTTAGTTGTTCGTTTACTGGGTTAAATTGAGGATCATTTTACAGAAAAATTATAATAAAAAATATATACCGAATTATAATAAAAAAAATATAACTCGAGCAAAAAGTCTAGAAAAACACTTGTCTCATTTACATACATGTGTTTAGCTCATTTTGCCCAAGTTTGGTGTCTGTGGAATGAAGCAGCTTTTTCTGTGTACTTTTAAAAAGAGGTGTATTTTAAGTCGGTTCACATTTTCAATTCAAAATGGCCGCCTTCCTGTGTGTGATAGGGTGTGGTCCCCATTGGCTTTTTTGTTCATAAGCCCATGGTGGATGTGTGTACCAAGTTTTATTTGCCTACAACAAACTAAAATTTCACTTCCCATTGACTTTTTCACATTTTTGGGGCGTTGCTATGGCAACACATTTATAGATAGGGGTGGTTGTCATTGGCTTTTATGCTCGTCATGACATAAGAGATGTGTGTACCAAATTTTATGTCTCTATGACAAACTAAATTCTTAGGTCCCATTATAAGTTTGTAGGGGGCGCTGGAGAGCCATTTCTAAAGATAACCCTTTTATTTACATATTTTTGTGTTCAGGTCATGAATGTGCACAAACGCCTTTTAGGTCCAACTCGATCCGAGAAGGTGTTTGAGAGTTAAAGGCGTTTTATTTTCACAAAAATGGCCACCTCGTTACAGGCTTGCCACACCCATACCCGATAAGATATCAACAACAAAGTCACAACTTTGGTTGGCACATGTCTCTAGATGATACTCACCAAATTTGGGGCCATTTAGATTAAAACACAATGATTTGCATCTTTCTGCGCAAAAGTGCGATTTTAGTGGCCGTAGCGTTTCACCCCACATGTCGGACTTCCTGTTGAGTTTAGAGTGTGGCTGTCATTGACTTTTCTGTTTGCCCTGAGGTGTGCTATAGATGTACCAAGTTTCATTTTTCTACGTTGGAAAAAAGTTACTTTCACTTTCCATAGGCCCAATGTATTTTGATTTTGTAGTCGCCACTGAGTCATTTCTCGTATTTTTTTCGTGACTTCAAAAACATACCATTTTCGCCGAGCTTGAAGTCTGGGACCAATAAAAATGACTTTTCGTGCATGTTCACTGGGTCAAATTTAGGATCATTTGGTCACAATAAAAAAAAAAAAAAAAAAAAAAATCCGAGCAAAAACAATAGGCCCTCCCGGTCACCGGCTCGGGCCTAATAATTCTTTCCTATCCTTAGCTTTGTATACTGTGCTGGGTTTTAACAGACTTGTTTTTGTTGCACTTATGCTTTCAGCTTCCTTGTGTTGTTAAAATTGCTTGGTTTTTTCACTTGTAAGTCGCTTTGGATAAAAGTGTCTGCCAAATGACTAAATGTAAATGATATAAACTCTAAATACAGTTACTCTTTTGTGTTGTTCTCATAAATGTCTTCTTTATTTCTATGTAATTATCCTGTAATTTATCCTGTATCAAACGCTGCAGGTTTTGTGTTGAATGAGCATAGAAGCATAATGCCGCTCTGTGCTCTCAGACGTGAAAACTATTTTTAACCAATCAGGTGAGACTTTGTCATGGCACTGCCCTTCTGTGATTGGTCAGAATTGAGCCATAGGAAGCCACTTTGCCCCTGGCCTCTGTAGCTCTGAACACAAATCAGATTACACTATTGATGTCACGTGATTTTAAGCACCTAGAGAGCAAGACATTTAATGTGCTAGCTAAAGTGTTGATATTAAGCTAGCATTTTATTAATAGAGAATGTTTACCCATTAAACAGCAACTCAAAATAAAATCTGATTGTCATGATCTGTAGAAGATTCCACTCCAGAGCTTTCTTGTCACTGCCATGATCTGTGGAGGATTCCACTCCAGATATTCCCTGTCACTGTCATTAGTCACATCTGCGTGCCCACCTGAGACTCGTCCACTCATCAGACTGCCTTGTACTTAAGCAACCACCACGCAACTCTTCTCTGCCAGATTATTCACTCTACTGATCGAGAGAACGGCCAACTTGTCCAGACCAGCTTTTTCCAGTTGAGTCCTGCCTGCTCGCCGGTCCTGCTCCTTCCAGTGGAGTCAAGCCTGTTCTCCAGTCCAGTACCTACCTGCGCTCCAGCTCCTGTCCTGTGCTCCATCCCCGGCCCTCACTCCATTCTGCAGTCTGTTCTCAATTTTCAATAAGGCTGATTTAAAACCTTTCTGTATTGTGCATTTGAGTCCTGTGAACTGCCTGACTTTTGACCCCAGAGACTCTTGCAGCTTTTCCCAACCTGGCCCCTGCTCCCACTCCAACTGTAGCTTAGCTCCCCCGAAGAATTAGGAATGTGAGTACCAGAGTGCTGTGCAGGCGATCCAGACTTTGGCTACATTTATTGACTCTGATGCAAGCTTCCTTCCCACATTGACTGGGATACTGGGGCAATCCTGGGATGGGGTCGTTCTTGTCACTCAGTTTGTCTCCAGGTGGCTGGATTACGAAACTAAGACCCTGTCGACCTGCATGGTCTTGTCCGGCTGAAGACTCTGCAGAATACAGTGATTTAAAGGAAATATTCAACAAGGCCATAGTTACATCCCTGCTGCCACATTGTCCCTATGACTGTGCCTTAGACCTCCTCCCAGGAACATCTCCACCCAGGGGTCGGCTGTATTCATTTCCTGGACCAGAGATGGAGGCCATGAGACATACAACAGTTATGCCTTAGCTGTGGGAATCATCCAACCATCTTCCTCACCTGTTGGTGACAGGTTCTTCTTTGTCGACAAGTAGGATAAGACCCTCCGCCCTTGCATTGACTATTGAGGGCTCAATGACATCAAGGCAAAGAACCCTATCCACTGCCTGCTTCTTTCTTCAATCTATGAACTGCCTCAAGGAGCCACCATTTGCACTGAGGTCAATCTCGGTAATCCCTATCACCTGGTCCGCATCAGAGTGGAAGACAAGATTCAACACACCTTCTGGCCATTATGAGTATTTGGTAATGCCTTTTGGCTTGACCAGTGAGTTTAGTGCTGGATACTGGGACTGGCTGCCAACCCAGAATGCACTGCTACTGATCGCCTGTGCCACACAACAAGTGAGTTGCTCACACAAATACACTAATGTTGTGCTAATGCCTAATGCATGGACAGTAAAAAAAGAAAAGGGGCTGATGGGGAAACTGAGGAAAGTGAGGCCTGGCTCATTTAAAAATGCATAAAGAGGCAGGTTACACAACAACAGCATTGTGATCCTGCTCTCTTTGTCCTTTTTTGTTTTGTCTTAATTATTTTAACAATAACAAAACCTTCAGCTGCGAGTTACTGTTCCCCTGGCTCCTTGGCTCAAATGTGAATAATATTCTGTTGTGTTTCAGACTCACTTAGATCCTCCAGTTTCTGCTCCTGTCTGCTGATTGGATGCTCTGCTTGGATTTGGAGTGATGTCATACCTCCTGTGGGCAGGATAAGATACTTAATCAAATAAAACTTAGCAATTATTTCATCTGTACCTTTTACTTATACCTTCTGTGTGGTGTCTGAAACTGAACCTCTCCAGCCTTCAGAACACCTTCTTGGAATAAACTCATGAGCAGACGAGTATATTGCCAATATAGTCTTAATTGTTACCATAGGTGGATTCTGACAATATGTTTTTCTATTTTCATTAATAAGTTGTTAAATGTTGTAATACAACATAACATGCCTGATTATAAAACATACAAAAGCATAAACTAATAAGGCACATAACTAAATGGCAAAATATGTACACATACAAACACATACAGTTGTGCTTATAAGTTTACATACCCGGTCAGAATTTGTGATTTTCTTTTATTCTTTTTTTTTGGCCATTTTTCAGAGAATATGAATGATAACACAAAAAAATTTCACTCATAAGTTAGTGGTTGGGCTCAAGCCATGTCATAAATTATTTTTAAATCATAATGATGACAGAAACTAACGAAACGAACCAAATGAGCCTGATCAAAAGTTTACATACATACCCCAGTTTTTAATACCGTATTACCTGTTGTGGCCAAAGTTAATGACTTTGTAATGTCATCGACACAACAGGCCATCGACACAACTCGTTGGCTGACCTTATGTTAACTTTGTGTTGTACCTTGTACCAAAAGAGCCGGGGTAACAAATTGGTGTTTCCGCCCGGCTGTGGTGTTGAAAGGAAAAGTTTTATTATTTAAGTGTTGTCTGCATGACCGACAGTCTGCTGGCGGCGAAATAAAAAAGGTGAGCAGAAAGTCTTTTTAACTAAGGTTTCTGCCTGTCCCTACAGGGACGGACCTTACTGTGGAGAAAAAATCTGCCTGTACGTTTATTTAAAAACTAGTAGCACACAGACTTTACGACAACTGTCTTGTTTTAAATGAAGCTTTGTGTATAATATAATATACAGTATCAAGAGAAGCGGATACCAAAGGAAGCTACACACGTGGACAAAAATGTTGGTACCCTTCGGTCAATGAAAGAAAACTCACAATGGTCACAGAAAAAAACTTCATTCTGACAAAAGTAATAATAAATAAAAATTCTATGAATGTTTACCAATGAAAGTCAGACATTGCTTTTCAACCATGCATCAACAAAATTATTTAAAAAAATAAACTCATGGAACAGGCCTAGACAAAATTGATGGTACCCCTAGAAAAGACTGTAAATAATGTGACCAAATGGACATGTTAATTCAAGGTGTGTGCACTAATTAGCATCACAGGTGTGTACAATCTTGTAATCAGTCAGTGGGCCTATTTATAGGGCTTCAGGTAGTCAATGTGTTGTCTGGTGACATGGTGTGTACCACACTCAACATGGACCAGAGGAAGCGAAGGAAAGAGTTGTTGCAGGAGAATAGAAAGAAAATTATAGACAAGCATGAAAAAGGTAAAGGCTATAAGACCATCTCCAAGCAGCTAGATGTTCCTGTGACTGCAGTTGCACATATTATTCAGAAATTTAAGATCCATGGGACTGTAGCCAACCTCCCTGGACGTGGCCGCAGGAGGAAAATTGATGACGAATCAAAGAGACGGATAATCCGAATGGTAACAAAAGAGCACAGAAAGACTTCTAAAGAGATCCAAGGTGAACTCCATGCTCAAGGAACATCAGTGTCAGATCGCACCATCCGCCGTTGTTTGAGCCAAAGTGGACTACATGGGAGACGACCAAGGAGGACTCCATTGTTGAAAACAAATCATAAAAAAGCTAGACTGGAATATGCCAAACTACATGTTGACAAGCCACAAAGCTTCTGGGAGAATGTCCTATGGACAGATGAGACAAAAATGGAACTTTTTGCCAAGGCACATCAGCTCTATGTTCACAGACGGAAAAATTAAGCATATCAAGAAAAGAACACTGTCCCTACTGTCAAACATGGAGGAGGCTCTGTTATGTTCTGGGGCTGCATCTGGCACAGGGTGTCTTGAATCTGTGCATGGTACAATGAAATCTGAAGACTATCAAGGGATTCTAGAGAGAAATGTGCTGGCCAGTGTCAGACAGCTTGGTCTCAGTCGCAGGTCATGGGTCTTGCAACAGGACAATGACCCAAAACACACAGCTAAAAACACCCAAGAATGGTTAAGAGGAAAACATTGGACTAAAGTGGCCTTCTATGAGCCCTGACCTCAAACCTATTGAGCATCTTTGGAAGGAGCTGAAACATGCCGTCTGGAAAAGACACCCTTCAAACCGGAAACAACTGGAGCAGTTTGCTCATGAGGAGTGGGCCTAAATACCTGCTGAGAGGTGCAGAAGTCTCATTGACAGTTACAGGAATCGTCTGATTGCAGTGATAGCCTCAAAAGGTTGTGCAACAAAATATTAAGTTAGGGGTACCAACAATTTTGTCTAGGCCTGTTCCATGAGTTTATTTTTTAAAATAATTCCGTTGAAGCATGGTTGAAAAGCAATGTCTGACTTTCATTGGTTAACATTCATAGAATTTTTATTACTTTTGTCAGAATAAAGTTTTTTCTGTGACCATTGTGAGTTTTTCTTTCATTGACCGAAGGGTACCAACATTTTTGTCCACGTGTGTATATATATATATATATTTTATCCTCACGGGATGGCATTCTGAATTCAGTCTGTGGTACTTGCTCTGGCGGGATAGATACATGGGGTGGTGCTTGGTTTCCTTGTCTGACTAGCGGACGGGAGGACCCTATTAAGACACTAAATGGCATTGTGATATACAGTGGCATAAAAAAGTATCTGAAGCCTTTGGAATTTCTCACATTTCTGCATAAAATCACCATCAAATGTGATCTGATCTTTGTCAAAATGACACAAATGAAAAAACAGTGTCTGCTTTAACTAAAACCACCCAAACATTTATAGGTTTTATTTATAGAGGATAACATGCAAACAATGACAGAAGGGGGAGGAATAAGTAACTGAACCGTCTGCCAAAAGGAGTCTTTGAGAGCAATAAATACCAATTTTTACTAAACAATTTAAGTCAGAGGTGTGTCCAATCACTGAGGAGTGGCTTAAAGCTGCTCTGCTCACTATAAAACACACACCTGGTAAGAATTGTGTCTTGATGAGAAGCATTGTCTGATGTGAACCATGGCTCGCTCTAAAGAGCAGTCTGAAGACCTGCGATCAAGAATTGTTGATTTGTATAAAGCCGGGAAAGGTTACAAAACCATCTCTAAAAGTTTGGATGTTCATCAATCCACAGTTAGAGAAATAGTCTACAAATGGAGAGAGTTTGCCACTGTTGCTTCTCTCCCAAGGAGTGGCCGTCCACCAAAAATAACAAGAGTTCAGCACAGAATACTCAGAGGTAAAAAAGAACCCTAGAGTGTCGGCTAAAGACTTACAGAAATCACTGGCACAGTCCAATATCTCTGTGCATACATCGACTATATGTCAAACACTGGCCAAGAATGGTGTTCATGGAAGGACTCCATGGAGGAAGTCACTGCTGTCTAAAAAAAAACATTGCTGCAGGTTTAATGTTCGCAAAAAGGCACTTGGAGCTGGGGCTGTTTTTCTGCCTCAGGGCCTGGACAAATTGCAATCATTAATGGAAAAATGAATTCAAAAGTTTATCAGAATGTTTTACAGGAAAAGCTGAGGCTGTCTGTCAGACAGTTGAAGCTAAAAAGAGGATGGATGCTGCAACAGGACAATGACCCAAAACACAGAAGTAAATCAACTTCAGAATGGTTTCAAAAGAACAAAATACACGTTCTGGAGTGGTCAAGTCAAAGTCCTGACTTGAACCCCATTGAGATGCTGTGGCAAGACATCAAGACAGTGATTCATGCCAGACATCCCAGGAATCTGACTGAACTGCAGCAGTTTTGTAAAGAGGAATGGTCCAAGATTGATCCTGATCGATGTGCCAGGCTGATCTGCAACTACAGGAAACGTCTGGTTGAAGTTATCGCTGCGAAAGGGGGCAACCAGATATTAAATGTGATGGTTCAGCTACTTATTCCTCACCCTTCTGTCATTGTTTGCATGTTATCCTCTATAAATAAAACCTATAAATGTTTGGGTGGTTTTAGTTAAAGCAGACACTGTTTTTTCATTTGTGTCATTTTAACAAAGATCAGATCACATTTGATGGTGATTTTATGCAGAAATGTGAGAAATTCCAAAGGCTTCAGATACTTTTTCATGCAATTGTATAATATTGTAGCGTATGAGGGTATGTTTGTATAAACATATACCAGATAAATTTTAATAATTTTAATAATTAATTTTGATATTAATATTAATTTATTAAAATTAATTTCTGATTAAAAGGGGCACCACCCTGGTTTTGAACAGGTCCAGAGAAACTGTTTAATCTAGTCTCATTAATCTAAAAGGAAGAGAATTCTCCTAGTTTTTGAACATTTCTTAATATAAACAGAGAAACATTAATGTATTTTAGGATTTTATTAAAATTACACAAATCAATAAGTGAATTACATTATGGGAACGGGAAAGGATTAACAAGACATGGGATAGACACAGGAATAAACACATGGGATAAACATTTGCTTTCAGAGGGTTTGTGAACCAAAGGAATGTTTAGACATGTTAATCTAAATGATGGAAACTTAAAAAAAGGGTCTTTTAACGGAGGACAAGGAGATGGCGGTTTCGGCTAGAGTTTGAGCAGAGGACATTTAACGACACCAAGGCTGTTGTGTGTCACGTGCGGACTTACTCTGTAGTCAGCGGGGCTGGCCCGGTTCGGTGGGCCTCAGGAGTCCGAGGCGAGAGTCCTGGGTGTTTTCCAGAAGTTTCGTCGCGTACTGAGGGAGCGTTCCAGACTGTTCCTGTTACTGCCCACATAGCAAGGCGTCCGTTTTTGTCCGTTGTACCGTGTAAAAGTTTGAGTTTGTGTAAGTTATTGCAATGTCCATGAAAGAGTTCTCAGCTGTTGCTGTGTTGGTTAAAAACTTGCTTCTGCGAGTGCTTGTCGGTCAAGTTAACCCGTTAGCAAGCACGGTCCTTAAACAAAGAAAATTTGGGGCGGCAGTGGCTCAGTGGTAGAGCGGTCGTCCTTTAACCGGAAGGTAGGAGGTTCGAATCCCGCTCTCCCCACAGTTCATACTGCGTTGTGTCCTTGGGCAAGACACTTAACCCACCTTGCCTCCAGTGGTGTTCCAACTGTGACACTGGTGAATGGAACCTTAATGTAAGTCGCTTTAAATGAAAGCGTCATCTGTAAAAATGTAACACTGGTGAATGTAAGTCGCTTTGGATAAAAGCGTCTGCTAAATGACTAAATGTAAATGTAAATGTAATGTAAAATTTGCTCGTTTCCACAAGGCCTGAAGCGTGGGGTCGAGGAAGGAGCTGGATCAGGTCGGAAGGGCCAGAGCAGGAAGAGAGAGATTTTTGGCTAGCAGCCAGCTTTTATCACCTGTGAGCCGGGGGCATGTCCTATGCGGCTTCCGACGGAAGGGGAAGTTGCTTTGGAACATTTTACCGGAGTTAAACTAAGTTTTAAAACATTCCTTGCTTTGCGAGGTATTTGGGTTTTTATAAAACATTCAAAACATTCGCACATGTAGGATTGTACAGAAAAATGCATGATTATGAATATGCAGAATATTATGGAAACATTCATTACATTTCATTAAAACCAAACAGAAACTGCACACAAAATGGGATAAGAAGTTATTTGGTGACAACTCCACGTCCTGGAAAAGAAGAGTATAAACAACACAATTTCAAAAATACATTTTCCTTTAATGCAATAATTACGAAATTGTCTTTTGATGATTGGATAGAGTCATTCGTCCAGGAGGTGGTGTTTTGACCATTGTAGAAGTCTGTTTTTAAAGACACTTTGGCCGTCCTTTTATCTGAAAGAAAACAGTGTTAAACCAGTCCTCTTCCAGACTTTAGACACAAGCTTGTCTCTGAAGGTCTCTGGCAATAATAGAAAAGACAGAACAGTTAATCCGTGGGGATTCCGAGGGCTGATCTGCTACAATATATATAAACTTTGTCCTTCACCATCCGCAGGTGGTTTCATCCTTAGAGCTCGGGTCCTCTACCAGAGGCCTGGGAGCTTGAGGGTTCTGCGCAGTATCTTCGCTGTTCCTAGTACTGCACTTTTCTGGACCGAGATGTCTGGTGTTCTTCCAGGGATCTGCTGTAGCCACTCTTCCAGTTTGGGGGTTACTGCCCCGAATGCTCCAATGACCACAGGCACCACTGTCGCCTTCATCTTCCAAGCCTTTCCAGCTCTTCTCTGAGCCCTTGATATTTCTCTAGTTTCTCATGTTCCTTTTTCCTGATGTTGCAATCACTTGGTATTGCAACGTCAACCACAACGGCCTTCCTCTGCTGTTTGTCCACCACCACAATGTCTGGTTGGTTCGCCATTACCATTCTGTCAGTCTGATTCTGGAAGTCCCACAGGATCTTGGCTCGGTCATTCTCTACCACCTTTGGAGGTGTTTCCCACTTTGACTTCGGGGTTTCCAGTCCATACTCCGTACAGATGTTCCTGTACACTATGCCAGCCACTTGGTTATGGCGCTCCATGTATGCTTTCCCTGCCAGAATCTTACACCCTGCAGTTAAGTGTTGGATTGTCTCAGGGGCCTGTTTGCACAGCCTACACCTTGGGTCTTGTCTGGTGTGGTAGATTTGGGCCTCTATTGCTCTGGTGTTCAGGGCCTGCTCCTGTGGAGCCATGATGAGTGCCTCTGTGCTGTCCTTCAGTCCGGCCCGTTCTAGCCATTGGTAGGATTTCTTGATATCAGCCACTTCAGTTATGTTCCGGTGGAACATCCCATGTAGGGGTTTGTCCTCCCATGATGGTCCCTCCTCCTGCTCCTCTTCCTCTGTTCCCCATTCCCTGAGACATTCACTGAGCACGTCATCTGTTGGGGCCTTATCTTTGATGTACTTGTGGATCTTGGATGTTTCATCCTGGATAGTGGCTCTCACACTCACTAGTTCACGACCGCCTTCTTTACGGCTAGCGTACAGTCTCAGGGCACTGGATTTGGGATGGAACCCTCCATGCATGGTAAGGAGCTTTCGTGTCTTAACGTCTGTGGTCTGTGTCTCTTCCTTTGGCCACCTTATTATTCCCGCAGGGTATCTGGCAGGGCGTAGCTGTTTATTGCCCGTGCCTTGTTCTTGCCATTGAGCTGACTTCTAAGGACTTGCCTTACTCGTTGGAGGTATTTGGCAGTTTCAGTTTTCCTTGTTACCTCTTCGAGGTTGCCATTTGTCTGTGGTATTCCAAGGTACTTGTAACCATCGTCAATGTCTGCTATTGTTCCTTCTGTGAGTGAGACCCTTCTGTGTGGACTACCTTTCCTCTCTTTGTCACCATTCGACTACACTTCTCAAGCCCGAATGACATCCTAATGTCAGAGCTGTAGATCCTGGTGTTGTGAATCAGTGAGTCTATGTCCCGCGCGCTCTTAGCGTATAGCTTGATGTCATCCATGTAGAGGAGGTGACTGATGGTGGTCCCATTCCTGAGTCGGTATCCATAGCCAGTCTTGTTGATTATTTGGCTGAGGGGGTTCAGGCCTATGCAGAACAGCAGTGGGGATAGAACATCTCCTTGGTATATGCCACATTTGATGGATACTTGTGCAAGTGGCTTGCCATTGGCCTCAAGGGTGGTTTTTCACAGCCTCATTGAGTTTGCAATGAAGTCTCTTAGAGTCCTGTTGATGTTGTACATCTCCAAGCATTCAGTGATCCATGTGTGTGGCATTGAGTCATATGCTTTCTTGTAATAAATCCAGGCAGTGCACAGGTTGGTGTGTCGGGTTCTGCAGTCTTGGGTAGTGTTGCTTTCGTCAACGAAAATTATGACTAAATATCGTCGTCAACGAACCTTTATCACGTGACGAAAACGAGCGGAGACGCAACGTAAATGCTGATCATGTGACGATAACTATAATAAAATGTATAATGCATTATCGTTGACGAATAAAAACGAGACTTAATGTGGTTTACAAAATAAAAACTATGCTAAAATGTCTCTTCATTTTCGTTGACCAAAACGAGACGAGACAAAATGTTATAACCTTATTTCGTCTCGTTTAGTCGTAGTATTTTTGCAGTAATTTCTGTTTCCTGCTGTGTCTCCCTTTCGGGAGGCTGCATCAGGTTGCACTGCGCAGACGCAGGCGACGTCACTTCCTCAAGCCTCACTCGCGGCATTATTTTGATATTTAGACTGCGGTGAGTGTCATGGGGAGAAATGCGGCCACAAAATCACAGGAAAAAACACCACAAACCTTAAGAGACATCTCAAGGCATTCCATAATGAAATTGAGGTAAGTCAAAAGACATTAACATAACGTTACTTTCTATATTAGAAAGCCCATGCCAAGCCAACTCATGAGGCTGTGGTTAATGTGTCTCATTTTAACGTTAGCTTTAGACGTTAGCCACTGGAGCTGTGTGTGTGTGTGTGTGTGTGTGTGTGTGTGTGTGTGTGTGTGTGTGTGTGTGTGTGTGTGTGAGAGTGTGTGAGAGTGTGTGTGTGAGAGAGTGAAGTGGGTTCTTAGTTCCTGACTGACTGACATCCCTTGTACTTACACTATATTGACTGGGTTAAATAGAATTGCATTACCAAAAAGAGGCTAAAATACAATTTTCATTGACTAAAACTTGACTAAAAATGTCATCAGTTTTCGTCGACTAAAACTAGACGAAAATAGTCATGGATAATTCTGACTAAAATAAGACTAAAATGCTCAGACTTTTAGTTGACTAAAACTAGACTAGACTAAAAGAGTATGAACGTGACTAAAACTAATAAAACTAAAATGACAGCTTGACACAAAGACTAGACTAAAACTAAAATTAAAACAGGCGCCGCCAAAAACAACACTAGTCTTGGGTGACTGTTCTGTCAACCAGGAGTTAGTGTTTAGCTCCTCTGGTTTCTTTGCCGATGCCCTTCTGTGCTTTGCTCATGTATTGATCCATGTGCCCACTTATCTTAGCCGCAATGATGCCTGACATGAGCTTCCATGTTGTGGAGAGACAGGTTATTGGCAAATAGTTGGATGGGACTGTGCCCTTTGTGGGATCCTTCAGAATCAGGATTGTACACCCTTCGGTAAGCCATTCAGGGTGCGTCCCATCCCTTAGCAGCTGGTTCATTTGTGCTGCAAGGCCTCGTGGAGTGCAGTGAGCTTCTTTAGCCAGTAGGTGTGGATCCTGTCAGGGCCTGGTGCTGTCCAGTTTTTCATACCTGAGACTCTTTCTTAGATGTCTGCAGTTGTGATGGTAACTGGATTCTGTTCAGGGAGGTTGCTGTGGTCCTCTCTCAGAGCCACTAGCCACTGTGCATCGCTGTTGTGTGATGCCTCCCTCTCCCATATACTTTTCCAGTATTGTTCAGTTTCCAGCCTTGGAGCCTCTGCTGTTATTACTCTGCGTAATTGAGCGTACACTTTTAGCGTACAAACTTTATTTATATATATATATATATATATATATAAATAAAGGGGCCCCAGGGGGGGGCCTGGAGTGAGGAGCAGATTTTTTTAAAAGTCTGAGTGTTGTGGTTTTCACTCGCTCTGAGAGCGCTCCACCGCCGCTCCATCACGAGTACATTTCGTGCCAACGGCTGGCAAATAATAACTACATTTTAGCCAGAACTAGAGCTTAGGTCGGCTCAAAAAAAATTAAGCCCGACCCTACCCAAGCCCGTGCATCCGAGAGACCGGCCCTGCCCTACACCTTAACTTTAATTATGAGCCCGAGCCCGATTTAAACCCGACCATTTTTTAATACGTGGGCGTTCTGAGGAGAACGAGCCTGTAATGACTAATGAGCAGAGCGGAGCCTGTGTGACTCAGCTCAATAATCCGCAGGCGCGCGCTCATGAACCCACCTGTAAAATGATGTTCGTTCAAATCCAGCTCAGACATGACATAAATCTCTAGCTTACTATAATTGTTGTAGCCATTAAACAATGTTTTTTTTCTTTCATATTTATTTTTAAATATTTTCATTTAAAATAAATTTCATCTGATTATGATAGACTATAAGTGCAAAGATGCGAGTGGGTCAGAAATGATTTTGGTGGTTATATTTAGTTTAATATTAAGTTTTGTTTTGTAAAAAGCCTTTCTTTCGTTTTGTACAAATTGTCTCTTAATTTTAATAAAGGGTTCTTTGGCCAATTGCATTTATTTAATAAATAAGAAGCAAATAAGTAGACTATGAGGTCGTGGACGCGATCGCTTTAATTGCTCATGAACTGGAGCGTGTCTCAAATAAACTGAAACTCAGCAGGTTTGCCTTACAAACATGAGAAATATGTAGCCTAATATGTGTAGAGACGAAAAGATTTAAATAAGCATAGTGCAGTGTTCAGAACTCACACAGTAAACAACCAGCTTGATACAGATGGATCACTAGACTGGAGCGAAGATGGAGCGGTGTTTCTGATATCAGTGAGCGAGGAGTGGAGCAGGGAGCGGGAGATGGTAAACCCGGAGCTGGAGCGGAGTGATTCTTGAATGCATAGGGAGTGGAGCGGGCAGCGGGAGATGGTAAACCCGGAGCTGGAGCTGGAGCGGAGTGATTCTTGAATGCATAGAGCGGAGGGAAAATTGCCGCCGCTCCGCTCACATACTCGCAGCGGAGCGGGGCATCACGATGGTGTTTCTCCATCGTGATGTTGGTCAACGCCATCGCCGATGGGCGATGATATCGCCATAACCTAATATAAATACACGCACACATGGACAAAATTGTTGGTACCCTTCGGTCAATGAAAGAAAAACTCACAATGGTCACAGAAAAAACTTTATTCTGACAAAAGTAATAATAAATAAAAATTCTATGAATGTTAACCAATGAAAGTAAGACATTGCTTTTCAACCATGCTTCAACGGAATTATTTTAAAAAATAAACTCATGGAACAGGCCTAGACAAAATTGTTGGTACCCCTAACTTAGGCCTGGGCGAAAAATCGATTGAATGAATTAATTCGAGTTTTTTGTATGGCGATTTAAAAATAAGTAAATCGAGTTTTTGTGTAACGGCACATTTTTGGCTCCCCGGAGCTTCCGTAGCGTTAGTTTCAGAGCAGTACGGCACGCGACAATAACAACATCATAGCACACACAAAACAGCAACAGAAAGCGACAACATGGCTAACGGTGAAAGTGGGAAGTTTGTTCCCAAGAAAGGAATAAAATCATCTGTTGTTTGGAACTGGTATGGGTTTACTGCGACAGATGTGGATCAAGAGACCTCACGCTGCAACATTTGCCTAAAGCCCATTGCAGTCAAAGGCAGCAGCACCACAAACCTATTCCAACACATGAAACAGAGACATCCAGCCGAATATGAAAAATGCCAGTCTCTCCGAGACGAACAAACACGCAGTTACCAACAAACCTTAGCTAAAAAACAGCTAACTGTAGCCGAATCCTTTTCACACGGCACCGCATATGACAGGGAAGGGGCACGGTGGAGAACAATCACTACAGCGGTTACTTTGCACATAGCCAAAGACATGGTACCCATATATACAGTGGAGAAGACTGGGTTTATTAATTTGATTAAAACCTTAGACCCCAGATATGAGCTACCTAGCCGCAAGTACCAAGAGGGTGTTAATTTATTTATTATTCATCCCAGAAATGGGGGTTACATTTGTCTTGCTTTTAAATAAAAGCAAAATTTGCTTTAAGTTGTCTGCCGTTTGTACTTATTGTTTTTCTTAATAAGTAGGGGAAATCGGGAAAAAAAATCGTAAATCGAATTAAAAAATATAAAATCGGAGATTTTATTTTTAGGTCATATCGCCCAGCCCTACCCTAACTTAATATTTTGTTGCACAACCTTTTGAGGCTATCACTGCAATCAGACGATTCCTGTAACTGTCAATGAGACTTCTGCACCTCTCAGCAGGTATTTTGGCCCACTCCTCATGAGCAAACTGCTCCTGTTGTTTCCGGTTCGAAGGGTGTCTTTTCCAGACGGCATGTTTCAGCTCCTTCCAAAGATGCTCAATAGGATTGAGGTCAGGGCTCATAGAAGGACACTTTAGAATAGTCCAATGTTTTCCTCTTAACCATTCTTGGGTGTTTTTTGCTGTGTGTTTTGGGTCATTGTCCTGTTGCAAGACCCATGACCGGCAACTGAGACCAAGCTGTCTGACACTGGCCAGCACATTTCTCTCTAAAAATCCCTTGATAGTCTTCAGATTTCATTGTACCCTGCACAGATTCAAGACACCCTGTGCCAGATGCAGCAAAGCAGCCCCAGAACATAACAGAGCCTCCTCCATGTTTGACAGTAGGGACAGTGTTCTTTTCTTGATATGCTTCATTTTTCCGTCTGTGAACATAGAGCTGATGTGCCTTGGCAAAAAGTTCCATTGTTGTCTCATCTGTCCATAGAACATTCTCCCAGAATCTTTGTGGCTTGTCAACATGTAGTTTGGCATATTCCAGTCTAGCTTTTTTATGATTTGTTTTCAACAATGGTGTCCTCCTTGGTCGTCTCCCATGTAGTCCAATTTGGCTCAAACAACGACGGCTGGTGCGATCTGACACTAATGTTCCTTGAGCATGGAGTTCACCTTGGATCCCTTTAGAAGTCTTTCTGGGCTCTTTTGTTACCATTCGGATTATCCGTCTCTTTGATTTGTCATCAATTTTCCTCCTGCGGCCACATATAAATATATATATAGCGGCTGGTTAGCTCAGCTGGTAAGGACATGGCCTTTCACACGGGGGACCCAGGTTCGAATCCCCCTCGGGGTGCTATCCAGTGTGGGTCCTTAGGCAGGACCCTTCGCGCTACTGCCTACCTCATAATAATGAGAGACAATAAATGCTATGAGAAGCCGGCTCAGACGTCGCCCGGCCAAACAAGGTCTGCGTCAGGTGTTGGGGAACCAGAGCAACTTGATGACAAATGGGCTACTGGAACAAGACGGAGATGGGCGAGATGCGATAACAAGGCTCTGTTGGAATGCTACTACTCCAGTAACCCTAGTCAGAGGGGTTACATGAAGAGAATGTGGGATGGTTACATCCAGGCTTACATCGAAGCAACTAGTAGCTCAGTGTTCCAACATCCACAAGCGGCAGCTGCTATCACAACTTGAGATTGACGAGATACAACACAAAAATGCTACGGCAAGGGGAGCCAGGGCGCAAGGTCAGAGGAGCCAGCAGGTGCTCCCCAACCGGAGATTGGGTATGAAGCCCCAACAATTGAAATAACGCTGACGAGGCAGCGACTGACCTGAAAGACAAGATCATGGCGAGAATGAATGCAAGGCAACCCCGACGCCAATTACAACGGCTAAGTGAAGTACCATCAGAAAGTCTCCTAGAAGATGTGAATGCAGCATTGAGTGCGATCCCTACCACATCCATCACTGAAACCAATGAGCTGCTATACACCTCCAGCAGTGATCCTCGAGATGCTTGGCTATAAGAGCAACCATTGGAGCCATGAGAAACAGTACCCACCATGGAAACAAAGGCTGGAGGCTAAGATCAAGCAGACACGTAGAGAAGTAAGCCAACTTACAGAGTGTTATAAGAATTCTATATGTCCAAAAGAATTCTTTATCCTTATATTACCCAGAGAGACACGGAGACAGATTATATTATAAAAAGCGAAAGGCCAGGTTTTATTCCTTGCAAGGAAGCAAAGTACACAGATATATACAAAGGTACATAGTGCGTTTTGCTTACCTAAATAAACAAAACACTACATTTTATATCACTGTCGTGGGGCTGTCAGTGGAGGTGTATCTTGCATACACCCTCCCCTCAAGGCCCCAGCTCAGGTCCAGGTGCAGAAGTCCTCCGGCAAGCCATGTCTTTCGTTATGTCTACACCATGCTTGGAATAACATGGAGGACACAACATGATTTGACATGACCTGTAGAGAACTATGAGCACCAACTAACTATAAACAATATACACAATTATAAGAATAAAATTCTTATAACACAGAGGCCAAGAAAGGTGCAATGAGAAAACCGGTACCCAAGAGGTACAACCAGATGCCCATACCTGAAGCACTTGAAACTGCCAAACAAAGGCTCCAAGCCTTGGCCAGCCGCCTAACGAGGTATGCAAGAGAGAACGAAGCCAGAAGAATAAACCGGCTGTTCGCAACTCAACCTGCAAAAGTGTACGCTCAATGGCAGGGTAATAACAGCAGAGCAGACCCTCCAAGGCTGGAAACTGAACAATACTGGAAAAGTATATGGGAGAGGGAGGCATCACACAACAGCGATGCACAGTGGCTGGTGGCTCTGAGAGCGCAGACATCCAAGAAAGACTCTCAGGTATGAAAACTGGACAGCACCGGGCCCTGACAGGATCCACACCTACTGGCTAAAGAAGCTCACTGCACTCCACGGCGCCTTGCAGCACAAATGAACCAGCTGCTAAGGGATGGGGCGCACCCTGAATGGCTTACAGAAGAGGCGTACAATCCTGATCCTGAAGGATCCCACAAAGGGTACAGTCCCATCCAACTATCGGCCAATAACCTGTCTCCCACAACATGGAAGCTCATGTCAGGCATCATTGCGGCTAAGATAAGTGGGCACATGGATCAATACATGAGCAAAGCACAGAAGGGCATCGGCAAAGAAACCAGAGGAGCTAAACACCAACTCCTGGTTGACAGAACAGTCACCCAAGACTGCAGAACCCGACACACCAACCTGTGCACTGCCTGGATTGATTACAAGAAAGCATATGACTCAATGCCACACACATGGATCACTGAATGCTTGGAGATGTACAACATCAACAGGACTCTAAGAGACTTCATTGCAAACTCAATGAGGCTGTGGAAAACCACCCTTGAGGCCAATGGCAAGCCACTTGCACAAGTATCCATCAAATGTGGCATATACCAAGGAGATGCTCTATCCCCACTGCTGTTCTGCATAGGCCTGAACCCCTCAGCCAAATAATCGACAAGACTGGCTATGGATACCGACTCAGGAATGGGGCCACCATCAGTCACCTCCTCTACATGGATGACATCAAGCTATACGCTAAGAGTGAGCGGGACATCGACTCACTGATCCACACCACCAGGATCTACAGCTCTGACATTGGGATGTCATTCGGGCTTGAGAAGTGTAGTCGAATGGTGACGAAGAGAGGGAAGGTAGTCCACACAGAAGGGTCTCACTCCCAGAAGGAACAATAGCAGACATTGAGGATGGTTACAAGTACCTTGGAATACCACAGGCAAATGGCAACCTCGAAGAGGTAACAAGGAAAACAGCAACTGCCAAATACCTCCAACGAGTAAGGCAAGTCCTAAGAAGTCAGCTCAATGGCAAGAACAAGGCACGGGCAATAAACAGCTACGCCCTGCCAGTGATCAGATACCCTGCGGGAATAATAAGGTGGCCAAAGGAAGAGATACAGATCACAGACGTTAAGACACGAAAGCTCCTCACCATGCATGGAGGGTTCCACCCCAAATCCAGCACCCTGAGACTGTACGCTAGCCGTAAAGAAGGCGGCCGTGGACTAGTGAGTGTGAGAGCCACTATCCAGGATGAAACATCCAAGATCCACAAGTACATCAAAGATAAGGCCCCAACAAATGACGTGCTCAGTGAATGTCTCAGGCAATGGGGAACAGAGGAAGAGGAGCTGGAGGAGGGACCATCATGGGAGGACAAACCCCTACATGGGATGTACCACCGGAACATAACTGAAGTGGCTGATATCAAGAAATCCTACCAATGGCTAGAACGGGCCGGACTAAAGGACAGCACAGAGGCACTCATCATGGCTGCACAGGAGCAGGCCTTGAGCACCAGAGCAATAGAGGCCCAAATCTACCACACCAGACAAGACCCAAGGTGTAGGCTGTGCAAACAGGCCCCTGAGACAATCCAACACTTAACTGCAGGGTGTAAGATGCTGGCAGGGAAAGCATACATGGAGCGCCATAACCAAGTGGCTGGCATAGTGTACAGGAACATCTGTACGGAGTATGGACTGGAAACCCCGAGGTCAAAGTGGGAAACACCTCCAAAGGTGATAGAGAATGACCGAGCCAAGATCCTGTGGGACTTCCAGATTCAGACTGACAGAATGGTAATGGCGAACCAACCAGACATTGTGGTGGTGGACAAACAGCAGAGGAAGGCCGTTGTGGTTGACGTTGCAGTACCAAGTGATTGCAACATCAGGAAAAAGGAACATGAGAAACTAGAGAAATACCAAGGCCTCAGAGAAGAGCTGGAAAAGGCTTGGAAGGTGAAGGCGACAGTGGTGCCTGTGGTCATTGGATTACTCGGGGCAGTAACCCCCAAACTGGAAGAGTGGCTACAGCAGATCCCTGGAAGAACACCAGACATCTCGGTCCAGAAAAGTGCAGTACTAGGAACAGCAAAGATACTGCGCAGAACCCTCAAGCTCCCAGGCCTCTGGTAGAGGACCCGAGCTCGAAGGATGAGACCACCCGCGGAGGGTGAAGGACAAAGTTTTTTTTTTTTTTTATATATATAAATAAAGACACAAGACAGGAAGTCAATCATAGAACACAGACAGGGGTAAGACTCTCCACAATAAAAAAACAGGAAATCAGATACAATACAGAAACAGACTTACAACAGAACACAAGGTTGGGATCATGACAAAATCTGAATATTTCTTGTCTAAAAAAGTAATTTAAATGACCCAAAGAAATTTTGGAATGTTATAAAATCTTCTTACGGAAACATACAGACTCCCAACTCCCAACATGGATTATAAAAAATTCACTTATTCTCACATAATTTTTTATAATCCATGTTGGGAGTTTGTTGGTCTGTATGTTTCCAACAAACTCCCAACATGGATTGTTCATTTATTCTCTTATGTTAGCCCTGCGACTAACTGGCCACTGTCCAGGGTGTACCCTGACTCAGGCCCAAAGCTGCTGGGATAGGCTCCAGTCACCCGCAACCCTTACGGGACTAAGCGGTAGAAAATGAATGAATGAATATTTTCACAGATAAATCTGAAATACTATATTGCTTCAACAAACATTTTGTTTCATCAGGTTGTCTATATGAGACATTGCATCCCATTACAAAAACCCTAATTGAACAAAAAGGGCACTGATCGCCCTCTCCATTACCTTCCTCAATTGGCTCGTTTGTTTTCAGACCAGTGACTTAGGCAGAGGTCTACAAAGCCCTCAAGCAGCTGGAAACAGACAAATCTGCAGGTCCAGACAATCTTGATCCTCATTTTTTCATTTTCTACCGCTTTGTCCCGTTAGGGGTCGCGGGTGACTGGAGCCTATCCCAGCAGCTTTGGGCCTGAGGTGGGGTACACCCTGGACAGTGGCCAGTTAGTCGCAGGGCTGACACTTAGAGACAGACAACCATTCACTCTCACATTCATTCACTAGGGACACTTTAGAGTTGCCAATTAACCTATACATGCATGTTTTTGGACGGTGGGAGGAAGCCGGAGTACCCGGAGAGAACCCACGGTAACATGTGGAGGACATGCAGACTCCTCACAGAAAGACCAGAGTCGGCTGAAAATGTTTGAGTCGGCTGGGTTTTGAACTCACGACCTTCTTGCTGTGAGGCAGGAGTGCTAACCACTCTGCCACGTGCACCCCCAATCTTGATCCTTTTTTTTTTCCTGGTTTCCGTAAACTACACAGTACAATAACTGCTGCAGTTAAAGTAGTTAATGATATCATTTATGGCTCTTGATTGTAAAACGTTCTGTACAATGCTGTTTATTGACTTGTCAAAGGTTTTGTTTGTGTAAACTTGTGTGCATGTTATCAGGCCAAAATCACCAGTAAACGTTAATCAGGGCCATTTGGATATGTTGTCATTATGATTTAAAAAGAGTAAATACAGTTTTTTTTTACAATAAATGGCTTCCCCAACCCTTAACTATAAGTAAAAGGTTTTTGTGTTATCATTTATATGTTCTAACAATGGCCAAACAATCATACATTCTGCCATCTATCTTTGTAACTTATGAGAAAAAATATTACACTACATCTGGCCTTCCTACCTGACTGCGGGTCTTAGGGGGGGGTGGGGCCTGATGGGTCGGAGGGGAAGTGGCCTCTGTGTACAGTAATAATGAGAGCAGAGAGTAGTGGTCAGAACAAAAGAACTCTTAAGTAAATATTATTATAGATAATATCATTACAAAATTATAACAGTATATTTATTTAAACTACACTAAATATTAATCAAATGCCAAAAGAAATAATCTAATCTAATAATAATCTATTTAAGTTGATAAAGATTATTAGGACAAGGACAAAGCATAATACATGTAATTCAACTAGTGGACTCTTGTGTGCACTGTCCCAATCCTTTTGGACAGGGCACAATGAATAGAGTAAATACATTTTGAAGGGTTAACCGCACTGTTGAGTCTGTGAGTAGTGTTCAGAACAGAACACTCTTGTATGGAGGATTTTTTGAACCTTGTAAATAAAAATAAGGTATTTAATAAAATAGCATTTAATTTGAACTTTAAAACAACTTTAAATTAATTAATTAAATGAATTTACGATTGCATTTATTAATCTCTGAATTAAAAGAGCAATTGTTAAAGCAAAAATAAAGTTTAATTGTGTAATTAAAACTCACTTTAAATTTTGCAAATTTTCAGAAGGCACTTATATTTATAAAACTATTTATTTTAGTTTTAAATGGGGATTTTTAAATGGATGCATTAAATGTAGTATTTATTGCAGATTTAGTAAATGTATTTCTAAAGTGAGTTTACAATTGCTTTTCCAATTCACAGATTGATGTTTTAAAGTTCAATTTTAAATTGATGAAATGCTTTATTTTTTATTTAAATGGTCCTGCAAATCCTCCATGAATATGGGCCTCATAACTCGGATAAGAATCTGGGAAGCCATATGTTCACCGTGCTATCCAGATCTGAGAAACAGTGAGCATTGACTGAGACATTCAGACCCCACTATAGAATGGTGCAGTTACTATTACTGCACTATAGGGGTCCACTGATATAGGATTTTATTAGTGGGTCATGTGGTCAAACCTGAGAAGTTACAGAAAGACTTTGGCGAAGAGCCGCAGTGAGACGCTCCACCAACCGATCCCCAACACCGTCAGAGTCCTGCCAAAGACCACAGTCTTGGTTTAGTCCTGGTATAGCCCTTGGTTAAGGCTTGTTAAGTCCTAAATCAGTCATGATACCCTGATATGAGAGCTGAGCTTTGTATCGTATCATATCAGCTGATCTCAGAATTGACAACGTCTATTGGACTAAGAAACAAAACATCTTCACCTAAAAAACTAAGTCCTGATGCCTTTACCTTTTCTTCAGGATGACCTGGATGACTGAGAACCTTCACAGACACTTTGATTTGTTTTACAAACACTTTTTAACAAACATACTAACATACTAGCAGAGGTGGGGGACTCGAGTCACATGACTTGACTCGAGTCTGACTCGAGTCACAATTTTCAGGACTTGCGACTTGCTTGATTAAAGTATGAAAATGACTTGACTTGACTTTGACTTGAGAAAAAATTACTTGAGACTTGACTTGACTTGAAGTGGAAGACTCGACAATGACTTGAACTTATAATTAATAAAACAGCAATAAAATAAATTTAAAAATAATAATTATTGTGACGTCAGCACCACTAATCAGCGTATGTGAATCTAACGCTACATAATTCAAACCGCGCCAAACATGGAAGACAGTAAAGTTAGCCGAGCTCCACAAATAGTCTCATTTGGCTATAAGGACTTTGAACTGGACCGTGCCAATAAAAAAAGATTTGCCAGATGCAAAATTTGCAACGCAAGAATATCCGACACGACAACCACAACGTCAAATTTTATTCGACATTTCAAGAACCACAAGGAAAGGTAAGAAAGTCATCTCTTTATAGTCAGTTTCACTAAGATCTATAATTAATTGAATGAATTAATCTTTCTATGTTTGTCATAATTTAGCCTTGGTTGCATATTATGTTTTTTTCTTATTAGAAATGTGACCATTATCATTACTGATACGTCTCGTAAATAGATGTGACTTAGCCTGAATTTTAATGTTGCTAGGTCTCTTAAAATGAGCGGGCCGCTCCATTTATTTCATGTAGGCTATAATGTCTGTATTAAATGTGCGCATTTTTAAGTGTTTGTGGACTGCGTGTGGAAACTAAAAGGCATTGCGCTTATACCATACTGCATGACAGGCTAACACGGAGGCGCCAATGTGATCACTAGCGCCTTTTTTTTTTTTTGGTCATACAGACAAGAATAATTACAGCGCAATTACATATTAGGCAGTTTTTCAGTCACAATAATTAGTTTATAAGGTTATTATTAGCCCTTTTACATGCTTAATTTTTACATTCTATCAGTAACTTTACATACAAGTATTTACACTTCTGTGTAAACATATGAAAATATGTGAATGCTAAAACCAAACTTTACTTGAATACATCAGTAAATGATCATCACTTAATTTTATTTATATTTTGATTTTCCTTAAATTACAGTATTTAAAAAAAATTAAAGAATGTTTGTGCATACAAAAATATTTGTTTTATTTTTGTTTTAATGTTTTTAATGTTTACAGTTAATGTTAATGTTTACAGTTTTCCTGATTGTTTTTTAATCCATGCAGATATGATGAGTATCTCAAATCCAAGATACACTGCAGCAATCTACAGCAGCCATCCATGTCACAGTTCATTGTGCCCCAGACTACTACATATCCAGTCAACCATCCTCGACAAAAAGCCATTACAGAAGCAATATTATCTGATCTGATCATTAATTGCAACATGCCCCTGTCTATCACTGACAACAAGCACTTCATTCACTTTCTCTCCATTATGGACTCAAAATATACTGCAGTGAGCCGCAGAACCATCACCTCAAGACTTGACACTGTGGTGTCTGAGAGACAATCAAAACTAATAAGTGAAATGGCCAAAGTTGAAAATCTGTCTGTCACTGTGGACATTTGGTCAGACAGAAGAATGAGAGGCTACCTTGGTGTCACCGCTCACTGGATGAACACTGCAGCAGATGCTATAACGTTGAAATCTCATCTACTAGCTTGCAACCGGTTCAAGGGGTCACATACGGGAGAGAGAATTTGTGAAGAATTTGAACAAATATGTGATCAGTATAAAATCAAACAAAAGATTGATCATATTATTTGTGACAATGCACCAAATATGAAGAAGGCATTCACCACATGTTTTCCCAGTTCAGCTGAAGCAGATGAGGATGATGACTGCCTTGATGATGCAGAACTTTGGAATGCCCTTCCAGTGGATGAAGAGGAGAGGCTGAATGAGACCTTGACCTCCAAAAGTCAGCATAGACTACAGTGCTTTGCACACACACTATTGGTTGTTGGTGATGGTCTTAAAGAGACCAGGGCTGTCAGTTCGGCTCTGGCCAAAGCGTCACGGATCAGTTCTCTGCTTCACACAAGTACTTCTTTTAAGGAGGAATTTGAGAAAGAATTTGGCCAACGTGGAGTTCCTGCTTCTGTTGTTACTCGATGGAATTCGACTTTTCGACAGCTTAAGTCCTTGCTTAGCTGTGACTACCAAACTTTGTGCAAGGTCTTGGATGTTAGAGGGCACCGAGAGACTATTTTCACTCTAAGAGAGTGGGCTCAGATTAAAGAACTGGTCAGCATTCTGAAGCCCTTTGCTGATGCCACTGATCTCACTCAGGGAGAGAAAGTTGTAACCATAAGTGCTGTGATTCCATGTGTTCTCTCCCTCAACAATCACTTGGAAAACCAGAAAGAAGGAACACAATACTTGGTCAACCTAATCCACAGTCTTCAAAGATCACTGCAGAGAAGATTCAAAAGCATCTTTGTCAATGTAAAAATGTCTCAGCCAGAGACCAATGAAGCAATCCTGCCATTCTCTGATCCTGTTTATGTCAAAGCAGCTGTTCTTGATCCAGCCTTTGGGGTTATGTGGATAGAGCATGATGTATTGGTTGATGACAAGCTGAAGGAGCAGTTGACCATGGAAGTAAAAAAGTTAGTGGCTAATTTTAGAATGAGACCACATACATGTAAATATTACATTATTAGTAGTATTTTTATTTATTTTTCAGAAATTGTAAGTGCTGCACAATAAACCATTAAATGTTTGCAATCTTGATTTAAACACCCAAGTAATCTTATTCCTAAATGACAATGTTCAAAGTACGGTCACAGCAAACTGCTAAATTTTGCATTGGCACTGCTGCTGGCCCAGTTATCATACATAAGTATTAAAATGAGACCTTGAATCATTTATTCAGTTTCTGACTGCTTAAAAAATCTTGTAAATTAAATGTTCTTTAATATACTACAGCAATTAACATTTTGTCAGAACATTTAGTAAATTACATGAAATTTATTTTAATTGTCTATTTAGAAGAAAATCATGATTCTTAATGTATCCAGAATCATGCAGCTCTAGAATATTGTGTATGTTTATTTGTATTTTATATTTTTGTGTTTTAGATCTGATTCTCCAGGAGGCAGAGCATATCGATATAGAACAGACAGGTCATGGAGATGAAGAAGAGCAAATTAAAGGTGATGAAACTGGGCTGTTCTTATACCACAAAAAGAGAAAGAAATCTACTCATTTCAGCCCTGCTGCCCAGCTCAACCATTACCTGGACAATTGTGATGGCCAGAACTGCCTTTTGTTTTGGGGAATGAACAAGGAGAAAATGCCTTCACTGTTCCAAATTGCAATGAGGGTATTGGCTGTGCCTGCTTCAAGTGCACCTGTCGAGCGTGTGTTCAGTCATGGGGGGATTATTATGCGGCCCCATCGTTCACAGCTTAGTGCCATTGTCTTGGCAAACCTTATTTTCTGTAAATGCAACACATTTTAGACTATTTCAATTAAACTGAATTAGACAGATTGGCTTAAACATCTTAGACTTTAAATGTTTTGTGTAAACAACACAATTTTATTTTATTTTCAGATATTAATGTAGCACAGATATGCATATGATTCACATAGAGCAAAATGTATAATGAATAAGATACATTATGTAAGTTCATCTTTTCTGTGCAAAAATAAATTTGTATCGAAAAAAATGTACCATTTTATTGTACATTTGTTATTTGTACATTTTTACCTCTTTTTATTTTAGTACTGTGACTTGACTTGAAACTTATCAGGACTCGACTTGACTTGCTTAGGGTGAACCCTTGACTTGACTTGACTTGCTTGATTTATCTGAACTGTGACTTGAGACTTGACTCGAGACTTGATGGTTAAGACTTGAGACTTGCTTGGACTTTACCATGTGTGACTTGTCCCCACCTCTGCATACTAGCGAACATACCCACTCCCAAAACAAAAAAGGACGAACTGTCATTTCAGTATACAGCAGCAAGGATCGAACAACCTCCAAACAACTACAAAGTCTTGTTCTGAGTATCGTCTGAGTTCACTTATTGCTCCTTTTAAATTATTTCCATGTCTATTTTGCAAATTCAATTGTGTGATTTGACATTTTACTGACACATGCATGTCAGACGACCTAAAGAGAATCCACAGGAGCACATGCAGACTCCACACAGCAATGAGACAGAAAACCTAATCACTATGCTATGGCTCAACCCAGAAATTGAATTAAAGAACACAAAAGTCTTTCAGCTGTTCAGTTTGAGAAAAATGTTTAATACCTGGCAGTTGCTCAGAGACAGAAGAGCCTGTCTGTAGAGTTGGATGGCTTTGTGCTGCTTCCTCTGCTTCAGATAAACATCAGCCAAAGATTCACAGACCTGGATCTGAGCACGATGCTCCTCTGTCCAATACCAACACAGCAGGTTAACAAAGAACAAAGACCATAAAGACCCAGACCTGGCAATTCATGTCTGGCTGAAACTTTGATAGTTTTTGTTTTGTGAAAACAAAATTGACGTCTAAAAGTTGGGTTGGTGTATACCTGGCTTAGGTAAAGAAAAAAAGAGAAGGCAGAGAAGCCCTATTGTGGAGTTTTGCATGTCAAGTGGAAGTAATGTTTGATTCTGGCAGACAGAACGTTTGAAGGTAAACTGTAATGTGAAATCTGACATGGCTAAAATTCATTCCTAACCGCTTAGTTCCGTTAGGGGTCATGGGTGCCTATCCCAGCAGCTGGGCCTGAGGCGAGGTACACCCTGGACAGTGGCCAGTTAGTCGCAGGGATAACATTTAGAGGCAGACAGTGACAGACAACCATTCACTCTTACATTAATTCACTAGGGACACTTTAGAGTTGTCAATTAACCTATACGTGCTAAAATGATTCAACAAAAAAAAAAGAACAGAAGAATGTTAGAAAGGACTTACCTGAGTCAGTGAAGCCTTGCAGTGCGTGATTGAAGTTCTCAATGGCCTCCTCTTCATTGCCAAGGTGACGGCAGGCTAAGGCCAGGTTACTGAAACACTGTGCCTGTTCCCTACGACAACCCAGGGTCCCTGCAAATTCACATTGCACAAGTAACAATTTAAAGTAAAGAAATTGTGTATGGCAATTTACAGCATTTCAATCAGGTTTATGGCTGGGCTTTGTGCCTTGATTATTATATTATTCTGCCGTTCTGATGTAGATTTGCTGTTGCATTGGGTCATGATTCATGCTTTAGCGGTGGGGCAGATGGCCTCACATTTGCCTTTAGAACACTGCTTTACAGAGGTTTCATTCACTGACTGGCTTTCTGCCTGTGGATATAATAGACGCTTAGTATTGACCCCCCCCACCTCCACTTGAGTACCAACAGTGAGGACGGAGTGTCTCTGTCAAATGCTGTGTTTTGGTCGAACATGGCTCTTGGGATAAAGACCATATAAGTCCACAATGATCTCTTCTGTTTGGTTAATTCAGGTGCCATTTATGAGAACCATAACTAGCTGTGCTTACTTCTTCTTTGAACAGAAGACATTTCTCCTGACAACCATTCCAAACAAACCACAGCGCTTCATTCAATTGTACTGCCATGGACTTGAAAATTGAACAGCCATTTGTATTTCGCCAAGCAGTGCACTGTCTGGCCTTGGGTATATTAGCAGGGACGTGAACTCCCGGGAAAGAGTCTTTCTACTTGTTTCATTCTGGAAATGATTTAAATGCCTTTTCAAAGTAATGTGTATAAACAACTGCTTATTTATGACCATTGCAAATGTCTTGGCTCTTTGCATTCTGTTACCACATTGGAATCTTTGTGACCAGCTTGCTGATGATGAATGTACAGAGGCCTCATGATTAGCAGCACCTGGCTGCAACACTTAGTTAGTCCGTAAAACTGACCGTAAAGGTTGGCTGCCAGCCGGTGGTACTCCAGCGCTGCTCTGAACTCTCCTGCTGTGTTCAGAGCGGCCCCCATATTTAGTAGCACTTTGGCAAATAGGAGGTGCTGCTGTTGTTTGGAGGCAGGACTCAGCGCCTTCTGGAAACACTGCACCGCATCCTGGAAGGAGTGCACCTGACAGAAGACCACGCCCACCGACAGGTACAGCTCACCTGGAGGACAGGAACTGTCAGCGGTTCAGTTTGTGATAAAAATATCCATAAACATGTGAAACTAGACAGAGAAAACCCTTTTCAGTGAGTGTTTTGTTGTGTCCAGTTACTTTAAGTATAGTTGTTCATAATCTGGCATTTTATGTCAAAACCGAGCAGTCGGAGCATAGCTAGGATTTACAGCTGTTTACTATGCACAAGATATCTCAGTAATTTTTATCTTAATTACATTTTATTCATGTTATAAATCCTACTTGTGCTACTGACAAAAACTATTTTGCCAAACAAATTTTTGATAATCTTTGATGATACACTATAACACATAAGATATTTATTGAAAGGATTTTTGGTCACAGTCATCATCTTGGATTGTCTTTTATTTGTTCTGGCTTTGCATTGATTTAATACCAGGTTTAGACCTGGTTTAAGCTTAGTTTAGTACCAGTTTAATCAAAATCTGGTTCTAGTCTGAAGCTGGTTTAGCGCTGCTTTAGTCATGTTACCCAGAACGCTCTGGTCAGTGATACTGTCAGTCAGACTGAGGCACTCTGTCAGGACTTTGGTGACGTCACTGTGGCTGAACTCATCAGATTTGACCATGTGACCTGCTGCTTCATTCAGAGCGACGGCAGCAGAGTGCGGCAGGTTGGCCATGCAGTAACTCTCTGCCCCTTGAAGAAACCCACGGGCTGCCAAGGTGTACTCCTAAAAAAAATAAAAAATACATATAAATACCTTAAGTGTGGTCCAGGGTCTGAATCAGAGAAGATCATTTTATTTAATTTGCTTCTTTTTGCTTTAGTTTGTTTGCGTCAGATAAATGAATCACGGATTTTTCGACCTAAAAACTTGTCTGAAGAAAATGTGTTTGAAGTTTTGTTATTATTTAACAGAGAACCTCCCTGCTTTGTAGTGACTATGACTGTGTGTTTGTCAGCAACAGAACATAAATGTTCTTTGTAGAAGAATCTCTAGGAAGAGCGGCAGTAGCTCAGTGGGTAGAGCGAGGAGGGCTCTACGTGGGATTCATGAAGCGTTCTCATCTTAGCTGTGTGCGTAACACCGCTAAATGCCACTTGCTGCCACTTGCTCCTTAACATAGAATTAAATATTACATTAACAAAAGAAACGCCCTGCCAGAGCCCATATATGGACACAAGACCTGAGCTTACTGAAAGTGCGAAGCCCGGCAGTTCAGTCACGGCTCCACCAAACCAGGAAATGAGCAGTAGTCTGCCCACTGCCCCGTATCTGTAGCACTCTTTTAGCCCCTGTAGCGGTTAAAACAATATTTTATTGTATGTAAGTGTAAAATATTTAAAAATAACATCTAATGCTTCACCCTGAATTTTCTTCAGTTATGGAAACATTGGAGAATGCATCTTAAGTAGAAATCTCTATGTAAGAAGCTTCATGAATGAGGCCCATTAATTATAGACTAAGTCTGAGTTGATCTCTCTCATAACAGCAGCGCACAGGGAGGCTGTGTAGTATGCAGGACAAATGTTAGCAAAATGGGTCAGGTAAAAACAGAACGTGTGGATTGTGGCAAACCATCAATTCAATTTTATTTATATAGCCCAGCAGTGTTGGGGATACTCATAACTTTTTTGGAGTAACGAGTAAATCCAAAAATGTTTGAGATTTGTGATCCAAGTAATTTATTGCCTAGTTACTTTTCAAATCAGTTAGTTTAAGATAAACTCCCTTTAACAATAACATTGATCTACTTCTCATCAGGCAACTCAGCAGACACCTGAGACCTGTATGTGTGTGTGTGTGTGTAGAGCTCTGTGTGGGAGCGAGAAAGTGCATGCCATGCGTCTGGTGATGGGAGCCGAGAGCGGAGCTGAAGCCCACAGCTGTGCAACATCTCTTAACAAGCACTTATTTTGTGAAGCTGCACAATCTTTAATCAAGTTAATGTGTTATGTTCACTGTTGCAGCCAAAACATATGCAAATGAGGTTGTCACTGCACTGCCTGTTGTTTTCAGAAAAGCCTCTAATCAAAGCAGCTGATTGGATACTGTCTCTGGTCCGTTTGAGGACAAAGTTTTGCGCTGCTGCCTGTGACATATCGTTCCCTTTATCTATCAATGCTGGTTAATGCAAAGAGCATGCATGCAACATAGTCATAGTCTACATGCCAAACTCCTGTTTCCACTAAATGGGCTGTGAAAGTATAACTGAATGAAGCTCTGTCATTATTGAGTTGCAGTCTACAGAGTTGAGATTAATTAAGGCACAGAAAATGATGGCTGTCATTAACAGCAATAACTGCAGTATAGGCCACACACAGAGATTTTAGTAACATGAGTAGGCCTACTTTAAAGTGTTGGCTTTCTCAGAAGATATTTTATTTTTTGTCCTGGAGCGTTAAAATTCATTGGTGGACATAGTTTAATGTGACGTCTGGCAATAGAAGTGGATTCTATATTAACACTGCACAACAGAAAAGTTAGAAAAGTGGGATAACAAAGAGCTGGTCTAGACATAACTGGTCCAGTCTGATGCTGACCTGGTCCAGAACGTGGCAGCGGCTCATCTCGCAGCAAGCATCTCCCTCCTCTCTGTTGTTTCCCTGAGAGCTGTACAACTGCGCTGACTGCAGAAAGTAAGCCACTGCCTTCTGCCGCTGCCCCAGTGCATTATGGGCCAGTCCCAGATTGAACTGGTGGTCCGGGAGCCGCTGGGACTTAGGCCCGGGTTGAGCTCTGTTGAGGTAGGCCAGTCCGGATTCAGGATCCCCAGCTTCTACTAAAGCTGCCCCCAGGTTATAGCAGGAGGCTGAGACCACACAGGACTCCGCGAGCTGTGGAGCAAAACAGACTTTGAGAGGCTGAGAGGAGAGATGAGACAAGAAAAAGGAAGGAAAAAGAGGTCTGAAATGACAAAAAAAAAAAGATGGAAACCGAGGTCTAAAACAAGATAAGGGAAATAGAGTAAACAGTAGAGTAGAGGTGTAACACAGAAAAAAGGATGGAAAGGGGCTTTAAGACCTGACTGGCTATCTTCAAAGCTCGTCTGAAGAACTTGAGAGCAACTTGAGTTTGGCCGTGTTTCAAAGCATCGTATCCTATGTTGGTTAGCTCCTCAACCCGTGCTGCCTTCTTCCTTCTCTTTCTCTCTCTCTCTCCTCCTTTTCTTTCTCCTCTTCTTCCTAAAATCAGTCAAAGATTAGGCTACTTAAAACAGACCGCTCCTCTGTTATAATCTTGTTTAAAAACGTCTGATTGCATTAAGGTTTTCTGCTGCAGAAGAAAAACAGATACAGTCATTGTGGTTAAAGTAAACTCTTTAACATTTTAAAGTTCAGGCTAAGAATGGATTTGTACTATATCTATAAGATATAAACATATAATTTCAACTAATAAATAAAGAGATTTAGTTCATTGATATTTCCAAAAATAGTCAAGGTGACTGTTTGTATGTTTTATGTTCATCTGTGTGTATGGTTATTTACCACAGCTTGTGTTTAGTCTGTGTTATGTCCTATGTTCTTAAGTTGAGCTGTTCGCTGAATCCTGATTGGTTACTGATGTCATGTGCTGTGTTCACCAAAGTTGATGGGGCTGATGTATTTTGACTGTACAGAAGTAAATTATCCAATTTTGTAGTAAGTAGTGGATATTACACCACCACAAACCCTCTAGTTACACATCCTACATATGGTTCATCTCTCCACCAGTGAAACAGAATAGAAAAATGAACCTTTTCATCCTCATCCTTCTTTTCTGCCTCCTTCTCTTGTTCTTCCTTCTCCTCTTCCTCTGATGCCATCCTTCACCTGAGCCTCACCTAAAAAAAAAAAGCACCATTAATCTGAGTGATCTTATTTAGACCTGGTTTATCCGTGTTACGTGGTTACATACTGGTTTAGTCCCGGTTAAGTCCTGGTTTATCCATGGTAGGTTTAGTTGTATTTTATTTGTGGATAAATTATACCAAACGACACAAAATCAAACAGCAAACAACAGTGTTTATGCACATTTCTACATGCATATTTTTATATCTTAATTAACTCTCAGATTAAGCTGGGGCATTTTCTCGCCTGTTTTTGTTTGTGTATTATTGCTTATTAAAACATCATCTTGTAATGCACAATCAAGTAGCTTACATACTTTTTTTTTAAAATAACTTTCATAATATGTATGCTGTGTCATATTAACCCAAAGTCAAAGGCAAATTTTCTATAGCACATTTACAGATGGCTGAGCCACACCAAAGTGCTTCACAATAAAATGCTAAGTGCAATAAACAAAGGAAGACAAAAAAGAAATAGTAATCATAATATATAAACAGATTAAAATAAAATGAAAAGGGCAACAATACGAATAACTACAGGAGTTAAAATAATGTAAGCCTTTCTCTAGCCTTTGACACTAATCGAAGGCTAGTGTCAAAGGCTAGAGAAAGAGGTGAGTCTTCAAGAGAGACTTAAAAATGTTTAGAGACTGGGCTGCACGGATGTGGAGGGGGAGGCAGTTCCAGAGTCTGGGGGCTGCTACTGCAAAGGCTCTGTCCCCCTTGGTTTTTAGCCTGGACCAGGGCACTTCCAACAACAGTAGGTCAGCTGACCGTAGTGCTCTGGAGGGGATGTGGTGGTGGAGAAGCTCAGACA